>CAMPDV010000181.1:0-546999 GCA_946699065.1 Loxodes magnus
AGTCTTGATATCTCTTATCATGATCGTATCTTCGTCCTATATAATATCTGGAACACCACGGAAGCTATTTACCACACTTAATTAACCTAAAACTATTTTTTGTCTTATTTACGTATATCCTGCTTCTCCCTTCCAAAAACCTCTATTATATTTTTGAACTAAAATATAGCGCCCAAAGCTTAAATCTAATAGCAACTAAAATTAAAGCTAAGCTAAAATGAAATAATAAGCTTTATTACTTTAAATTTGAACAATAGATTAGAAAGGAAAGTAAGATAGTAATTTATAATAGATAGGATAAATATATGAGTGACTGCTAAGAGAAGATATATATGACTTAGCTTCTTAAACATATTAGCAATATAAACTTTAAATTAAAAATCAAGAAGCAACACTATAGAACAAAATAAAAGGAATAGCAGCCTTTTCTTATTATAAGCCTTATAAAGTGTCAAGCAAATATTTTATAATTAAATATAGTTAAATTAAATAGACTTAAACAAGGCTAAAATAGGAATTATTTTTAATATCATAGCAGATATTAAAAAAAGAATGCTGATCTAATAAAGGTGAAAAGTAAGCTTGAAGCTACTCTGTATCGTTTTTACTTGAAAGAGAAAAAGAAATTATCTTAACCTAATATAAACTGTATGAAAAAAGAAAGGGTAAGCAAATCGAAGGAAGATTCATAGATAAGCCTTAATCCAGAGACAAATAAATTAGCAGCTTAAGATTAAAATTAAGTTCAAATAATTTAAGAATAACTAACAGACCTAAGAGGGTAAGTTTTCTTATTTAGGATTATTTTTTAAACAAACATCTAGAATTATCTTCAGTCTAGATTAGAACTAAGATCAGCTTGTTCAGATTAATAAAATTAAATAAAATCATAGAAAATAAATAAGTTCGCTAAGTGAGCACTGAAACAGTTTTCAAAATTTTTTTACCAAAAGAAGATATTTTCGTTAAAATTTAAAAGCAGGACTATATAAAAGGGAAAAGAAGCCAAGAAAATTAATTACAGATCTGTAATAAATATGAGAATATGGAAAAATTATAAATTGATGAAAGAACAGAAAAATCTGAAGTTATAGAAAGAACTAAAAAATTAAGACACTTAAAAAATCCTTTATAAGAACTTAAAACTATTATATTCCAAGAAAACAAACAATTCAATTTTTAGAGACAGTGAATATCCTTATTTCAAGATAATAAACTTTTATTAACTAACCAATTTTCAAAGTTGTTTATTCCTTAATCAATTAACAAATCAGATTAAAATAGTTTTATATTAATTAACTTCAAAAAATAGATGATTGTTGCTATAAAATATATTACCATTTTGTCTTTGTAAATATCATCAACTATTGTAACTACATTTTTTCTATGAATCTACTATGATCTAAGCCATAAAACCCTTGAAAGCTTAATTTCTTATCCCTTTATTTTTAACTCCTTAGGGATCTCTTTTTCCATCATAGAAGTAATATCTTTTGGTAAAATAATGGTCAAAATAGATATATTATAAAGGCTTATTATATTAGAACACTCAGCTAATATAATAAAAGAACTATGCTAAATTCTCTTTTAACCTAGTAAACTAAATTAATTCTATATATAGCATTCTAAAAAGACAGTTTAAAATAAAGAGATATTTAACTGTCTTAAGTAAAAGAATATCAAATCTCTCTTTACTTAACTCTCTTTAATCTCTCAGATTTTCTCCTTTATCATCTTTTTAAATCTATTCTATAGTACTACTAGATATGACTTTTACGTTTGGAGGATAATTGAATATAGAAAAAAGCTTTTAAAATATAGATTATATTTGTTTTAATGATAAAGTAATTAATAAAATAATAATAATCATTAACATTTAAATTATCAAAACAAGCATCCAGAGTTTCAGTAGTTTATGTATACATTTAACACTTATAAAAAAACGCTAACTAATTTCTATAATTTAAGACTATTTATCTAATACCTAGATTAGTCATTTCCTATTTTTCTTAGATTTTATCTAAAAATAAATCCAAAATAATTATTATTATCAATAAGACTGCATTAGAACGGCTAAGCTCTTTAAATATTATTTATTTTATTTATCTTTTAATGGAAACTATTTGGAAATTCTGTTAATCAGTATGAGCAAATAAATCAAACATGAGTAATTCATTTATAGTAAAGATATGTTTTAAAGTCACTACCAGAGTGGATAGTTGTCTGGATACATTTTATCTGATTTTAGATGCAACTTGGAATCTTCCTTAAGTTTAGAAGTAAAATTAAATAGAACTAGGCTATTATTAAATTTCTTTAGAAGTATATTTTCTAAGTAGTTAAGATACAATTCATTTGAATGCTTACAAAATTATATTAATATGGTTCTGCAAAAGTAAGAGGTCCTCCTAATCTTTCTTAATATACATCAGAATTTTTATGCATTTTTATTAGTTAGAAAATGTTCGAAGGAAGAACGAAATTCTTAGAATTAGATGCTAAATTTAAGAGAATGAAGGAAATTAAAAATATATAATATATTCTGCGTATGAGTTGCCTTACCTTATTGTACTTCCTTTTCTATTTTATTTAGATTTTTGTGTTTTAAACTGAAAGCTAGATTTACTTATATTTGATGGAATTATATAGTGGTGATTGAGTGTATTCAACTAGCTTTATTTATGAGAGAGACTTAATTTTAAGGAGTTAATTATAGCGTTGGAAATAAAACTTGCTATAGAATAGTCGGCCTTGCTGATTGTCAATCTAGATATTCCCAACTATATTTATAGTTTCTACATATTAGTATCAGATATAAAAATACAGCTGAGAAGAGAAGATAGACTTAGATTCTAAATAATAAGACCCAGATAGCATAATTAGCTTCTAATTTATCAAGCAATATGCATAAAATCACCGTCTTATATAAATTAACCTTAAATATTATAATTATTAAATCTTTCTCCATTCTATCGCTCTCATATGCAAATTCCCTCTGAGCACCTTAGCAACTCTTCTTTATTAATTAACTCAAAATTAAAAGAAGGAAAAGGAAGCAAATAAAAGCAAAGGTCTTTAAAGTGAGCTTATATAATCTGTTAGATTAGAATATGAGATTGGTATCTTTTAGGGGATTTTACTTTTATTATCCTCTTGCTTTAGACATTCAACTATGAAGTAAATTTAGACATTTCTAAGTATCGTTTAGGATTGAAAATATTTAATTGATGAGCATAAATAAGATATAAACATAGAATTGAGATATAGCTAATAATGCATAAATGGTGAAAGTAAAGTTAATACTTTTTGGAATTTAAAGTCCTTTTAATAGATATATTATGAGTAAGTGATTAATTAGAGAATACAATAACTTGATATTAAAACTAATGATTAGTATTGAAGAAGATTGATGATAGAGTATTCTTAAATGACTAAGATATGATAAAACGGTGCTATTTAAAATAATTCTTAATCATTGAAAGATTTATCTTATATAAAAGAGACATCAAAAACTTTTAACATGCTAATGAGACTTAAATATACTGTGGTAACCAAATAAAAGAAAGTAATTATTAACCAGCCACTACTTAAACTTCTTATCTCCTCTCATTATAATAATATAATGTTATTGCAATAAACTTCATAACTATAAACTTAAAATCCTAGAAAGTCCTCAACATTTAATTTAGAGTAAAAAAGTGATAATATCTGTATACTTCGGCTTTCTACAGTTATAATCAATACTCATATAATTTAAATATGACAATCATATGATTTTTGATATTCAGCAGATTGATATAAAAAACTAAATATAGTTGATAGTACAATAGTTGGTAATGTTAATAATAGTCAATTTATTTATGTTAGGAAGGTAAAAATAGTCTTTATTGGAAAATCTAACATTTATTTTTTAAGTAAGAGTGCTTAAATGAAACGAAATTAGATAAGGAATTAATAAAAGAATAAAAAGACTTTTCAATACCATCATAACGAGAAAATTATAAGAGAAGAATAAATAGATTAAATATCTAAAATTTATAAGAGACTGCAGAAATAGATATGATCTACTAATCTCAGCTAATCTCATATTCTTTATCTTATAAAAAAGAATAGTTAAGTTAGAAGAAAGTAAGGAAAACATTTTGCTACAATTAAGGGAGATTATAGTAAGGAATGATAGTGAATTAGTTAATCAGTATTGGTTTTTTTTAATTTTAAATTTAAGAACGAATTACTAGTATCGATTGAGTAATCATTTTTATAATAAATAAGAGTCATAAAGAGTAACTCAATTCTACTATTATCATAGAAGCATTAAGGAATGAGAAAAACAATGCTAAGTGGGAAAAACTTAATCCATGTTATTAAGGATAAAGGACTAAAGAAAAAACACTATAAATCTATTATCTTTAGAGCGAAACAAATAATTATCATTATTAAGATTTCTTAATCCTAGAGCCAACTTTCAAAAAATAATAGAATCTAAGGCAGTCATTTGGTTAAAAATAAGAATAATATCTGTCAAGATTTAAATTAAAAGGTCACTTAATCTATTTTAATTATCTAGGATATCATTTCAAAACTTGACTACAATATAATATCACTAAAAGGAAGTTTTATCTTCTTCTATTCGCTGATATTTATCTTCAGAAAGTAAAAATAATTAAATATAAAAATGTATATATCATCGCATTTCTATCTTTAATTTCCTTTATTCTAGCTTTAAATTTTTTTCTACTATCAAAAACGTAATGAAGGTAACTATTTTAATTTCCATCCATATATGGTCACCTTAAATAATCTTTAGTTCTCACAATAGTCTCAAACTATTTATATCTATGCATTAAAAATATTCTCCGTATGATAAACTTTAAGCATAAACATTCTTAGCTACATGCATATTCCCACATAAAACTATAAACAATTACCTGCGATAAATAGATATTTATAATATGTTACTAAGTATTATGTAATAGAGGTAGAGGCTAAATGAAGGTATTATTATCTCAACATTTTTTGGCTCAATTTTTGTGAATTATTAAGCTATAGATGAGGAAGCCTTAAGTGCAGATGGAAATTTATCAAACTGAAGTATTATATAGTTGATTATAGTTTAACAGGTTTTATCTACTAAGACCATAATAAATTACTCTAAATAAAGTCACTAATATAATATAATTGCTTTTGCTTGATCATCAAATATCAAGTTCCATTTAATCACTTAAAAGTTCTTAATATAATAAATAAAAATAACAGTATAAGAGCTTACAGATAATGAACTTATATATTTTAGTGGATTTCAATGAAAGAAGAATCAAATCTTAACAATAGTAAATTTAAAATAGAGCATATCGTTAAGATTTTTTACTGAATCTTATGCAAAAACTTTTAGAGCTTTGTATACATATAATAAGTATGATATTTGAGGATTTATTAGTAAGATATATAAAAATCATTTTATGATTTATTATCTTTACTTAGTCTAATAATATTAATAATTTAGCATGTTCAACTAATAATATTTTTTATCCTTTTAATATCTGTAAGCTATAATATATTTAAAATAGCTAAAACTAGATTTATAAACTCATCAACGAGCCAGTTTTTCCTTTGTTCTTATCTCAGCTAATAGCTAGATGAACTCTGTCATTATATTCATACCAAATCTTTAAATTTAAAGTTTACTTTTTTTAGACCATATTTGTACGTATCTTGAAGTATTTGGTTAGGATTTTTGTATATTTAAACGTAAAATTATTTTTGATAAGTTCTCTTAAATTTTAAAGTCCTCAACAGTTAACTTTTGCTAAATCTCTTTTAAAAGAGCCTCTATAAGGTCACAAGGATTTCAAGAAGTTATTTATGTTATTTAATTCTTTATGAATAAACTTCATTTGGATTATGATGATAAAAAGTTTCTTATCTTGCAAGAATTTTATCTGGATCAGCTGATTAATTAAGATTGATATTCCTAAGATACTTGCTTTGAAATGTTTGCATATTACGTGATGTCCTCTTGAAATATCGTGATAGCTATTTAAACTACTCTATAGAGTTTAAATCCAGTTTCTTCTACTTAGAAGCTTATATTAATCTTTATATTTACTGAATAAAGATTTCTTAAGTCGGATTCTTTCCTTTTAGAGTTGTAGTAAGATAGATAGTTTCATCTTTAGATCAGAAAGCCCTTTAAGACTCTAAGTTGTATTTTTTTTAAGTACTCTACTCTTATCAAATTCATAAATTAGAGGGTACTTGAAAAAATTCCTTAAAGGAAGCTAATGCATTTGCTTGTTAAGCTCGTCAGAATTTTTATTAATATAGTTTAGTTTATAAGAAAGAAGCTGGGAACATTTTTAGCTTTTAAGTTAACAAAAATATTCCTTTTAAGTTTTTTAATTCTTTTTAGCTTGAGTTGCTTTCAGTAAAAACAGGTCTATCTTCTTTTTCTTAGTTGTTAGACTTAAGTATTTAGTCCATATTGTCTTTAAGTCTAATTAGTACCTACTAATCTAAACAAGTTTTTACCTAAAGTTTTTATTTTCTAAGTTATCTTTTACTAATTCTCAATAAGCTGCTTTTTTATTCTTAGTAAAAGAATATTATCCAAAACTATCTAATATGAAGATCTTATTTCATACCTAAATGGTATGAAATAAAGGTGATAATGATTACATAGAATCTTTTTGCTTATAATTGAAATATCTTTAAAGAGTAAAATTGATAATTTATATGCTAGCTTTTTGGTATGAAGAATAAATGGTAAAATTTAAGTTTCTTATATCTGCTTTTCATGCATTTGTCTAAACAGTTAGACTACCTAGAATTAATACTATCCAATTCCAATTATAATTTCTAAGCTTACTTTTCTCTATTAAACTTGTTATCTAAATTTTATATATTACTTCCTGTATTTAATTTCTTAATTAAATGATTACCTATATATAATAATCTGTTCAGTTTATTTCAATTAAGAAACTATATCCAATCTTATAAGTCACCAATTCCTTCATTCTTACTACTTTTTTCTTAACTGCTACCATATCTAAAACAATATGTCAGCTCTCCTATCATTTATTTCAATCATACTTCCTCACTAAGTAACTCAAACCTTTTTTATTTCTCACTGTATACTTAATCTCTAGGCAGCATTAAAGCAGTCTAAAATAAGTATAATCTTTAAAAGCAATAATATATTAAGTAATATTTGGTTAACTCTTTAAAAATAAATGCCAGCAACTAAATGTGAATATATGAAGAACAAATTAAATAAGAGCTTAGAACTACTAGAAAATCGGAATGTGGCTGTATAATCTGTGGAACATCCTTGGAATCCATTTATAACATCAAAAATCATTTTATATGTAACAAACACAAAATCCCTTTATAAAGACCAATCGAGGCACTATAGACCATTAATTTAGCTATCTAATAAGAAAAGATATTTCACCTTTAGGACATCTGCTAGATACTCAAATAATAGTAATACATTTTTAGTGTCTTAAGGCATATTATAAATAAATTTAATGGGATTAACTAGGTAGATAAATATTTAAATATGCTAATTTTATATACTCATAAAAAGGATAATCAATATTTTTACTAAGCCTCTATGCTTGGCAGAACATTCGCTTAGTAAGCGAAAGGTCCGTGGTCGAGCCCACGTGGAAGCTTTTTTATAATAAAAATGGTAAAATATGTGAATATAGAACAACATTTATTCAATATAAAAGGACAAGAAGGGAGTCGAACCCTCGACCTCTGGATCTGCTTATTTCAAGTTAAAAGTATCTAACTCAAAGTTAATTATCTGACTTCTGAAAGAAAACAACCATTTTGGTTTTTTTGAAGAATAGCTGCTTTATATGTTTAAAGCACAATTGAGTTTATATAGTTAGAGTAAACTGTAGTGGGTAAATAAGCAAATATAGAATATTTCTGATTAAAGTACTTTGTAATAAATTATTTGGTAATGATAGGCATCTTAAATTTGAGGATTATACTTTCTTAAATAAACTTAATACTTTGATAGTAAGAGTGAGTTATTAAACTACTTAGTTATTTGCCCATCTGAATCTAAAAGTTACAGATTAAAAAATTTTAACTACCTTTGTTATAACTTAAGATACAAGCTAAATGAAACTCTAATAGTTTTATTGAAATGTCGGATCTAAATTACTATTTCTAACTCTAAGTTATTAAGATATGATTCATAATGAAATGTATCTAAAGCAAATTAAAATAATAATTATAAAGAAATATTATTTAAATTAGAAGAATTTGCTTAATTTTCTATATGCTAGTATTTAGTTGCTTAGTAAGATATCTTTATTTTCTTCTTTATTTACCAATGTTTTTTCTTTCTGCTGAACTTAGTTCTTTGTTGGAAGGATTCTTTCAAATGTATTTAAACTGGATATTTTTCAGCATTATTTGTATAATAATTAGAATTTTTTAATGATCAAGTTAATTTTTCCTTCTCTAAATAAATATAGTTTAGTTTAAGATGGCAACATGGTAAATTCAGTTATTACGTTGTTTAAGGTTTTATTTTATGTGTTTCTTTTAAAATGTTTAAACTTTTTTAGAAATTCTCTTATTTGCTTGGAAAAATAAGAATTAACTGTTCAATTTAGTTTAGAATGATTTAATTGTTTCAGCTCTTCTTCAATGCTTCTTGAATTACGGTTGAACTTTGATTTGGCTATTAAATATTAGGAATTCTGAAGATTATTGTAAATTTTATTTTCAACATAATCCTCTATTAGGTATAATTATCTAAAGAAATATAAAATTAATAAACAATTAATAGATATGAGTGATCTAAAAATTTATAGATATCTTTCCAAATAATCTTAAGTAAATCTAATTTAATAGCAATTTTAATATATTTGAAAATAATATTTGATTACATAGAGAATAGATTATTATTAGATTAACTGTAAAGAATTAAGTTACCTTTGGGATTAATATAAGCATTTAAATCAATCTACAAAAACCTTAGTTCACTATTTATTTAGAATTTTAGTCAATTTTAATATAACAATGGAATTAAGCAGAGAAGCTCACAATAACATATGATAGCCCCCTTTGCATATGAGGGGATTATGATATTTTCGACCGTATAATGGAATGTAATTAGTGATTAGGTATAAGGAAATGACTATAGTATAAAATTGGGAGTTTTGAAATAAAAAATTTGATTCTTAATGATTGAGTCTATATAAACGCATTTCCTAAAAGTTAAGAATTATAGGTAGAATTATAAATAAAAATATTTCACAGATTAATACTTGATTGATGAATGGAGCTATTTAAAATAGATATTAATGAATAATCAGAAGATGTTTAGATAAGAAATGCGAAGAGGAAGTGATTGACTAAACTTTATAAATTTAAATGTCTTTAATTGAAAGAAAAATTCTGATAATTAAAGATGTAAAAAAATATTTTTAGTTTAAATTTAAATTATTTAATAGCAATACACATAAATCTGAAAGATAAGCTATAAAAGTAATGGAGATTGATATTAGAGCTTTTTTAAAAATGTATTATTATAATTTAAAAACATTGAAAAATATATATTAAGTAGCTAAGATAATTGTAAATATTAAATATACTATAGTTACTAGAAAGAAATAAAACACATAGATTCATATCAATTATAAAAATTAAAAAAGTAGCGAACTAGCAAAAATATTCTTTTATTATATTAAAAAATTAAATAAAGAAGTAGTTAATAAATTATTTATTTTAGAGTTTGAAGACAACCTGGCTTTAGCCGTGCTGTGTTTTCTGAACGTCTTTAACAAAGAAGAAAAAATTAAAATAAAGAAATTTTTGCTTTGAGTAAATATTGATAAGATTATATACTTAAAATAGCTATCTTTAACTACAAAATTTAATTTCTAAAATCTGGTTTCTTTCCGAAAATATTCTATCAATACTAAGATTTCAAACATAAATAAACTTTAAATGCTTATAAGACATAGACTATGCCTCATTGAAATTAATAATTTTTAAAAACAATTGAATTTATAAAAACATAGTAAAGATAATATTTTTTAATTTACTATTAGAAATGTAAAAGAATGAAAGTAAATATTAACTTATATATAGTAAATTTTTAAATTAATTAAATAATAATTAACTAATAGTCTAATTAAAACATTATATTTTATAAGAATATTTGTTATAAAATTATTACTAATAAGCATGTTTTACATAAATAACATTATATTTCATATGGTATTTGTTAATCTATTCACTTAAAATATTCTAAAACAGTAAATTTGCATTTTTAATTTAATTTTCTTTAAATTAAATTTCTATTGAAATGTTTAAAATATTGATTATAAAAAATAAAACTACATTACTTTAAAATTTATTAAGATATAGCATTTAAATAATGTTTTTTGAAAGCATAAATCTATAAGTATTAATGTTTTATATGACCAGTTTATAAAGCTTTTTATAAAAATAATAAAATATTGTAATATCATTATACCAATAATATTAATACAGCTAAATTTAATTATTCATCATAGATTCATATAGCCTTAACATACTTTGTAGTTTAATCATTCCTTTATAAAAGTTACTTCTCTAAGTTATATAAGAAGAATGCTAAAAGATAATAGTAATAGAGTTGAAAATCTTAATTTAAATGTTAAAACTGTAATGCTTTTTCCTTAAATAATGATAATTTAATATATATCTGCTATAAACAGTTTATTTAAGTAAATTTACTAAAATAAGAATATAATTAAAAATACTATAATATTTTACTAATTTATCAAAAAACTACTAAATTAATGCATTATTCATTAATATACCTTTCTATTAAAATTAAAGGTTTACAAATATTTAATATACTTATTATTTTTATATATTTTATAATTATTACTAAAATTAAGGAACTTCATAGATTGCAAGATAGATAATAAGTAAGAATTTTAGAATGTTAAAAAAGAAAAAAAACTTTTTGGAAATTGACAATTAGTTCGAACATGTTTTCGTAAATCAAACACGAAAAAATAATTTCTTCTTTGCAATTTAGTGTAAAGATTTACAAAAAAAATATGCACGAAATCATTTAGACAATAATTAAAAAATAAAAGAAATACAGAAAAAGTTTTTAGTATAAGTAAAATTAAAATTAAGAAAACTTTAGCTTAGTTTAAATTAGGAAAATTGAATAAATTATTGCTAAGTTTAAAAAGATTAGTATTTATTTTTAATCTTTAATTGATGAATTATAAAATTATTATTTTTATCTATTCATAAATATTTAAGAATTTGTATAATAATCTAAATAAAATGGTAAAAAATATTAATAATTATAAATGGTTGTAAGTTTATTTATATTTATAATGTATTTCTATATTTGCTTATTTTTAGTTGTTTTTTTAACTACAAAATATTTATTAATGTAACTATTATTCAATTTTATAATATCTGAAGATTCTATAATTTTAGCAGATTTTAAGATTATCATAAATAGTAAAATGATAATACTAAAATTAGTATGCTTAATTTTTGAATATGATATATGGATTCAAATTTTTCTGACATTTTAATAAAAAATAACTAATTGCTTTTTGTTAAGTTAGAAAATTATCAGAATAATTATATTTTTTAAACTTTAACCGCAAAATGTAATTTTTGTCTATTAGTTATAATAAAAAACTAGCATAAGCAAAATAAAATAATTTGAATATAAAATTACTAACTAATTAATTTTTATTTCGCTATTTAATTTTTACAAAATTAACGATAAATTATAATCAGAAATTAAATTTAAAAATTTAAAAGAATATTATTATTGGAATTAGGAAATAACTTATGAAGAGTAAAGATAAACAATATTTTAAGATTTAAATCTTTAAAATATAAAAAACTCTCAATCAATTTCTTTTTTTATTTTATATCTAATATTTTGTCTATAAAGAGAAAAACAACTGAGGATTCATTAAATGTTAATTTATTTAAAAATTGTTTAAATGCTGAAACAAGGTTGAGTAAATTTTGAGCTTAATATAAACTATTGATATAATCACAATAAAGGAATGTTAAATTATATAAATTCTTCAAAGCAAAAATAAGATGAATATAAAAGATAGAAGATATAAAGAAAAATTCTAAAATATATAATAGAAAACAGGAAAAAAGTTTAAATATTTATTTATGTTTATATTTTATAAAAATATTAGCTAAAAATAGAAAATGCTTTAAATAAATAAATAATAAAAATTTTATAAAATAAACTTTATTAGCTTAAACAATATAAAAAGTAATGATCACAATAGTATATGTATGAAGAAACTCTTTTGCTAACTAATTTTTTAATATTATGAACTAAAGAAGCTCGGTATTTACTTTAAAAAATTTTTAATTGTTATTTACTAAAATTAGATTACTTAAAACATTAATTTTTCTATTTTATTCGCTTAAAAATTATTTATTTTAAGAATTTATTTATCTTTTATTATGCTTAACCTTAATAATCGATCTTATCAACATCTTTTCCAAAAGATCATTTAGATCTGTAAGCAAGCTTGTTTTAATTAATTGTATGCCCTTTCGATTTGTTCCCTATTTTGGACATCTTTATGAAATCTTTATAATTTTTGAATATCCTATTAATATTCATTCCTATCTGATGTATATGATATTCTAATATATTTTTACTTAATTAGCTTCTGATTAGATAAGATTCAGTATGATATTTTATTGAATTCTATAATTCATAAAAATATTTAGAAATAGAGTTTCAAAAATGTATGTTAATTAGATTATATAGCTTCTAATTCTATTTCTTTTGATGTATTTTAATTTATATATATTTTTTACTCTTTAATGCTGAATTTAGAATATTTTTATAAAGGAAACTTCTTATAGATTACTATTTTCTTCTGAAAATTGCTAAATTTTTAATAAATTCTATTTTGAATAATTATTTCTTTTAATTTAAATAATTTATAATAATAGCAATATTTTATTTTAGGTATATTCAATTTATATTTTTAATAACTATCTATTGCTATAATTGCATAACTTTTAATTATTATTATTCTTATTTATTTATAATATAATTTTTTGCTTATAATATCTTTCCAATATAAGATAGTATATAATTTATATTTCTTTGGAAGTTTTTAAAATGAATAGAGCAATCTTAAAATAGTAATAGCAAATAGGTATTAAAATAAATAAGGGTTAAGAATGTTAATATTTATAATCTAAATGATTAATTTTAGTTACTAAATAATTATAAAATTAGAAATATAAAAATGTATATTGAATAAAAGCATTCTTTATTTCAAATTACATTTGTAAGACATAAATTTAAATCTAATTAATTTAAGTTGTCATATTACCATTAATCACTAAATATAATATTTTATTTTATAAAATTTACTTTTTATCTGTTATAAGTAAACTTAATTCTTTATATTATTGTTTAAATCAAAGTTCTTTTACTTATTTTTAAATTAAACTTAAAATCTAAAGACAATTATTTTCTATAATTTATTGCTTAATAGTTTTTCCTTCCATTAAGATGATGTTAAAATATTTTAATCTTTTTACTAGATTTTTAAACAAATATCAGGTTCTAATATATATGTAACCTAATTTGCTTTAATAATCTCTTTATTTATTAATTATTTTACAATTAAAACTGCTATAATTTAGATATTTTCTAGATGTTTAATAACTTTTAATGTAGAATATTAATTAATGTCCAATATCAATAATTAAGATAATAATTAATGAATGTATGCAGTTTAATATAACTAATCCTAATATATTATTTAATATACTTATCTACAATATTTAAATATATTAAATCTATAACAATTATATAATTTATTCCTATCTAATTAATTAGGATATTTCATTTTAATATTAACCATTATTTAGTATCAAATATAAATGTCATCAATATATAACCATATATTTCAGCTTCATGTTTTTTCTTTAACTTAAATTTAATATAGTATTAGAATTTTAAACCTTATTTACTATTATAAAAATTAATTATTTACTAAAAATATTAATTCTCAATGCTTTTTGCTTTAGACTACAGAGGAATTAGTAAGAAAATATTTTAGAGGTTAAGCAAATAATCAAATTAAAATTGTAAACTAAGGAATTCAGTACCATAGTAGGATTTTATTAAATTGAATATCAGTAACAATCTTTTTTTCTTATATGTTAATAAATATTTAACTTTTTTAACAAAATTAATTAGTTATTTATTAATATATAGTCCTTTTATGCATAATTATGATACTTAATAATCAATTTTTATAATTATAATAATAATTAATTATAGTGATACCATCCTTGTTGGGTTCATCACTTTTAAAAAGTTTAATAGTTTTGTTAAATTTTCCATTTCCAGTTTTCTTTTTGGTCATTTTCTTAAAGTACATATATTGCTGTAGTGCGTTCTCCAATCTTGATCATTGGAAACTAATTTCAATAGAGTTCCATTTCAGGCATTTGTCTATTTCTTCTTTATTGTGCATATGCAACGTCCATCAGTATTTCACTTCTAATATACATTTTTTTCTTATATACGAGTCTCTCTAGAGTGCTGTTTAGATTACTTATGGATTTCCATAACTTAAAGCTTTCTAATTCTTTTTTTTGAAATTTTCAACATTATCTTAAAATATGTCCATATTTCCTTCAGTACCAGCATTACTTTTACTCTTTACTATAGTAGTTTTTGCTGGTTATAGATTCGGTTTCACATCTATGGGATTATTTGTTATTATATTTTTTAAAAATAAGCTTTCAGTCAATTCCGCTAATTAAGAATTTGAATTCTATTTGTTCAATTCTCAATTTGACTGGTTGGAAATTTTCTTTTTTTAGTATTTAGGTTTTTGACATTAGGTATGCGATTTTTTTTTCTAGTTCTTATACGTTTCTTAAAAGTTTAAAATTCTTCTATTGCATAACTTTAATTTCTTGAAGAATATTTGGTTGATCATAAACGATTGGGATGGATCCTGTTTAGAAGGGACTTATTGCAAGAAATGTTCCACTTTTTAATAATATATTATAGATTTTTTCACATATAATAATAATAATTAAAATAAGAAAATTATATATATCTATTCTAAAAAATAAATGCTTTTAATATCTTTTCATTACTTTATTATGAATATTTATTTCAAATATTAAACTAATTAGATTAATATAAAGTAATAGCTAAATAATAAAAGTGTAAAATTTCCTTAAAATTTATTTGAAAAATGCTTCAGAATCATAAAAATTGTAATATAATCTATGACTTAGAAATATAGTAATGAATATCTTTATAAATCATCTTAATAAATAGAAATAAATAAAATAATGGAAAAAAAGAATTTAAGCAAAATAATTGATTCTATCTTAATTAACAAGTATATTTAAAGCTACTTTAGGCATTAATATTTATTAGAAAAAATTACATATAGTAATTAATAATTTTAACAAATATTTGAATCTGTTTAAGAAAACTTAATTTTTAATTTTAACACTTTAAAGTTTTTAAATATATCTTGCTAATTTTTATATATAAATATTATACTTTAAAAATTTTAGATTTAAATAAATAATATTCTTGTAACAGATTAAACCGTTTTTAATAAATTAGCAGCTGAAGTTTTTAAGAATATTCTTATTCTAAAGTATATATTTATTTTTTAAATTACTTTTTCTTAAAGATATATATATTAAAATATTATAATTGCTTGAATTAAAATAAATGAAAATTCAATTTTGAAAAATAGTTTATAAAAATGGATATTAAAATGGAAATAAAAAGAGTATTAAAAAATTTGAATTTTAGTTTTTAATCATCAATAAAATAAGAAAATTATAGAAAATAGATAATAGATTGATTTTTTGACTATAAAAAACAAATAAGCTTTAAATTAAGTTTCTATAAATATTAATAAATGATCTAAATGATATAAAGAAATATTAAACTATAAAAGATAACTAATAAAGAAAATGATTTAGAAATTTTAGTTATATTTTTGATGTAAAAATTTATATTAAAACTTATTTATAATTAATGAAAAAATTATAAGAAAACAATATTGATTTATAATTGAAAAACTTAAACATAGAAAATTAATTAATTTAAGTTTTGCTGATTTCAGTTTAAAAAAGAATATTTGAAATTTAATTTCTTAGATATCTTAATAATAATTAAAAGCTGAAGAATACAGGAATAGTATCAGAATTTTATACAATCCTGCAAAATAAAGATAAAGTTTTATAATATGCCTATTACTATCAATTGTAATTATAAAATAATATACCATAACTCTGCAACTCTAAATTAGAACAAAAATTCTTTAGAAATATTATTAAGTAATCTAACATCAAAATGTACATTTAAAAAACTATGTGGAGCCAAAAATCTAGAAAAAGTTTGTTTCATAGAATGAAAAAAAACTGAGTCTAATTTTTTAATATTTATTTTTATTTTAACTTTTTAAGTTTAAAATTCCTTCTAAAATGTTTTTACTTCTAAGAGTTCAATATCAACATTCAACATTGACTATCTTAAATTTTTATATGTTTGACAGTTTCTATTTATTTGTATTTAAGATAATATTGTGTCGAAATAGTTGAGCAATATAAAAGATGAGTACTTTACAGTAATTAATAAAGCTTATTAGAAAATTTTATTATCTTCCAGGGAAATTTTCTGATAGGACTTTTTAATAAAGTATATGCACCTCAAAAATCACATATTTTATCTTGTCTATTTAAACAATTGGATATCTATTGACAAAATTAAGATAAATTATTATAAGAATAATTTGCTTAAAAGTTTAGCTAATGCTTTACTTTGCTCAAAGTAGTAAGGCCCCTAAATTGATGCAATTTGTTTTTCTGATTCTTTTCATTTTATTTTTATATTTTTCATATGAATTTTATTATATTATCTGTTTTTCTTTTTAAGTAATATTTTTTAATAGATCCTATTATTATTTAGTTTCAACAAATAGTTATTTAATAGCTTCTTGCACATTTAAATTAAATTTATTTGTTACAATTTTATCTTTTCTATTATATTTTTATTTTTTCCATTTTCCAACTTTATAATTCAATAATTATTTTTGTATATTAAAGATAATTATAAGTGTTTATGTATCCATATCACCACATTTACATTTATTTTTCTTAGTCTCTATATCTATCTTAAAAATATTGTTTTAAGAATAATAATTAACTTCTTAGCTTATATATTATTTTACTTTCTTTTGTATTATTTCTATTTAGAGTAAATATGTTATTTTTTCAATTGCTTGTCATTTTAGAATTGATTTATTTTATTAATGCAGCTTAGTGTTTAATTAAACTATAATATAGTATAGATATATTACTTTTAATCTTTCTTTCTTGTTTATTTATTTGTTTATTTAGATTTATTTCTTTAAATCTTTTTTGCTTTTAATATTTGTATTAATGCTATTTATTATTAGAAAAATTTACTTTTTTCTTAAATTTATAATTTTTAAGTTTCTATATTCATGTTTAAAGATATACTAATTAGTATAATAGTAAAGGAAACATTTTGCTCATTTTTTCAATAGAAAGTTACCAGAATCAATAAATAAGAATATGACTATAATGATATAAAAAGAGTAAAATATTGATTGAAGAAATAAAAATCTCTATAGCTCTAATAAATATAATTTAAAGAATAAATGATTAATTAATGACTAACTATTTATAATAATCAATTTAAATAAACCAATTATTATCTAAAAAATTAAGAAGATTTAAAAAAGTAAACATCTTAAAACATATGATAAATATAATAAATCAATAGATTTTACTTGAAGTAATTTGAAAAAATACTATTTTATTTGACTCTTATAGATATAGAGAAAATGCTTGACATTATAAATAATTAACTTTTATTCATATAATTACAGAGAATTAACATGCCTTATTACTTAATTTAGATAAAAAAAGATATAGGCAACTATTTAATTGCATTTTAATTTAGATGGATAAATAGCAAGAAAAATTTAATATAAAAATAGAATATTGTAAGGAACTCCTCATGATCTATATTAGCTTTAATTTATTACGATCAAGTATTAAGATACTTAAATAAATTTGAAAATTTGAGATACAAAATATAGAATAATTATCATTAAAAATTAATATGAGCAGATAGTTTAATATTAATCTCAAATTCTTAAACAAATATATAAACTTTGATTAATAAAATTGATGAAATCTTATATACAGTACTAATGAAGATAAATTTAGAAAAATGCGAATTATAAAATAGCTTCTTTATATTATAAAATTCAAACAGTAATAACTTAAATTTTAATAATTTGAAATAAAAACTAGCTTAAATATTTTCTTAGTGTAAGAAGAAAGGTTAGGAGTTTATAAAGCAAACAAATTAATAATTAAAATAGTAAACATTATTTTTTAATATAAAGGATTTATTACTTATTATAATAAAATTTAGAAAAATAAATAAAATAAATAGTTATGTAATAAATTTAGATTAACAAATATACTTTTTTCTATACAAATAGACTTTAAATAAGTTACTTAAAATATATTTTAGTAAATTTTTATAAGAATTATATAAAAATAATTAACTGCAGTAATTCATATAAGTTATTGATAATTAGTTAGTTGTTAATATACTGTCTTAAAAAAAGCAAATCATAAAAGATTAAAAAATAAATAATGTAGACTTTACTAATTATCAATCCTAGATGTGATAGAACTAAAATAATATTTTTTATAAAGTTAACTGAATCAAGATAAATATGTTTATAACAATTTGAAAACTATAAATATATACAAATATAAAACTATTGCTGAAAAAATAATAAAGAAGAAGTAATTGAAAAGAAAATTTCTAAAATTAAAATTTATATATTTTTGATAGAAAATTTCTAATAATAGTTACGAAAGTAAATTAATCTATACTTTTCAGTTTTTCAAAATTTGAAATAGCGATTTATAAAATTAAATATGAAATTTCATTAGAAGGAGTTAAATAATTTTTAAGAGCAATAACTTAACCTATTACAAATAAGCAAAATTTTAAAAAATTAGAGCAATTAATCAGACGAAGCAATTTAAATTATCCAACCAATTTTTCATAGTTTTTAATATTTTATTTAAATTAATTTATTATTATTTTTTAGAGATTAAGGACAGTCTAACTTTCTTCGTGAATAATACACTTAACAACCTTTTTACTGATATAACGGGAATATTCTGCTGATCATTTCTGCAAACAGAGACCACCATGTGTATTGAATGCATAATCTATGATCATAGATTTCAAGCCCCTACTAAAACTTACTAATTTCCAGATGCGTTCCCTTCAAGATATTAGATCTAATTAAGGTTCTTCCTAAGGATCGGAGGTATAATTAATAGTTCAAAATTTTACTCCTGTTTTTCTTTTAATTATATGTTAAAATAAATAAATTTACTGTTAGAAAAGAGAGATTTTCTAAATTTTTTTAATCAATTACAAATTAATTTTATAAATTTAGATTTAAAAATTATAATAATTTTTAAACTTAAAACATTAAACATAAAAAATTCTAAATAAACTAAATTGTTAAGATTTTCAATTTTTTAAATTTATTAGCGATAGTAAAATAGATTTCTAATTATAATTATTTTGGTTTAATTAAATATAATTTAGATTTTTAAATTATTTACTTTAAGCTTAACTTTATAAAATTTATGTTGTCGCATAATTTTTTTGTAATGATATACTATTAGAAAATTTTAATTAATAAAAAAGCATATGTTTCAAATTTATATGAACTAATCAAGTCTTATTCGGAATGATTTCAAAAAAATCTAAATTATAATGAATTATTTTATTT
Source organism: Loxodes magnus (assembly GCA_946699065.1). Lineage (NCBI taxonomy): Eukaryota > Ciliophora > Karyorelictea > Loxodida > Loxodidae > Loxodes > Loxodes magnus. The sequence continues at coordinate 19,902 of CAMPDV010000181.1, forward strand.
ACAAATTAATATTAAAAAAGAGGTAATAATAGAAGATTATAAATTATTATTTATCTTTAAGTGAATCAATAATATATTATGAATAAAAATATAGTAAAAGTAAATAATTTATATTTTAAATGAATTTTTATATAAATTCTGATAATTATCTAAGAAGTATATAAATTTAAATAAAGCTAAATAGAATTTAAAAATTATTAGGAAATTTCATTAATAGAAACCAAAATATTTGTCTAAAAATAGAAAAGATAAGACAAAATAATTTTAAAAAGGATTAATTTTTTTAACTCAAAAAAGCAATTAGATATATAAATAAATAATTAAGCTTTGAATTTATTAATTTTAATTTATTTGTACTAAATTAAAAAATTTCATCAGTTTTAATTTTACATATTTGCAAAGAAACATAAGTAAAAATATATATTTAAAATTATTGATTAAGAGATTATTTAATGATATATAAGATGAGTTGCTTGATATTTAATTTAAAGATAATATAATTATAGTAAATAATATAAAAAAGAAATAATTAAGAAAATAATATTTTCATTTTGGATATAAATTGATTGATAAATTAAAGAAAAAATACAAAACGTCTTAAGACTTTAAGAGAGTAGAAGATGATAATATAAATGAAAATAATTTTTTATATAAATTTAAAAATAAAAATTTAATAATAAGATTATTAACCTCATAACACAATTAAGAATTTGATTAGAGTGATTATTTTCTGATTTCAATATCTGAAAAAATTATGGTATAAATAATTTTATATAAATTAATTTATAAATTGGATAAGCGAAGTTAAATGTCAAATATTCTAATAATTACGAAACTACTAGATTTTAAGTAAAAAATTAAAAATGCTTATATGATACGATGAACTATTCGATGGAAAGGGAATTTACTTTCATCTTAAAGCATCATATCAAGCATTTTTGATTTTAATTGCTTTAATTCGAAATTTATTTCATCAATCTTAAAGATACTATTTAATAATATGAGGCACAGATTTTTGTAATAAATATTCCTATATAAGGTATCAATAAATATAATTTAGTAATATTATTTCGATTTTTTCTCTTAAAATGCAATCTATTTGCTAGCTTTTATTAATCTTAAATTTTCACTTTTTTCAAATCAAATTGATCATATTTTTTAATCCTTTACGTTTTGTCTTTTTAGTATTTTTTATCAATTTATAGATGCATTTCTAAACCAGTTTTTAGTTTCTTTATATTATACAATGATATTAAAAATTAATTGACTTTTTATTTTTATTTGAGTAATTAAAATTTCATTTAAAATTGTTTTAACGGAAATTAAAAACGTCATAATATATTTTTGAGATATATTTTTGAGATATATTTTTAGAGTCTAAATACTTATATACATTAATAGAAATTTATTTATAATTTTTACTAATGGGAGTTATTGCAATTTAAAATTAGATTTTATTTTAATAATTTTACTGTTATATTATTAAATTTTTTGAAAGTAAAAAATTTATTTTTATAAAGTATCTTAAATAAAAACTTTCCAGTCCATAATTTCTTAATTTGTAAACTGTAAATAAAATTATTGAAATATAATTTATTAATTAAGGTTACAAGAAAATTCTCCAAAAAATTTATTAAATAAGCAATTAATTTTTTGCATTATTTGGTAAAAATTGTTATTATAAAAAATGTTTATTATTTGTATATTTCATCTCTTATAATAATTTCATTTATAATGAAGCTTTTAATAAAAAAATTTTAGAATTATATTCAAAAAATTTTAAGTTTATTTAAACTAAAAATATATTTAGCTTTCAAATAATTAATTAGATATTATATTTTAAATTAACTTCTATATTTTATTCGTAATTTTATCGAAATCTTTAGTTTTCGATTTTTTTAATATTTTTTAATTTCTGCTGCATAATTTTTATCACAATTTTTTCTATTAATTAATTTTATCATCGTTTTATATTAATAATTTATTTGAATTTTCTTTATTTAATGCATTTTGAAAGTCAGAAGTAATTCTTTTGCGATAAAAAATTAAATCAATTTTTAATTTAATATTTATATAAAACAATTTATTGAATAACTTTACAAATTTAAGCAGATTCTTTTTTCATTCTTAATTATACTTATATTTATACAAAAATATTCTTTTTTAATTATCTAAACTTATTTCTATCTTAAAATTTTCATTAAAAATTTAACTTTATTAATATGTAAAATCCTTAATTAATTTACAAATTAAAACTTTAGTTAATTTATATTTCTTTTTAATTAAAAAATTAAAATTAAAGATTTTGTCTCTTTTTTATTCAAAGAAAAGCTAATTATTTATTCTATTTTTAAATTAAATTAAATTAAGTGTTAAGGAAGGGACTGTTATCTTAATGGATGCCTACTTGATGTGTGTTAAGTGCACATCATCACTAATCTTTTCTTCTTGTTTATGTCTTTTTGGGCTTTCCTATCGTCTCGCCTGGACCCATTTCTCGGCTTTATAGACGAATATCGCCATCCAGTCCGTCTTCAACTGGCAGAAACCGCCGATCTGCCTAGGTAGCTCCTAAGAGGTGGAGAGATTACTCCAAGGCGGCACCTCGGTCTGAGTTAGTAGGAGGTGTAATTGAGTCCCTTAGTTGGGAAGTCCAAGGATGAATGCACCACAGAGTGCACAAGTTGTTGAGTGAAGGTATCTAAGCCTTTCTGTGGCTTATTTCTCAGCACGGGAGATTGCATCTTCATCGCAAGTCCCTTTAAACCTGCTGAAGGTCTCTTGTGCATCTCAGGTCCCATTTCCACCCTCTTTATCTTCAATTTATTTATTCTATTATTTTATAAATAATAGAATAAACTTTTCTTTCGAATCAACTAAACTTTTTAAAGCGTGATTTATTTTACCTTGATTGTTCTTATAGTAAATTTTAATGAAATAATTAGTTTTAATAAATTGATACAAATTAAATAATTTATATTTTAATAATCTTTTTGTGAATAACTAGTCTAAATTCTTTCTTTGAGTCTTTTTAGTTGAAACTATATTTTTCAATAAAATTTTAATTTTTACTAAACATAATTATATCTATAATTAAATTAAAATTTATATAAGAAAAAAAATTAAATTAGATATTTACTAAATTTATTCATATATTTAATTCATTTTTCTATATAAATAAAAATTTATAATAAATAATTTTTATAATTAATGATATTATTACTACCTAAGTTTTTTTATTTTTTAGTTATTAAATTATTAAAAGTTTGATAGTAAAAAATATTTATTACGAATATATTAATTAGCAATATTATCTATTTTCATCTTTGTTTATTTTTATTGAAAAACACTCAATTTGAATAAATTAAATATCTTAAGTCAAAAATTTTTAAATATTTGCTTTTTTATATTTTTATTATTTTAAATCTTTCTAATAAAATAAGCTAAAGACATTTTATTATTGCAAAATTAACTTTTTTTTTAATTTTAATTAAATTAAGATATTTCATTTTATTGGTATTAAAATTTTTGTTATTCATAATAAAATATATAATAATAATATGCTATTAAAATTAAAATTTTCCATTATGAGGTATATCAGCTTATTTCGGAAGACAATGTTTTCAGCTTTCTGCAGTTGAATAAAAATGTTTAAGACATCCCGATTAAGGATGTATAATTCTTAATTAGCGTTTTTTGAAATATATCAAGACTTAAGAAAAGGTAGTTTTGATACAGTTTAATAAACACAGAGAAATTTATTTAATTTTCACTAAAATAACCTAAAAAAGATCAAAAAAAGGTTTTACCTTGGTATAAAGTCTTGTTGATAGTCAGCCATTAATAGATTTAAAGTTTGATAGGCTGTTGATGATAATGATGAAGAAAAGTACATATTTTACCTACTAAAGATTAAAAAATCTGAAGGTAATCACAAAAATTAATTAATCTTATTAAGATTTTAAAATTCTATGAAGGATCTAAATCAGTGTTTTCAAAATACTAGCTAACTTAATTATAAGGAATAAAGACAACCCTAGACGATAATAATTACTCTTAAAAAGCTGATTTTGAACTAATTATCTAAGCAAAAATGACTGAAATATTTTTAATATCATATTAATACAAACACAATCTTATTATTAGATTTATTTAATTCTTTATCCAATAAAAATAATGAGATAAAAGAAAATCAGCTTGTATCAAATTAAGCATCAAGCTGATAATTTTAAATTAGCTTCTTTTATTTACTAAAAGATATTTTCTCTTTTTTATAAATAATAAAGATATATCTATCTTAAAGTTAATAGTTAGTCATTACTATGTTGAGCAAATATAAAGAAGTAGATAGATATCTTAAATAATTGATCAACCATTATTAAAAATACCTATTTATTATTTTTATTTTACTATCATTACAGAAATTTCTTTGCTTTCAATCTAATAATTTATCTAAGCTTAATGTTCAGCTAAATATTTATTTGCTAAAATAAAGTTAAGATTATAATGTATTTATTTAGTCTAAATCTATTTAACTAGAATCAATAATAAGTTATAATACTAAATGCAATTATTTCTATTTTAAAATACAAACTAATATCTTCAACTTTAAATCCTAACTTTTAACCCAAACCATCAAAATCTATTTTCTATTTAATAAACAATCTTTTAATTATCAATTTCCTCAAATTCTATCAAATAATAATGCATACCTTAACTTATAGTATCTCAAAACTATCATTCAAATTTTACTTCACTTTCAGGACCAATAGAGGAAAAACCCTTTAACGGAATTTACCCCTTCAGTCAATTTATTGTAAAAGGTACTCCTGGGTCTTAAGTAATATTTCAGCTTTACTTTTCTGATATTGAACGAAGTTTAACTTCTCTAGCTAGTCTTTAGATTTCTCGGTTAAGTTAAGAGCTTGTATTTATGGAGAACAAAAACTAAAGGATTCCTGTGAAACATGTGGAAGCTAAAAAGATGAAAATGGAAAAACAAATAAACACTCTTCGAAGTTGGAGCAGAGTAATGTAAAAAGTGTGAAGATAACACGTATTGCTATGGAATTGCTTAAGTCTATCCTCATGAATAATATTGCCTCTATGAAATTCTACTTAAATCCTTGAATGCTGGAATCCAGATTCGTACTTAGGAAGCCCTCTTTTAAAAGATCCTTTAGGATAGTGCTAAGAAGAATAAGGATACTATGGGAAACTATGTGCAATTATGTGCAACTTGCAAAGAAGATTACTCTAATATTGGAAATAATGAATGCTCTAAAAGCCCTGATCCCTAGGTAAATGCATTAAGAATTTGAGGAAATTAATTATCATAATAATATTCAACATATTTATAGTAAAATCAGCTATTCAATCAGCCGAGCATCCAAAAGAAACTCATAGTGTGCATTTCAAAATCTTATCGAATTACTTGTAAATAATAACACTAATTCAGACATTTAGACTTTCATGCCCAGAAGCTATTTTAACTTTATTCTAACCTGCATTTAAAGTAGAATAAAACCCTCAATAGTTCATGTTTTTCGATTGTTATGACAATGAAAATTTAATAATCTAGCCTTATTATTTTAAGCTGATACTTTACTCAGTATCACCTATCATTTCCATAGTTAGTAGTATTAACTTCTCTGTACTTTTAGGCTTTTAAAAAGAAAGAATTAAGCGATTTCTTATAAGTTATATTATACCTTCAATAGTAGTGGTGCTTTTTCTATTTCATCCTGATATTATAACTATAACAACGTCTGCATTCTCTTGTACTAGCTTAGAGATTATTTATACTTAATTATGGATTAAGAGATCAATGATATGAAAAGGAGCATTTGATTTATTCATTGCTTATTGCTCTTCCCAGCATTATTTATGAGCTATCGGCATTCCTCTTTATGCTTTTATCCTGCTTTATAAACGTTATAAAAGAAATAGCTTACATTAGCTTGAAAGTAAAAAATAGCTTGGATTTCTTTATTTCGGATACAAGATAAAAGCATATTGCTGAGAAATGATGATCACATTTAGAAAAATAGCCATTATCTTAATTTCCGTTTTTAAGATTAAACTCGAAACGTAAATTTAAGGCTAAAAAGCTTTAATTTTAATGGGCATTTCATTCCTAGCTTGTGGATCTACTAACCTTATGAACTAGATCAATGTAAGTTTAAGTCTATTTTATGCGCTGGAATTTATCTCTTTGTGGGTTGTAATATTTAACTGAAAGTTTAAGTGAGGTGTTTAAATGAACATTCTTCATTATTATATGTTCAGTGAATATATATTTTCTTAGGTACTAAGACATTCGTTATGTACTAGCTATATACATAGAAAACTTTAAAATACTAGCGAAATTCAGAAGAGCTATGATTTACATTCGAAGAAAAAAGTATGAGGAAAATTTCTAAATCCAGTAAGAAAGTCTTGGAGACATTTATGGTCTAAATAAACGGAAGTTCTAAGTAAGGAATTATCAAGAGTTTCTGACTGCATTTGTAAGTTAAACTTGCAAAGTACTAAAAAATAGAATAGCTTGCTCTTAGTCTGAAAAATAAAAAGTAAACTATAGATCTTTCTTAGTAGTAACTGATAAAGTATTATGAAGAAGCAGAAAAGATAAAGTAGAATTAAAGCTCTTCATAGAGTATAAAAAAATGAAAAGAAAGATTTCTGTGATGTTAGCTCAAATGAATAAAACACTGAAGGGAAAAATGAGTATGTTAAGTTGAAAATAGAATTTGGTTGATTATGATTATATAAGTTATAGGTCTAAAGGTATGTATTTGAATATTAATGGGTGTATTAATGATCTGTTGAATGATTAATAAATAGTAGTTTTATACAAGATTAGTTTTTAGAATTGAAGCTTACTATTAAATGAAGTACATACTTATTGTTTACTAGCTATATAGTAGATAATAATAGACAATAGAATTATATATATAAGCTTACTTTTTGATAGTTATAGATATGATAATAATAGATATAGATATTTAAATGATAAATAACTTGCCTAGTTTAAATAACTGTCTACTAGAAATACTCTTATTAATCTAGTCACTCTTATCATCTACTTCCTACTAAATCATTCTAATATACTCTTAATCAAATTCAAATGCTCCTATTGCTACAGCTTTAGTTATTAACTACTTCTATTAATAACAAACACAGCAAATACAGTCTTCCAATCAACCTTTTAATAAGATTATCATCAGCACTTCATCTACTTAAGCAGCCAAATTATAAGCCTAAACAAATAGCTAAGCTCTTAGAACTACAACTCAAATAAATCCTAAAGAACCTAATCTTTAATCTAGTAGCTATTAGATAACTATAGAAATTAATAAGAATGTGAGACTTTATAACTAAGTAAGGCTTACTTAATTCTAAGCAGGATTAGCACATTTAATAACATGAAGTTATAAGCAAAAATAATAATTAGGGAATACTTATAATGGTAAAGGAAAACTATGCTAAGTTAAGTTTAGCCATAATAAGCCATCAAATTTGTAAATTAAAACTAGAAAGAATTTCAGAATATTATGAGCTGCTGTGAAATAGCTAAGCATTATATCTCGTGTAGAAATAAAGCAAATATACTAGTTTGTTATAATTTCTGAACTAAGTTAGAGCTCTCTAAGATCAGTATCTCTTAGCAAAATTATCATAGTTTATAAACAAACTTAAGAACTAAGAAAAATCTTAATTAACCTAAAAGTGTTTAGAGATAATTTACTAAAGATATTGAACTAAAAATTATTAAATCTCTTTATTAAAGCATAATAGAATGATAAGCAAGTTTAAATTAGTAGAATGAAATTAAAATTATTAAAAAGCTATTTTATCAAGTTTGCTATCCTTAGTCATTATCTCACAAATCAACTACTTTATTTTTTAAACTTAAATACAGAGCTCAAATAATAGACAATTAACTTAACTTCTGATATCGAAAATCAACCATATATCAATAGAGTTAGTACCAACTAATACTAGGCTATAATTAAAATTATTAAAGGCAAAGAATCTTTAGATTCATTGCTTATTAAGCCAAAACTTACTACAAAGAACCAAAAGATGAATGAAAGTTTGCCCTAAAAATTGAATAGAAAAATATTAAAGTTTTAAAGATAAACTAAAACTAGTTTTACGATGTGAAGTTAACTAAGATCTATGAATAGTTCTGAGCAGTATCTTCATGATCGAAAATATATAAAAGATATAGTTGCCAAAGTTAGATACGATTATTTAAGACATTTAATAGACTCAGCCTTATAAAAAAGATAGTAAAGAAATTTATTAGAACAAAAATGGAATAATTTACAGCATTTCATGCAGAAGAGTTTAAGTGGAATAAAAGAAATCTCAAGGGAGTAAATCTATGTTTATAAGTCTAATAGTAAAAATAAGAATAATTATTTAGTTATAATATAAAGCAAAATTCTTATAACTTATGCATTGCTTAAAGATATTTTTTTAATTTAGCAACTTATAAAAAGATACCTTAATTTTATATTTAATTCCATATCTTTTTACTTTAACCAAATCTAAATTTTAAGGTAATTGTATGTGTTCTTGGCCCTATCTAACTCAATTCTACTGAATGTTAAGAGTTTGAATTTCTTATTTGTTATTTGCTTTTCTCGCTCCGCTAATCTTTCAAATTATCTTAAATAAATATAAGCTTTGCTTTTTCATAATATGCTTGCTACTCTCACTTGTATTTCTCCTTCTTGTATTTTATTTGTTATGTTCAGTACCTTTAAAATAATTATTAAGACTTATTCCTTTATTAAATTAGCTTTTTGAATCCTTAGCTGCTTTGCTTCTATAATATAACAAATATTTAGATAATAATATGATTAAATATGATTAAATAATGAAAAGCTTTAAGAAAAATAAGTATAAAGAATAGAAGATATAGCTATAGAATAATTAATAGGAAGCTATAATAAAAGTATCATAAATGGATATTACAATTGCTACTTTATTTGCTTTATTTAATCTATTTTTATTATTAGAATTTATAAACGTTACTAAAGTTTCTCTACATCATCATTTCCTTACATTATCATTATATTCCTTGTCATTATAAATAATCTTTAAACTCTTTAAATTATCTTTCAGTTCTTATAAAATTCACGGCCAGGAGTATCCAGAGTCTTAGATGTTAAGAATTCTTAGACTCTTCCATATGCAATACTAAACATTACTCTAATCAAATATAGGAAACATGTTTTTTTATAATTAGCATGTATTTAATAACTCTAAAGTAACCAAATTTTAACAGTACTTTACTACTTACTGAATGTCTTCCTCTCCTAAACTTAAATTTTCTAGTTTCAAATACCTAAGTCTGATACTACTAACGAAATCTTATATCCAATCCAATTTATTCCATATTATAAAACTGCTTAGACTTAAACTTCATAGTTACTTACAGTTTTACTAAATAACTTTAAATACTTAGTCATTTATATAGACTTGAGAACTTAGTTCTATTTATTTCAAATGTTTGCATTACTAGAAAATATAAACCAAAGTGTGCTAATCTAGTTAAGCTATATTAACTATCCCTATTTATTCATAATTTTATCCATATTTACCTATTTCCATTAGAGCTATAGCTTGAAGTTAATCCAGTTATTCCAAAAGCAGAGATTTAAGACTTGGAGTATTTTGTAATAAGAGAGATAAGTTAGAATCATTGAAGTTTTAGCAGTTAGCTATATAAACTTATTATAGTTAATTAAAAGCTTAAGTTATAAACTAAGAAAACTTATCAGAATGGAAATTATTATTCAGTTTTAACTAAATAAGATTCTTATTTCTAATATATCCTAAAATAGTATCAATAGAACTGCTTTGCTATGAATCAAATTAACTTAAATTAGGACAAAACTAAATTAGTTAGTCTATCTGTTTGTTTTAGTTTATTGTTAACTCTTGTATTAGATGTCCCTTTTCTTTTAAATATTCTTATAGGTAAGAAATTTCAATACCATTGCTCTTTATCTTTATAACCTTTAAATTCAAGTTCAAACAATAATCTCTAAGAAAGCTTCCTTTTATTCCAGATTAAACGTCTATATCAAGATGTTCTAATTTTATTAAGTTAGATAATGTGTTTAATTCCTAGTCCTCTAACCACCCTTTATAGACTAATTTTTTAAGAGATTAAGGTATCAAGTCAAGTAAATGAAAATTACAGTTAGAACATTAAATTGATAGTTCCTAAAGATGATTTTATCTATTTTACTATAGATTTAGTTACTGTCTTAACATAAGAGATGCATAAAAGTGTCTATGAATTTCATTAATTTATTCCTAAGGAAATTAAGTAAAATCTAGACTTAGACTTTAGACTTAAGCAAATGCTAGCTACTTTAGAATAGTTTTAATTCTACTTAAATTATAAGAATTTTCCCTTATCCTTAATCTATTTTGTATCTTCGTTATTTAAAAAGGATAAAAATAAAGTTTCTTGTTAACTCTTTAAAAGTTGAATAAGCTTCGTTAACTTAGAAAGGAAACTACTAAACTTAATAAGTTGCAATTGCTATAAATCATATTAAAACTAGATGAAATTTAGCTATTTTAGTTTTAAAAATCACTTATCATGTTGATAATTTTAGCCTTTAATTATTATTAAAAGGAGCTAAAGTCATTAGAAGTCTAAGATTACCTTAAATTCCAGTTGATATAATCTGAAAAAGTTATTTTCAAATCTTAATAAATTTAGTCTTTTTATCAGGTGCCTTCATAGCAAATAAAGTATTAATTACAGTTCTGTAAATTTTCTTAATAAAAAGGACAAAAATAATTAAGAGATAATAAATAAGTTCCTTTTCCTTGCTTACTTCAAATTATTAATTATCCTTCATACACATCTCCATTTGAATATTTTAAAATTCCATTTTACGTTAAATCTTAATTTCATTCACCATCAAAAATACTTCCATTTTAATAAGTCATTTTACCTTTTCCTTATTTTATTCCGTTTACAAATTACCCTTCATATATACATCCATATTTATTTCTGTAAACTCCTTCTCCATTGAAAGGTTTATCTCTTAATCATTCACCATCAAAAAAAGTTCCATCTTAATAAGTTATTTAGCCTTTACCTTATTTACTTCCGTTTACAAATTACCCTTCATAGATATCTCCATTTGAATATTTTAAAATTCCGTTTTACATTTAATCTTCATTTCATTCACCATCAAAAGTAGTTCCGTCTTTATAAATCATTTTACCTTTTCCTTATTTTTTTCCATTTTAAAACTATCCTTCATATATATCTCCACTTCAGTGCTTGAAAGCTCCTTCTCCATTATAAGGATTATTTCATCATCATTCACCATCGAAAGTAGTTCCGTCTTTATAAGTAATTTTGCCTTTACCTTATTTACTTCCGTTTACAAATTACCCTTCATATAAATCTCCATTTGAATATTTTAAAATTCCATTTTACACTTCATCTTAATTTCATTCGCCTTCAAAAATATTTCCGTCTTTATAAGTCATTTTACCTTTTCCTTATTTTTTTCCATTTGAAAACTACCCTTCATATATATCTCCACTTCAGTGTTTGAAAACTCCTTCTCCACTATAAGGATCATTTCATCATCATTCACCATCAAAAATACTTCCCTTTTAATAAGTCATTTTACCTTTTCCTTATTTTATTCCGTTTACAAATTACCCTTCATAGATATCTCCATATTTATTTTTGTAAACTCCTTCTCCATTGAAAGGTTTATCTCTTAATCATTCACCATCAAAAAAAGTTCCATCTTAATAAGTTATTTAGCCTTTACCTTATTAACTTCCTTTTACAAATTACCCTTCATAGATATCTCCATTTGAATATTTGAAAATTCCGTTTTACATTTAATCTTCATTTCATTCACCATCAAAAGTAGTTCCGTCTTTATAAGTCATTTTACCTTTTCCTTATTTTTTTCCATTTGAAAAATATCCTTCATATATATTTCCATTTCGATATTTGAAAACTCCTTCTCCATTGGTAGTTAGATTTTGTATTAATTCGCCATCAAGAATAGTTTCATCTTATTAGTTAATGAAATAATTAATTTCTTGGAGATCTTGCTCATACAATTATTTAAGATTCATTTTAAAAATGTATTTGATAATAATTGATATAGTAGAACTAAGGTTGATTTGTTGATTTAGGTTTAGTTATTGTTAAAGTTGGTTTATATTAATGGTATAGTTAAATAATGGTGTTAAACTAGACTTACTTAGTTATTTATATAGTTAGAAGTTGATGTTTATAGTAAGATATGATGAATTTTTATAATAGGTTCATATATACTTAAATATATTAAGCTTAAGTTAATAAACAAGTATCATTTTGCTATTTAATTAATTAAAAGCATATTTATTTATAAGAAAGCAAGTTATATCTTTTAGTTGCTTATATGTTTATCTTAAGATTATTAAGTTCCTTTTTAGTAATGATACATTATTATTATTTTAAGAATAAGAGATTATTTTATTTCATATTTATCATTATCAAGTTACCTATATATGTATTATCAACAACCATTTTAATTATATCTAGAGTCACCATAGTGCTAATAACTTTTAATTCAAAATTACTTTCACAATATTTCCTATTGTCTCTTCATTACTGCTCTACTTAAATTTTACCAGATGCAAGTTAATATTGTGTTTCTAAATATAGCTTTATTTTTCCTTACCCTAAGCTTCTTAAGAAGTCTCTTCAAAATAAGATTCTTAAGTCTTATTTAGGCTTTTTGATAAAGGTTATTTGTTTTAATTCCTTTGTTTTTTAAGAGTTTTATAATATATTTAAGATTTCCTTCTCTGACTTTGATCTTTATATCTTGCAAATTTTATATAGTTGCTAAGCTTTTTAAACGATGGTTTGAGTATTCTTATTAGCTCTAAGAAAGCTTGTCATTTGTACAAGATATTAAAGAACTCTAGTTTTTTCTATGCTACAATATGCAGGATTTGGCTATTTAAGCTGACTCTTATGTGTTAGTTTTAAGTAAAATTAGGGATAAAGTAAGTTAGTAGTGTAAGGAATAGTTAAACAGGATTTACATGGAAATAAATACATAAAGCAACTTACATAATAGTAGATTGGCTAAATATATAAAATATATTTATAAGCATTTGTTGTTTTAATAAATGTGATTATTCTTTTTTATATGCAAATTCCTTTTTTCTATTTTATACGTATATCTAAAAAGAGCAAAAAATATTACTATCCCATTTAAATTCATTACAAATGATAAGCTTATATCTATTATGTTAATTCATAAATATAAACAAATTACTAAGCTCTTACTATTTGTATATTTTAAATAAGATTCAAATCATCAAATTTCCACAAATCTTCCTTTTCATTCTGTATCTACTATCAAATTTATTAACTTACTAAGGATTATATTTATCCTTTTCTTATTTTCATAATATACTGTCATCCAATTAATTGCCTATTTTATTTATTGCTTCAAATACTTTTTTAATATTTTTCATCTACCACTCAACTTTAATCTATGACTAAATTTTATTCCATTCTATACTTAAGTATTTTATGCTTATTGCTAAGTATAATTCAAATTGACTCAGCACGATTTAACTATAGTTCCCTTTATAAAATCCATTAAGTCTATCATATAAGCTTTATTTTGTGTATAGTTGCTAACTTTTTCCAATGTTTGCTTATATTCCGAGAAAATCTTGTATAATAGCTTAAAATACAGATAATCTACAAATGAGGTTTTAAAATTTGGGTCATTTATTCTTCGGTACTTTATAGAATGCTGGTTAGGAACGACTAATAAGATTCTTATTATTCTTATTTACTATTAGCAAGTTTCTCTAATTTTTGGCTTATTTCCTTTTTGTTTTCTTAATTAGTTACTGTTTTATCAAGAGTAAATCTATCATGGTTTATTATTTCCTTTTATAACAGCTGAATTACTATATCTTTATTTAGCTTATATCTGCACGCTTTCTTTCCTTCTGCATTCAATCAAGCTGTGAATTTTTCCATTCCCTTATTTTTTCTTAGCTTATAATAAATCTTCCATTATATAAGCTAGCTTTAATTGAACATCTTAATTGCATAATGCTTTTATAGAGTACATTTAGCAATCACTTATATTATCTATCCTAATCTCTATAAGGTATCTTTTAAGTTTTCACTTTTATCTTAATCTACCCTGTTTTACTATACTAAAAGGTAGCTTCTAAATTAATTGTCTATAAAAATTTCACATATTTGGCAAATCTTTCTTGTTGAACTATGAGCTGTAATTTCCCGCTCAAAAATACTATTAATGAATAAATTTGTTTTTAGTGTCAAGAATGAGAATCATTTTCAATAATTTAGATTCTTATCTGAGACTTAGACAACTCTTGCCGATATTAGAATGAATATTATAAATAGTATTTTAAGCTTAGATAATTATACAAAACTAAGTGTTTCATTTGATTATTTTTACTAAGGTGTCAAGTTAATATTACTTATTATGCTTTATCTTTAGGCCTTTAATTATCTCTTTTCTTTAATATTGAATTTAGTTATAAAATCATTAAGTTAGTCAAATTATAAATACCTTAAACCTAATTAGCTCATAGTTACTAAGGTTTTATTGATCCCTCTTAATTTTGTTGTTTATAAATAAAAGTCTAAAAATTTGATAGCTTAATCTTTTAGCTTCATACAATATCTAAAATTGTGTTAACTTTCCTTTTAAATTTTTATCATTTAGTGTCTAAAGCCAATTAAGTTATTTTCTACAATCATTTTAACAAGCTATACTATATAAAAATTAGCTCTAATTATATCTTAAGGATTTTCTCTATTTTAATATCTTTTATTCCTTTAAATTAGTTTTCTTCTAAATGGCTTTTAACTTATTAATTAAGCTCTTGTTATTAAAATAACTTATGCAGTCTTCTGTAATAAGTTAATTCTTCTTTAGTTTACATATTTCCTTTCTTAATCTTAAGTAAATGCTTTTTATCTTAATTAGGCCTTAAGATTATTAGGTTTAGCAATAGCTCTAGAATTTTCCACTGAGTCTTTTATGAACTAAGCTATTTTCTCTAAAACGCTACTTTCTCCTCTATCGATCTATCCCTTTCTTGCTTCTCAAAATTTACTTCTTTTTGACCTTGTTTTATTAAGCTATAAATGTTTTCTATTATTTGCTATTTTAAAATTGAATTTTAGATTCAAAAAATGCCTAAAATATATATAAATGAAGATAATTCAATTAATTACATAACAAAGCTAACTAAGCACTCAAACTAAGAACTAATTAACACCTCTCATTAACTATGCTCTACTATAGTACTCTTTATTCCATATTATACAACCTAATCTATAATCATTTTGCTTTACCTAGCATACTTCAAACACTGCATTTTAGTAAAACACCTTTATTCTGCATTTTAGTAAGTTAAACACATTTGGCATCGCTTAGACTGCATCAAAGTTACTACCTTTTTTCAAAAGCTTATTATTATAGCCTTAAGATTGATGCCAAATGCTTATATTGCTTAAGAAGAAAATGCTTTGCCAATATAATATAAACATAAGGCTTAATAGACAGAGGTTTAAGTAAGCTTATTATTGACAGTTAGATCCAAATGTTGATAAAAGCATTTAAAAAGAAGTGAGTAGCAGCATGATATAACGTTTTCATCAATATAAATAAGCGTTAAGGTTGAGCACACTATTCAGGTCTCTAATGAAAGAGCAGTTAGATTAAGTAAATTGATGGCTTAGCTATTATATTAGAAAAGCTTTACCAAGATAATTTAATAAAGAAGCAAATCTTTAATAACTAGTTTAAATAACATAGTAATACAAAATAGAGCAAATTAAGAAAAATAAACATTTATATATCAAGAAGATAAATTGAAGATTGTAGGAACTATAAAAGACAATTTAATTAAATAATTTAAACTAGTTTAGATAGTGCCAAGAACACATACAAGAACCTTAGTTTTTAGATTTAAGTAAAAAGAATTAAATTATAAATCAAGATATCTTTTTATAAGTTTCTAAAAAATATCTTTAAATATTGTATAAATAGACTTTAAGAATGTTGCTTCTTGCTTATCTTAACAGATCAACTTAATACAATTATTTTCACCCCTTTTGAGACTCTCTATATTTTTTAATTTCTCTATCTTTGTATATCATTTCCATTTTCTTCATTCGAACAAGCTATCTTCTACTTTATAAATAATAGTCTATTAAATAACTCCAAAAATACCATAGAAGTACTTCTTTTATGTTTTTTCCTTCAAGAAATTATTATCCAGCATAGAGATCTAAAATAATATCATAAAGCCAGTTTTAGCTTTCTGCTATAACCTTAGCATAAGAAATTTTAATTAAATTCTTAGAAACAAAATACTCAATTTATTGCTTTTAGGTAGTAAGTTATAGCTTATTAAACAAAGAATTCTAAAGACTCTTTGTATTTAATTATTTTTATTATAGCCAGTATTAAGTGCTACTAATTCTACTCTATTGATATATGCTTAATTTTAGAAGCTAAGTTAATTAAACTATTATTTCAGCTATTCTATTTTTAAAATTAAACTTCTTCATTTTTGAGATAACACTAAGGATAGTAACCTTATCCAGTAGCTTTTCTTAATTTTAATTGCCTGCTACTTATTTTAAGCTTAATAATTATTCTGCTTATTGCTTTAACAAAGAGATTTAATAATCTTTAGTTCAATATCTTTAGTAAATTATCTCTTAAGATATTTCAGGTCAGATGCTTCTTAGTTCTTAATATTTCTTATATATTATGCTTATTTTTTTAAGAGATGCTGATCTTAGAGAGTTTTAGCTTAAGAATAGTTTTTAAATCTTTGATTTCTGCATTTTATATTTTCTACACGAGATATAATAGCCAGCTATTTGGGCGCATAATATTCTAAGATTGTTTCTATTATTGCTAAAATTTACTTATAACTTATCATTAACCTGTATGGTTAGTGGAGCAGGGACTCAAAAATAGATTGGTACTGATTTGTTAGCAAGCCATAAGATTAAATTGCTCAGGAATAAATTTAAAATAGATATTGTGACAGGAAATAGGCTTTAGATAATTGATTATTTTAAGGAAAAGATCATTGAGCTTGGCAAGAATGTTTTTATTGTGTTTGCACTTAATAAAAGACGCTATTTTGAAAACTTAACCATTTGCTTGCATACAACTGACTTTTTTGGACCAAGACAAGTGAATTAAGCTTTTATGTTGTGCTTGGGATTCCAATAATAATTGCCCCTTCTCTTGGTGCATATAAGAGATGTAGCAAAGAGTGACTGGAGTATAGAGGTTGTGGCTTTACCCAGGAAAATTTATTGCATGCAGATGAACGAATAAGTGACTGGATAAATAGCAGAAGGTTGGCAAAAGCTACAATTGATGGATTTATGAAAGCAACTTGCTTACTGAATCTATAATAATGAGAGGATTGTAGATAATCCCTTGAATATGTTTTTGAAATATCCAATTCAAGATCCTTTGCCTGCTTAAACAATCTGCCTCTTATTCATCAACTGTTCTTCTGTGTTTGAGGGCCTCTATCTCAATGAAATAGCCAAGCTCATTAACGGTATCAAGACTAATTTCAAATTCATCCTGATAGGCAAAAATCTCTCGTTCTTTTTCAGCAGCAACCAATACTCTTAGTTTTAATACAGAGAAAATTTTGTCTGTCTGTTCTGGTTTTTCTAAAATAGTCTCGTATTCGTCGCATTGAGTTGCTTTAATTTAATCTCAGAATAATAATGATTATAATTAAGAAGCATTTTTCTTGTCTGCATATACTTAGCCACTCATAGAAAAAATATGGTTAAGCAAAATTCCTATGTTGGAGTAAAATAGGTATCTGCTTGGGATTATTTATTGAGAAACCTTTCTATTTTCTGCAATTTTTCTCAGGGTAAGAAAAAAGTATTACTCAGCATGTATTTTATCTCAATTTCTACATATCTATGTAATTTTTGCAGAATAAATAGGAGATGGTATAAAAATTTTCTGGGTAACTAATAGAGTAGCAAGCCAAAACCTAGCAGCATTACAGCTTAGTAACATTTGGCCTTTCTCACCTTGCCAAAAAGAATTCCGTGGTCTCTTATATTTTTTATTTTCTTCTTATTTTATTCTGCTTCTTTCTTCCCACTAGCTAGCTCTTCTTTTACTCAAGGATAAGCTATGTAAGACATCCTCTTTGCAGGTACCGCACATCATTGAGTTGAACAATGATTATTCTAGAATGTTTTTTATAAAGAGAATGGCTTTCCTCTTCTGTCTCATTGAGAATAGCACAGTACATTGAGCAGATAAGGTAGTAGAATGCACATAAAGAGCATTGCTGTATTCATAGTTTGGCCATGTTAAGAATTTGAGGTATCATAATGTGACTTTAGTGTCTTAATTTTTGTTTAAACTTTTGATCCATGTAGTTTCCCTTTGGAAAGGTATATTGGTGTTCTGCAGTAATGTGTGGCATTGTTTCGTTTACAAAGCATAATTATAAATGAATAGATAGAAGTATTTTAACTTGAATTAAGCCTTTAATTATAACTAGTTTTGGAACTTCTAATTAATATAAAGGTTAAAGTTTTTCAGAATTTCAAAATAAGAAAAATTTGACTTCTTTGATTAAAGCATCTAGTAAGATCCAATTTTCATTTTGTATGAATTAAAAAGGAAAGACTTTGGTTTAATTAAGTAAATAAGAAAAAGCTACCAAAATATTCAGCCAATTAATGAAATCGATATTTGTATTGATGCGTTTAATTTTAACAAAAATAGAATTTAGAAATATAGAAAAATGAAACTAATCTATTGCTAAATTCAGGACTAGTTGTCTAACTAAGTACGACAAATATTTAGATCTACAATAAGAAATGGATAACTTTACTGGCTGATTTAAAGAGGGATGAGGAAGAAGTTAAAGACTTTTGCAAAGATAACTAAATGAATCCTAAGAATATTTCTATTTATAGCAGCAAAGTAGCTAAACTTAGAAAAATAAAAGAAGCCTTTGAGAGCTGCGATTTAGTTTTTCAATTTAATTCAAAGTTAACTAATCCTAGCATAAAGATATTATGTTTTATAATGTAGGAAATAATACTGAAGCAATTTAATATCTTAACTCAACTATCAAGGTAAATCCTCATCACGATGGAACTTTCTATTTTAAAATTTTAGTAATTTAAGATTAATGATAGGTTTAAGAAGAACCTTTAGGTTTTAATAGGGCTATAAATATATAATTAAAAGCTAGAAATTCCTTTTAAAGAATTTACAGTAAAAGAAACTTGACAAATATAAAATCTTTAGGAAGCAGACTAAGATAGCAAATAATAGATCCCGATTAAGGATGTATAATTCTTAATTAGCGTTTTTTGAAATATATCAAGACTTAAGAAAAGGTAGTTTTGATACAGTTTAATAAACACAGAGAAATTTATTTAATTTTCACTAAAATAACCTAAAAAAGATCAAAAAAAGGTTTTACCTTGGTATAAAGTCTTGTTGATAGTCAGCCATTAATAGATTTAAAGTTTGATAGGCTGTTGATGATAATGATGAAGAAAAGTACATATTTTACCTACTAAAGATTAAAAAATCTGAAGGTAATCACAAAAATTAATTAATCTTATTAAGATTTTAAAATTCTATGAAGGATCTAAATCAGTGTTTTCAAAATACTAGCTAACTTAATTATAAGGAATAAAGACAACCCTAGACGATAATAATTACTCTTAAAAAGCTGATTTTGAACTAATTATCTAAGCAAAAATGACTGAAATATTTTTAATATCATATTAATACAAACACAATCTTATTATTAGATTTATTTAATTCTTTATCCAATAAAAATAATGAGATAAAAGAAAATCAGCTTGTATCAAATTAAGCATCAAGCTGATAATTTTAAATTAGCTTCTTTTATTTACTAAAAGATATTTTCTCTTTTTTATAAATAATAAAGATATATCTATCTTAAAGTTAATAGTTAGTCATTACTATGTTGAGCAAATATAAAGAAGTAGATAGATATCTTAAATAATTGATCAACCATTATTAAAAATACCTATTTATTATTTTTATTTTACTATCATTACAGAAATTTCTTTGCTTTCAATCTAATAATTTATCTAAGCTTAATGTTCAGCTAAATATTTATTTGCTAAAATAAAGTTAAGATTATAATGTATTTATTTAGTCTAAATCTATTTAACTAGAATCAATAATAAGTTATAATACTAAATGCAATTATTTCTATTTTAAAATACAAACTAATATCTTCAACTTTAAATCCTAACTTTTAACCCAAACCATCAAAATCTATTTTCTATTTAATAAACAATCTTTTAATTATCAATTTCCTCAAATTCTATCAAATAATAATGCATACCTTAACTTATAGTATCTCAAAACTATCATTCAAATTTTACTTCACTTTCAGGACCAATAGAGGAAAAACCCTTTAACGGAATTTACCCCTTCAGTCAATTTATTGTAAAAGGTACTCCTGGGTCTTAAGTAATATTTCAGCTTTACTTTTCTGATATTGAACGAAGTTTAACTTCTCTAGCTAGTCTTTAGATTTCTCGGTTAAGTTAAGAGCTTGTATTTATGGAGAACAAAAACTAAAGGATTCCTGTGAAACATGTGGAAGCTAAAAAGATGAAAATGGAAAAACAAATAAACACTCTTCGAAGTTGGAGCAGAGTAATGTAAAAAGTGTGAAGATAACACGTATTGCTATGGAAATGCTTAAGTCTATCCTCATGAATAATATTGCCTCTATGAAATTCTACTTAAATCCTTGAATGCTGGAATCCAGATGCATACTTAGGAAGCCCTCTTTTAAAAGATCCTTTAGGATAGTGCTAAGAAGAATAAGGATACTATGTGCAACTATGTGCAACTATGTGCAACTATGTGCAACTATGTGCAACTATGTGCAACTATGTGCAACTATGTGCAACTATGTGCAACTATGTGCAACTATGTGCAATTATGTGCAACTTGCAAAGAAGATTACTCTAATATTGGAAATAATGAATGCTCTAAAAGCCCTGATCCCTAGGTAAATGCATTAAGAATTTGAGGAAATTAATTATCATAATAATATTAAACATATTTATAGTAAAATCAGCTATTCAATCAGCCGAGCATCCAAAAGAAACTCATAGTGTGCATTTAAAAATCTTATCGAATTACTTGTAAATAATAACACTAATTCAGACATTTAGACTTTCATGCCCAGAAGCTATTTTAACTTTATTCTAACCTGCATTTAAAGTAGAATAAAACCCTCAATAGTTCATGTTTTTCGATTGTTATGTCAATGAAAATTTAATAATCTAGCCTTATTATTTTAAGCTGATACTTTACTCAGTATCATCTATCATTTCCATAGTTAGTAGTATTAACTTCTCTGTACTTTTAGGCTTTTAAAAAGAAAGAATTAAGCGATTTCTTATAAGTTATATTATAGTTTCAATAGTAGTGGTGCTTTTTCTATTTCATCCTGATATTATAACTATAACAACGTCTGCATTCTCTTGTACTAGCTTAGAGATTATTTATACTTAATTATGGATTAAGAGATCAATGATATGAAAAGGAGCATTTGATTTATTAATTGCTTATTGGTCTTCCCAGCATTATTTATGAGCTATCGGCATTCCTCTTTATGCTTTTATCCTGCTTTATAAACGTTATAAAAGAAATAGCTTACATTAGCTTGAAAGTAAAAAATAGCTTGGATTTCTTTATTTCGGATACAAGATAAAAGCATATTGCTGAGAAATGATGATCACATTTAGAAAAATAGCCATTATCTTAATTTCCGTTTTTAAGATTAAACTGTAAAGGTAAATTTAAGGCTAAAAAGCTTTAATTTTAATGGGCATTTCATTCCTAGCTTGTGTACTTACCTTATAAACTAGATCAATGTAAGTTTAAGTCTATTTTATGCGCTGGAATTTATCTCTTTGTGGGTTGTAATATTTAACTGAAAGTTTAAGTGAGGTGTTTAAATGAACATTCTTCATTATTATATGTTCAGTGAATATATATTTTCTTAGGTACTAAGACATTCGTTATGTACTAGCTATATACATAGAAAACTTTAAAATACTAGCGAAATTCAGAAGAGCTATGATTTACATTCGAAGAAAAAAGTATGAGGAAAATTTCTAAATCCAGTAAGAAAGTCTTGGAGACATTTATGGTCTAAATAAACGGAAGTTCTAAGTAAGGAATTATCAAGAGTTTCTGACTGCATTTGTAAGTTAAACTTGCAAAGTACTAAAAAATAGAATAGCTTGCTCTTAGTCTGAAAAATAAAAAGTAAACTATAGATCTTTCTTAGTAGTAACTGATAAAGTATTATGAAGAAGCAGAAAAGATAAAGTAGAATTAAAGCTCTTCATAGAGTATAAAAAAATGAAAAGAAAGATTTCTGTGATGTTAGCTCAAATGAATAAAACACTGAAGGGAAAAATGAGTATGTTAAGTTGAAAATAGAATTTGGTTGATTATGATTATATAAGTTATAGGTCTAAAGGTATGTATTTGAATATTAATGGGTGTATTAATGATCTGTTGAATGATTAATAAATAGTAGTTTTATACAAGATTAGTTTTTAGAATTGAAGCTTACTATTAAATGAAGTACATACTTATTGTTTACTAGCTATATAGTAGATAATAATAGACAATAGAATTATATATATAAGCTTACTTTTTGATAGTTATAGATATGATAATAATAGATATAGATATTTAAATGATAAATAACTTGCCTAGTTTAAATAACTGTCTACTAGAAATACTCTTATTAATCTAGTCACTCTTATCATCTACTTCCTACTAAATCATTCTAATATACTCTTAATCAAATTCAAATGCTCCTATTGCTACAGCTTTAGTTATTAACTACTTCTATTAATAACAAACACAGCAAATACAGTCTTCCAATCAACCTTTTAATAAGATTATCATCAGCACTTCATCTACTTAAGCAGCCAAATTATAAGCCTAAACAAATAGCTAAGCTCTTAGAACTACAACTCAAATAAATCCTAAAGAACCTAATCTTTAATCTAGTAGCTATTAGATAACTATAGAAATTAATAAGAATGTGAGACTTTATAACTAAGTAAGGCTTACTTAATTCTAAGCAGGATTAGCACATTTAATAACATGAAGTTATAAGCAAAAATAATAATTAGGGAATACTTATAATGGTAAAGGAAAACTATGCTAAGTTAAGTTTAGCCATAATAAGCCATCAAATTTGTAAATTAAAACTAGAAAGAATTTCAGAATATTATGAGCTGCTGTGAAATAGCTAAGCATTATATCTCGTGTAGAAATAAAGCAAATATACTAGTTTGTTATAATTTCTGAACTAAGTTAGAGCTCTCTAAGATCAGTATCTCTTAGCAAAATTATCATAGTTTATAAACAAACTTAAGAACTAAGAAAAATCTTAATTAACCTAAAAGTGTTTAGAGATAATTTACTAAAGATATTGAACTAAAAATTATTAAATCTCTTTATTAAAGCATAATAGAATGATAAGCAAGTTTAAATTAGTAGAATGAAATTAAAATTATTAAAAAGCTATTTTATCAAGTTTGCTATCCTTAGTCATTATCTCACAAATCAACTACTTTATTTTTTAAACTTAAATACAGAGCTCAAATAATAGACAATTAACTTAACTTCTGATATCGAAAATCAACCATATATCAATAGAGTTAGTACCAACTAATACTAGGCTATAATTAAAATTATTAAAGGCAAAGAATCTTTAGATTCATTGCTTATTAAGCCAAAACTTACTACAAAGAACCAAAAGATGAATGAAAGTTTGCCCTAAAAATTGAATAGAAAAATATTAAAGTTTTAAAGATAAACTAAAACTAGTTTTACGATGTGAAGTTAACTAAGATCTATGAATAGTTCTGAGCAGTATCTTCATGATCGAAAATATATAAAAGATAGAGCTGCCAAAGTTAGATACGATTATTTAAGACATTTAATAGACTCAGCCTTATAAAAAAGATAGTAAAGAAATTTATTAGAACAAAAATGGAATAATTTACAACATTTCATGCAGAAGAGTTTAAGTGGAATAAAAGAAATCTCAAGGAGTAAATCTATGTTTATAAGTCTAATAGTAAAAATAAGAATAATTATTTAGTTATAATATAAAGCAAAATTCTTATAACTTATGCATTGCTTAAAGATATTTTTTTAATTTAGCAACTTATAAAAAGATACCTTAATTTTATATTTAATTCCATATCTTTTTACTTTAACCAAATCTAAATTTTAAGGTAATTGTACGTGTTCTTGGCCTATCTAACTCAAGTCTACTGAATGTTAAGAGTTTGAATTTCTTATTTGTTATTTGCTTTTCTCGCTCCGCTAATCTTTCAAATTATCTTAAATAAATATAAGCTTTGCTTTTTCATAATATGCTTGCTACTCTCACTTGTATTTCTCCTTCTTGTATTTTATTTGTTATGTTCAGTACCTTTAAAATAATTATTAAGACTTATTCCTTTATTAAATTAGCTTTTTGAATCCTTAGCTGCTTTGCTTCTATAATATAACAAATATTTAGATAATAATATGATTAAATATGATTAAATAATGAAAAGCTTTAAGAAAAATAAGTATAAAGAATAGAAGATATAGCTATAGAATAATTAATAGGAAGCTATAATAAAAGTATCATAAATGGATATTACAATTGCTACTTTATTTGCTTTATTTAATCTATTTTTATTATTAGAATTTATAAACCTTACTAAAGTTTCTCTACATCATCATTTCCTTACATTATCATTATATTCCTTGTCATTATAAATAATCTTTAAACTCTTTAAATTATCTTTCAGTTCTTATAAAATTCACGGCCAGGAGTATCCAGAGTCTTAGATGTTAAGAATTCTTAGACTCTTCCATATGCAATACTAAACATTACTCTAATCAAATATAGGAAACATGTTTTTTTATAATTAGCATGTATTTAATAACTCTAAAGTAACCAAATTTTAACAGTACTTTACTACTTACTGAATGTCTTCCTCTCCTAAACTTAAATTTTCTAGTTTCAAATACCTAAGTCTGATACTACTAACGAAATCTTATATCCAATCCAATTTATTCCATATTATAAAACTGCTTAGACTTAAACTTCATAGTTACTTACAGTTTTACTAAATAACTTTAAATACTTAGTCATTTATATAGACTTGAGAACTTAGTTCTATTTATTTCAAATGTTTGCATTACTAGAAAATATAAACCAAAGTGTGCTAATCTAGTTAAGCTATATTAACTATCCCTATTTATTCATAATTTTATCCATATTTACCTATTTCCATTAGAGCTATAGCTTGAAGTTAATCCAGTTATTCCAAAAGCAGAGATTTAAGACTTGGAGTATTTTGTAATAAGAGAGATAAGTTAGAATCATTGAAGTTTTAGCAGTTAGCTATATAAACTTATTATAGTTAATTAAAAGCTTAAGTTATAAACTAAGAAAACTTATCAGAATGGAAATTATTATTCAGTTTTAACTAAATAAGATTCTTATTTCTAATATATCCTAAAATAGTATCAATAGAACTGCTTTGCTATGAATCAAATTAACTTAAATTAGGACAAAACTAAATTAGTTAGTCTATCTGTTTGTTTTAGTTTATTGTTAACTCTTGTATTAGATGTCCCTTTTCTTTTAAATATTCTTATAGGTAAGAAATTTCAATACCATTGCTCTTTATCTTTATAACCTTTAAATTCAAGTTCAAACAATAATCTCTAAGAAAGCTTCCTTTTATTCCAGATTAAACGTCTATATCAAGATGTTCTAATTTTATTAAGTTAGATAATGTGTTTAATTCCTAGTCCTCTAACCACCCTTTATAGACTAATTTTTTAAGAGATTAAGGTATCAAGTCAAGTAAATGAAAATTACAGTTAGAACATTAAATTGATAGTTCCTAAAGATGATTTTATCTATTTTACTATAGATTTAGTTACTGTCTTAACATAAGAGATGCATAAAAGTGTCTATGAATTTCATTAATTTATTCCTAAGGAAATTAAGTAAAATCTAGACTTAGACTTTAGACTTAAGCAAATGCTAGCTACTTTAGAATAGTTTTAATTCTACTTAAATTATAAGAATTTTCCCTTATCCTTAATCTATTTTGTATCTTCGTTATTTAAAAAGGATAAAAATAAAGTTTCTTGTTAACTCTTTAAAAGTTCAATAAGCTTCGTTAACTTAGAAAGGAAACTACTAAACTTAATAAGTTGCAATTGCTATAAATCATATTAAAACTAGATGAAATTTAGCTATTTTAGTTTTAAAAATCACTTATCATGTTGATAATTTTAGCCTTTAATTATTATTAAAAGGAGCTAAAGTCATTAGAAGTCTAAGATTACCTTAAATTCCAGTTGATATAATCTGAAAAAGTTATTTTCAAATCTTAATAAATTTAGTCTTTTTATCAGGTGCCTTCATAGCAAATAAAGTATTAATTACAGTTCTGTAAATTTTCTTAATAAAAAGGACAAAAATAATTAAGAGATAATAAATAAGTTCCTTTTCCTTGCTTACTTCAAATTATTAATTATCCTTCATACACATCTCCATTTGAATATTTTAAAATTCCATTTTACGTTAAATCTTAATTTCATTCACCATCAAAAATACTTCCATTTTAATAACTCATTTTACCTTTTCCTTATTTTATTCCGTTTACAAATTACCCTTCATAGATATCTCCATATTTATTTTTGTAAACTCCTTCTCCATTGAAAGGTTTATCTCTTAATCATTCACCATAAAAAAAAGTTCCATCTTAATAAGTTATTTTACCTTTTCCCCTTCTTTTTCCGTTTACAAATTACCCTTCATAGATATCTCCATTTGAATATTTGAAAATTCCGTTTTACATTTAATCTTCATTTCATTCACCATCAAAAGTAGTTCCGTCTTTATAAGTCATTTTACCTTTTCCTTATTTTTTTCCATTTGAAAAATATCCTTCATATATATCTCCACTTCAGTGTTTGAAAACTCCTTCTCCATTATAAGGATTATTTCATTTTCATTCACCATCGAAAGTAGTTCCGTCTTTATAAGTAATTTTGCCTTTACCTTATTTACTTCCGTTTACAAATTACCCTTCATAGATATCTCCATTTGAATATTTGAAAATTCCGTTTTACACTTCATCTTAATTTCATTCGCCTTCAAAAATATTTCCGTCTTTATAAGTAATTTTACCTTTTCCTTATTTTTTTCCATTTGAAAACTATCCTTCATATATATCTCCACTTCAGTGTTTGAAAACTCCTTCTCCACTATAAGGATCATTTCATCATCATTCACCATCGAAAGTAGTTCCATCTTAATAAGTCATTTTGCCTTTACCTTATTTACTTCCGTTTACAAATTACCCTTCATAGATATCTCCATTTTTATATTTGAAAACTCCTTCTCCATTATAAGGATTATTTCATTTTCATTCTCCATAAAAAATAGATCCATCTTAATAAGTCATTTTACCTATTCCTTATTAACTTCCTTTTACAAATTACCCTTCATAGATATCTCCATTTGAATATTTGAAAATTCCGTTTTACATTTAATCTTCATTTCATTCACCTTCAAAAGTAGTTCCGTCTTAATAAGTCATTTTACCTTTTCCTTATTTTATTCCTTTTACAAACTATCCTTCATATATATTTCCATTTCGATATTTGAAAGCTCCTTCTCCATTGGTAGTTAGATTTTGTATTAATTCGCCATCAAGAATAGTTTCATCTTATTAGTTAATGAAATAATTAATTTCTTGGAGATCTTGCTCATACAATTATTTAAGATTCATTTTAAAAATGTATTTGATAATAATTGATATAGTAGAACTAAGGTTGATTTGTTGATTTAGGTTTAGTTATTGTTAAAGTTGGTTTATATTAATGGTATAGTTAAATAATGGTGTTAAACTAGACTTACTTAGTTATTTATATAGTTAGAAGTTGATGTTTATAGTAAGATATGATGAATTTTTATAATAGGTTCATATATACTTAAATATATTAAGCTTAAGTTAATAAACAAGTATCATTTTGCTATTTAATTAATTAAAAGCATATTTATTTATAAGAAAGCAAGTTATATCTTTTAGTTGCTTATATGTTTATCTTAAGATTATTAAGTTCCTTTTTAGTAATGATACATTATTATTATTTTAAGAATAAGAGATTATTTTATTTCATATTTATCATTATCAAGTTACCTATATATGTATTATCAACAACCATTTTAATTATATCTAGAGTCACCATAGTGCTAATAACTTTTAATTCAAAATTACTTTCACAATATTTCCTATTGTCTCTTCATTACTGCTCTACTTAAATTTTACCAGATGCAAGTTAATATTGTGTTTCTAAATATAGCTTTATTTTTCCTTACCCTAAGCTTCTTAAGAAGTCTCTTCAAAATAAGATTCTTAAGTCTTATTTAGGCTTTTTGATAAAGGTTATTTGTTTTAATTCCTTTGTTTTTTAAGAGTTTTATAATATATTTAAGATTTCCTTCTCTGACTTTGATCTTTATATCTTGCAAATTTTATATAGTTGCTAAGCTTTTTAAACGATGGTTTGAGTATTCTTATTAGCTCTAAGAAAGCTTGTCATTTGTACAAGATATTAAAGAACTCTAGTTTTTTCTATGCTACAATATGCAGGATTTGGCTATTTAAGCTGACTCTTATGTGTTAGTTTTAAGTAAAATTAGGGATAAAGTAAGTTAGTAGTGTAAGGAATAGTTAAACAGGATTTACATGGAAATAAATACATAAAGCAACTTACATAATAGTAGATTGGCTAAATATATAAAATATATTTATAAGCATTTGTTGTTTTAATAAATGTGATTATTCTTTTTTATATGCAAATTCCTTTTTTCTATTTTATACGTATATCTAAAAAGAGCAAAAAATATTACTATCCCATTTAAATTCATTACAAATGATAAGCTTATATCTATTATGTTAATTCATAAATATAAACAAATTACTAAGCTCTTACTATTTGTATATTTTAAATAAGATTCAAATCATCAAATTTCCACAAATCTTCCTTTTCATTCTGTATCTACTATCAAATTTATTAACTTACTAAGGATTATATTTATCCTTT
Organism: Loxodes magnus; assembly: GCA_946699065.1. NCBI lineage: Eukaryota > Ciliophora > Karyorelictea > Loxodida > Loxodidae > Loxodes > Loxodes magnus. The sequence continues at coordinate 49,217 of CAMPDV010000181.1, forward strand.
TCTTATTTTCATAATATACTGTCATCCAATTAATTGCCTATTTTATTTATTGCTTCAAATACTTTTTTAATATTTTTCATCTACCACTCAACTTTAATCTATGACTAAATTTTATTCCATTCTATACTTAAGTATTTTATGCTTATTGCTAAGTATAATTCAAATTGACTCAGCACGATTTAACTATAGTTCCCTTTATAAAATCCATTAAGTCTATCATATAAGCTTTATTTTGTGTATAGTTGCTAACTTTTTCCAACGTTTGCTTATATTCCGAGAAAATCTTGTATAATAGCTTAAAATACAGATAATCTACAAATGAGGTTTTAAAATTTGGGTCATTTATTCTTCGGTACTTTATAGAATGCTGGTTAGGAACGACTAATAAGATTCTTATTATTCTTATTTACTATTAGCAAGTTTCTCTAATTTTTGGCTTATTTCCTTTTTGTTTTCTTAATTAGTTACTGTTTTATCAAGAGTAAATCTATCATGGTTTATTATTTCCTTTTATAACAGCTGAATTACTATATCTTTATTTAGCTTATATCTGCACGCTTTCTTTCCTTCTGCATTCAATCAAGCTGTGAATTTTTCCATTCCCTTATTTTTTCTTAGCTTATAATAAATCTTCCATTATATAAGCTAGCTTTAATTGAACATCTTAATTGCATAATGCTTTTATAGAGTACATTTAGCAATCACTTATATTATCTATCCTAATCTCTATAAGGTATCTTTTAAGTTTTCACTTTTATCTTAATCTGATTTTACCCTGTTTTACTATACTAAAAGGTAGCTTCTAAATTAATTGTCTATAAAAATTTCACATATTTGGCAAATCTTTCTTGTTGAACTATGAGCTGTAATTTCCCGCTCAAAAATACTATTAATGAATAAATTTGTTTTTAGTGTCAAGAATGAGAATCATTTTCAATAATTTAGATTCTTATCTGAGACTTAGACAACTCTTGCCGATATTAGAATGAATATTATAAATAGTATTTTAAGCTTAGATAATTATACAAAACTAAGTGTTTCATTTGATTATTTTTACTAAGGTGTCAAGTTAATATTACTTATTATGCTTTATCTTTAGGCCTTTAATTATCTCTTTTCTTTAATATTGAATTTAGTTATAAAATCATTAAGTTAGTCAAATTATAAATACCTTAAACCTAATTAGCTCATAGTTACTAAGGTTTTATTGATCCCTCTTAATTTTGTTGTTTATAAATAAAAGTCTAAAAATTTGATAGCTTAATCTTTTAGCTTCATACAATATCTAAAATTGTGTTAACTTTCCTTTTAAATTTTTATCATTTAGTGTCTAAAGCCAATTAAGTTATTTTCTACAATCATTTTAACAAGCTATACTATATAAAAATTAGCTCTAATTATATCTTAAGGATTTTCTCTATTTTAATATCTTTTATTCCTTTAAATTAGTTTTCTTCTAAATGGCTTTTAACTTATTAATTAAGCTCTTGTTATTAAAATAACTTATGCAGTCTTCTGTAATAAGTTAATTCTTCTTTAGTTTACATATTTCCTTTCTTAATCTTAAGTAAATGCTTTTTATCTTAATTAGGCCTTAAGATTATTAGGTTTAGCAATAGCTCTAGAATTTTCCACTGAGTCTTTTATGAACTAAGCTATTTTCTCTAAAACGCTACTTTCTCCTCTATCGATCTATCCCTTTCTTGCTTCTCAAAATTTACTTCTTTTTGACCTTGTTTTATTAAGCTATAAATGTTTTCTATTATTTGCTATTTTAAAATTGAATTTTAGATTCAAAAAATGCCTAAAATATATATAAATGAAGATAATTCAATTAATTACATAACAAAGCTAACTAAGCACTCAAACTAAGAACTAATTAACACCTCTCATTAACTATGCTCTACTATAGTACTCTTTATTCCATATTATACAACCTAATCTATAATCATTTTGCTTTACCTAGCATACTTCAAACACTGCATTTTAGTAAAACACCTTTATTCTGCATTTTAGTAAGTTAAACACATTTGGCATCGCTTAGACTGCATCAAAGTTACTACCTTTTTTCAAAAGCTTATTATTATAGCCTTAAGATTGATGCCAAATGCTTATATTGCTTAAGAAGAAAATGCTTTGCCAATATAATATAAACATAAGGCTTAATAGACAGAGGTTTAAGTAAGCTTATTATTGACAGTTAGATCCAAATGTTGATAAAAGCATTTAAAAAGAAGTGAGTAGCAGCATGATATAACGTTTTCATCAATATAAATAAGCGTTAAGGTTGAGCACACTATTCAGGTCTCTAATGAAAGAGCAGTTAGATTAAGTAAATTGATGGCTTAGCTATTATATTAGAAAAGCTTTACCAAGATAATTTAATAAAGAAGCAAATCTTTAATAACTAGTTTAAATAACATAGTAATACAAAATAGAGCAAATTAAGAAAAATAAACATTTATATATCAAGAAGATAAATTGAAGATTGTAGGAACTATAAAAGACAATTTAATTAAATAATTTAAACTAGTTTAGATAGTGCCAAGAACACATACAAGAACCTTAGTTTTTAGATTTAAGTAAAAAGAATTAAATTATAAATCAAGATATCTTTTTATAAGTTTCTAAAAAATATCTTTAAATATTGTATAAATAGACTTTAAGAATGTTGCTTCTTGCTTATCTTAACAGATCAACTTAATACAATTATTTTCACCCCTTTTGAGACTCTCTATATTTTTTAATTTCTCTATCTTTGTATATCATTTCCATTTTCTTCATTCGAACAAGCTATCTTCTACTTTATAAATAATAGTCTATTAAATAACTCCAAAAATACCATAGAAGTACTTCTTTTATGTTTTTTCCTTCAAGAAATTATTATCCAGCATAGAGATCTAAAATAATATCATAAAGCCAGTTTTAGCTTTCTGCTATAACCTTAGCATAAGAAATTTTAATTAAATTCTTAGAAACAAAATACTCAATTTATTGCTTTTAGGTAGTAAGTTATAGCTTATTAAACAAAGAATTCTAAAGACTCTTTGTATTTAATTATTTTTATTATAGCCAGTATTAAGTGCTACTAATTCTACTCTATTGATATATGCTTAATTTTAGAAGCTAAGTTAATTAAACTATTATTTCAGCTATTCTATTTTTAAAATTAAACTTCTTCATTTTTGAGATAACACTAAGGATAGTAACCTTATCCAGTAGCTTTTCTTAATTTTAATTGCCTGCTACTTATTTTAAGCTTAATAATTATTCTGCTTATTGCTTTAACAAAGAGATTTAATAATCTTTAGTTCAATATCTTTAGTAAATTATCTCTTAAGATATTTCAGGTCAGATGCTTCTTAGTTCTTAATATTTCTTATATATTATGCTTATTTTTTTAAGAGATGCTGATCTTAGAGAGTTTTAGCTTAAGAATAGTTTTTAAATCTTTGATTTCTGCATTTTATATTTTCTACACGAGATATAATAGCCAGCTATTTGGGCGCATAATATTCTAAGATTGTTTCTATTATTGCTAAAATTTACTTATAACTTATCATTAACCTGTATGGTTAGTGGAGCAGGGACTCAAAAATAGATTGGTACTGATTTGTTAGCAAGCCATAAGATTAAATTGCTCAGGAATAAATTTAAAATAGATATTGTGACAGGAAATAGGCTTTAGATAATTGATTATTTTAAGGAAAAGATCATTGAGCTTGGCAAGAATGTTTTTATTGTGTTTGCACTTAATAAAAGAGACTATTTTGAAAAGTTAACCATTTGCTTGCATACAACTGACTTTTTTGGACCAAGACAAGTGAATTAAGCTTTTATGTTGTGCTTGGGATTCCAATAATAATTGACCCTCCTCTTGGTGCACATAAGAGATGTAGCAAAGAATGACTGGAGTATAGAGGTTGTGGCTTTACCCAGGAAAATTTATTGTATGCAGATGAACGAATAAGTGACTGGATAAATAGCAGAAGGTTGGCAAAAGCTACAATTGATGGATTTATGAAAGCAACTTGCTTACTGAATCTATAATAATGAGAGGATTGTAGATAATCCTTTGAATATGTTTTTGAAATATCCAATTCAAGATCCTTTGCCTGCTTAAACAATCTGCCTCTTATTTCATCAACTGTTCCTCTATGTTTGAGGGCCTCTATCTTCAATGAAATAGCCAAGCTCATTAACGGTATCAAGACTGGTTTCACATTCATCCTGATAGGCAAAAATCTCTCGTTCTTTTTCAGCAGCAACCAATTCTCTTAGTTTTAATACAGAGAAAATTTTGTCTGTCTTCTGTTTTTTCTAGAACAGTCTCATATTCTTCGCATTGAGTTGCTTCAATTTAATCTCAGAATAATAATGATTATAATTAAGAAGCATATTTCTCGTCTGCATATACTTAGCCACTCATAGAAAAAATATGGTTAAGCAAAATTCCTATGTTGGAGTAAAATAGGTATCTGCTTGGGATTATTTATTGAGAAACCTTTCTATTTTCTGCAATTTTTCTCAGGGTAAGAAAAAAGTATTACTCAGCATGTATTTTATATCGATTTCTACATATCTATGTAATTTTTGCAGAATAAATAGGAGATGGTATAAAAATTTTCTGGGCAACTAATAGAGTAGCAAGCCAAAACCTAGCAGCATTACAGCTTAGTAACATTTGGCCTTTCTCACCTTGCCAAAAAGAATTCCGTGCTCTCTTATATTTTTTATTTTATTCTTATTTTATTCTGCTTCTTTCTTCCCACTAGCTAGCTCTTCTTTTACTCAAGGATAAGCTATGTAAGACATCCTCTTTGGAGGTACCGCACATCATTGAGTTGAACAATGATTATTCTAGAATGTTTTTTATAAAGAGAATGGCTTTCCTCTTCTGTCTCATTGAGAATAGCACAGTACATTGAGCAGATAAGGTAGTAGAATGCACATAAAGAGCATTGCTGTATTCATAGTTTGGCCATGTTAAGAATTTGAGGTATCATAATGTGACTTTAGTGTCTTAATTTTTGTTTAAACTTTTGATCCATGTAGTTTCCCTTTGGAAAGGTATATTGGTGTTCTGCAGTAATGTGTGGCATTGTTTCGTTTACAAAGCATAATTATAAATGAATAGATAGAAGTATTTTAACTTGAATTAAGCCTTTAATTATAACTAGTTTTGGAACTTCTAATTAATATAAAGGTTAAAGTTTTTCAGAATTTCAAAATAAGAAAAATTTGACTTCTTTGATTAAAGCATCTAGTAAGATCCAATTTTCATTTTGTATGAATTAAAAAGGAAAGACTTTGGTTTAATTAAGTAAATAAGAAAAAGCTACCAAAATATTCAGCCAATTAATGAAATCGATATTTGTATTGATGCGTTTAATTTTAACAAAAATAGAATTTAGAAATATAGAAAAATGAAACTAATCTATTGCTAAATTCAGGACTAGTTGTCTAACTAAGTACGACAAATATTTAGATCTACAATAAGAAATGGATAACTTTACTGGCTGATTTAAAGAGGGATGAGGAAGAAGTTAAAGACTTTTGCAAAGATAACTAAATGAATCCTAAGAATATTTCTATTTATAGCAGCAAAGTAGCTAAACTTAGAAAAATAAAAGAAGCCTTTGAGAGCTGCGATTTAGTTTTTCAATTTAATTCAAAGTTAACTAATCCTAGCATAAAGATATTATGTTTTATAATGTAGGAAATAATACTGAAGCAATTTAATATCTTAACTCAACTATCAAGGTAAATCCTCATCACGATGGAACTTTCTATTTTAAAATTTTAGTAATTTAAGATTAATGATAGGTTTAAGAAGAACCTTTAGGTTTTAATAGGGCTATAAATATATAATTAAAAGCTAGAAATTCCTTTTAAAGAATTTACAGTAAAAGAAACTTGACAAATATAAAATCTTTAGGAAGCAGACTAAGATAGCAAATAATAGATCCCGATTAAGGATGTATAATTCTTAATTAGCGTTTTTTGAAATATATCAAGACTTAAGAAAAGGTAGTTTTGATACAGTTTAATAAACACAGAGAAATTTATTTAATTTTCACTAAAATAACCTAAAAAAGATCAAAAAAAGGTTTTACCTTGGTATAAAGTCTTGTTGATAGTCAGCCATTAATAGATTTAAAGTTTGATAGGCTGTTGATGATAATGATGAAGAAAAGTACATATTTTACCTACTAAAGATTAAAAAATCTGAAGGTAATCACAAAAATTAATTAATCTTATTAAGATTTTAAAATTCTATGAAGGATCTAAATCAGTGTTTTCAAAATACTAGCTAACTTAATTATAAGGAATAAAGACAACCCTAGACGATAATAATTACTCTTAAAAAGCTGATTTTGAACTAATTATCTAAGCAAAAATGACTGAAATATTTTTAATATCATATTAATACAAACACAATCTTATTATTAGATTTATTTAATTCTTTATCCAATAAAAATAATGAGATAAAAGAAAATCAGCTTGTATCAAATTAAGCATCAAGCTGATAATTTTAAATTAGCTTCTTTTATTTACTAAAAGATATTTTCTCTTTTTTATAAATAATAAAGATATATCTATCTTAAAGTTAATAGTTAGTCATTACTATGTTGAGCAAATATAAAGAAGTAGATAGATATCTTAAATAATTGATCAACCATTATTAAAAATACCTATTTATTATTTTTATTTTACTATCATTACAGAAATTTCTTTGCTTTCAATCTAATAATTTATCTAAGCTTAATGTTCAGCTAAATATTTATTTGCTAAAATAAAGTTAAGATTATAATGTATTTATTTAGTCTAAATCTATTTAACTAGAATCAATAATAAGTTATAATACTAAATGCAATTATTTCTATTTTAAAATACAAACTAATATCTTCAACTTTAAATCCTAACTTTTAACCCAAACCATCAAAATCTATTTTCTATTTAATAAACAATCTTTTAATTATCAATTTCCTCAAATTCTATCAAATAATAATGCATACCTTAACTTATAGTATCTCAAAACTATCATTCAAATTTTACTTCACTTTCAGGACCAATAGAGGAAAAACCCTTTAACGGAATTTACCCCTTCAGTCAATTTATTGTAAAAGGTACTCCTGGGTCTTAAGTAATATTTCAGCTTTACTTTTCTGATATTGAACGAAGTTTAACTTCTCTAGCTAGTCTTTAGATTTCTCGGTTAAGTTAAGAGCTTGTATTTATGGAGAACAAAAACTAAAGGATTCCTGTGAAACATGTGGAAGCTAAAAAGATGAAAATGGAAAAACAAATAAACACTCTTCGAAGTTGGAGCAGAGTAATGTAAAAAGTGTGAAGATAACACGTATTGCTATGGAAATGCTTAAGTCTATCCTCATGAATAATATTGCCTCTATGAAATTCTACTTAAATCCTTGAATGCTGGAATCCAGATTCGTACTTAGGAAGCCCTCTTTTAAAAGATCCTTTAGGATAGTGCTAAGAAGAATAAGGATACTATGTGCAACTATGTGCAACTATGTGCAACTATGTGCAACTATGTGCAACTATGTGCAACTATGTGCAACTATGTGCAACTATGTGCAACTATGTGCAATTATGTGCAACTTGCAAAGAAGATTACTCTAATATTGGAAATAATGAATGCTCTAAAAGCCCTGATCCCTAGGTAAATGCATTAAGAATTTGAGGAAATTAATTATCATAATAATATTAAACATATTTATAGTAAAATCAGCTATTCAATCAGCCGAGCATCCAAAAGAAACTCATAGTGTGCATTTAAAAATCTTATCGAATTACTTGTAAATAATAACACTAATTCAGACATTTAGACTTTCATGCCCAGAAGCTATTTTAACTTTATTCTAACCTGCATTTAAAGTAGAATAAAACCCTCAATAGTTCATGTTTTTCGATTGTTATGTCAATGAAAATTTAATAATCTAGCCTTATTATTTTAAGCTGATACTTTACTCAGTATCATCTATCATTTCCATAGTTAGTAGTATTAACTTCTCTGTACTTTTAGGCTTTTAAAAAGAAAGAATTAAGCGATTTCTTATAAGTTATATTATAGTTTCAATAGTAGTGGTGCTTTTTCTATTTCATCCTGATATTATAACTATAACAACGTCTGCATTCTCTTGTACTAGCTTAGAGATTATTTATACTTAATTATGGATTAAGAGATCAATGATATGAAAAGGAGCATTTGATTTATTAATTGCTTATTGGTCTTCCCAGCATTATTTATGAGCTATCGGCATTCCTCTTTATGCTTTTATCCTGCTTTATAAACGTTATAAAAGAAATAGCTTACATTAGCTTGAAAGTAAAAAATAGCTTGGATTTCTTTATTTCGGATACAAGATAAAAGCATATTGCTGAGAAATGATGATCACATTTAGAAAAATAGCCATTATCTTAATTTCCGTTTTTAAGATTAAACTGTAAAGGTAAATTTAAGGCTAAAAAGCTTTAATTTTAATGGGCATTTCATTCCTAGCTTGTGTACTTACCTTATAAACTAGATCAATGTAAGTTTAAGTCTATTTTATGCGCTGGAATTTATCTCTTTGTGGGTTGTAATATTTAACTGAAAGTTTAAGTGAGGTGTTTAAATGAACATTCTTCATTATTATATGTTCAGTGAATATATATTTTCTTAGGTACTAAGACATTCGTTATGTACTAGCTATATACATAGAAAACTTTAAAATACTAGCGAAATTCAGAAGAGCTATGATTTACATTCGAAGAAAAAAGTATGAGGAAAATTTCTAAATCCAGTAAGAAAGTCTTGGAGACATTTATGGTCTAAATAAACGGAAGTTCTAAGTAAGGAATTATCAAGAGTTTCTGACTGCATTTGTAAGTTAAACTTGCAAAGTACTAAAAAATAGAATAGCTTGCTCTTAGTCTGAAAAATAAAAAGTAAACTATAGATCTTTCTTAGTAGTAACTGATAAAGTATTATGAAGAAGCAGAAAAGATAAAGTAGAATTAAAGCTCTTCATAGAGTATAAAAAAATGAAAAGAAAGATTTCTGTGATGTTAGCTCAAATGAATAAAACACTGAAGGGAAAAATGAGTATGTTAAGTTGAAAATAGAATTTGGTTGATTATGATTATATAAGTTATAGGTCTAAAGGTATGTATTTGAATATTAATGGGTGTATTAATGATCTGTTGAATGATTAATAAATAGTAGTTTTATACAAGATTAGTTTTTAGAATTGAAGCTTACTATTAAATGAAGTACATACTTATTGTTTACTAGCTATATAGTAGATAATAATAGACAATAGAATTATATATATAAGCTTACTTTTTGATAGTTATAGATATGATAATAATAGATATAGATATTTAAATGATAAATAACTTGCCTAGTTTAAATAACTGTCTACTAGAAATACTCTTATTAATCTAGTCACTCTTATCATCTACTTCCTACTAAATCATTCTAATATACTCTTAATCAAATTCAAATGCTCCTATTGCTACAGCTTTAGTTATTAACTACTTCTATTAATAACAAACACAGCAAATACAGTCTTCCAATCAACCTTTTAATAAGATTATCATCAGCACTTCATCTACTTAAGCAGCCAAATTATAAGCCTAAACAAATAGCTAAGCTCTTAGAACTACAACTCAAATAAATCCTAAAGAACCTAATCTTTAATCTAGTAGCTATTAGATAACTATAGAAATTAATAAGAATGTGAGACTTTATAACTAAGTAAGGCTTACTTAATTCTAAGCAGGATTAGCACATTTAATAACATGAAGTTATAAGCAAAAATAATAATTAGGGAATACTTATAATGGTAAAGGAAAACTATGCTAAGTTAAGTTTAGCCATAATAAGCCATCAAATTTGTAAATTAAAACTAGAAAGAATTTCAGAATATTATGAGCTGCTGTGAAATAGCTAAGCATTATATCTCGTGTAGAAATAAAGCAAATATACTAGTTTGTTATAATTTCTGAACTAAGTTAGAGCTCTCTAAGATCAGTATCTCTTAGCAAAATTATCATAGTTTATAAACAAACTTAAGAACTAAGAAAAATCTTAATTAACCTAAAAGTGTTTAGAGATAATTTACTAAAGATATTGAACTAAAAATTATTAAATCTCTTTATTAAAGCATAATAGAATGATAAGCAAGTTTAAATTAGTAGAATGAAATTAAAATTATTAAAAAGCTATTTTATCAAGTTTGCTATCCTTAGTCATTATCTCACAAATCAACTACTTTATTTTTTAAACTTAAATACAGAGCTCAAATAATAGACAATTAACTTAACTTCTGATATCGAAAATCAACCATATATCAATAGAGTTAGTACCAACTAATACTAGGCTATAATTAAAATTATTAAAGGCAAAGAATCTTTAGATTCATTGCTTATTAAGCCAAAACTTACTACAAAGAACCAAAAGATGAATGAAAGTTTGCCCTAAAAATTGAATAGAAAAATATTAAAGTTTTAAAGATAAACTAAAACTAGTTTTACGATGTGAAGTTAACTAAGATCTATGAATAGTTCTGAGCAGTATCTTCATGATCGAAAATATATAAAAGATAGAGCTGCCAAAGTTAGATACGATTATTTAAGACATTTAATAGACTCAGCCTTATAAAAAAGATAGTAAAGAAATTTATTAGAACAAAAATGGAATAATTTACAACATTTCATGCAGAAGAGTTTAAGTGGAATAAAAGAAATCTCAAGGGAGTAAATCTATGTTTATAAGTCTAATAGTAAAAATAAGAATAATTATTTAGTTATAATATAAAGCAAAATTCTTATAACTTATGCATTGCTTAAAGATATTTTTTTAATTTAGCAACTTATAAAAAGATACCTTAATTTTATATTTAATTCCATATCTTTTTACTTTAACCAAATCTAAATTTTAAGGTAATTGTACGTGTTCTTGGCCTATCTAACTCAAGTCTACTGAATGTTAAGAGTTTGAATTTCTTATTTGTTATTTGCTTTTCTCGCTCCGCTAATCTTTCAAATTATCTTAAATAAATATAAGCTTTGCTTTTTCATAATATGCTTGCTACTCTCACTTGTATTTCTCCTTCTTGTATTTTATTTGTTATGTTCAGTACCTTTAAAATAATTATTAAGACTTATTCCTTTATTAAATTAGCTTTTTGAATCCTTAGCTGCTTTGCTTCTATAATATAACAAATATTTAGATAATAATATGATTAAATATGATTAAATAATGAAAAGCTTTAAGAAAAATAAGTATAAAGAATAGAAGATATAGCTATAGAATAATTAATAGGAAGCTATAATAAAAGTATCATAAATGGATATTACAATTGCTACTTTATTTGCTTTATTTAATCTATTTTTATTATTAGAATTTATAAACGTTACTAAAGTTTCTCTACATCATCATTTCCTTACATTATCATTATATTCCTTGTCATTATAAATAATCTTTAAACTCTTTAAATTATCTTTCAGTTCTTATAAAATTCACGGCCAGGAGTATCCAGAGTCTTAGATGTTAAGAATTCTTAGACTCTTCCATATGCAATACTAAACATTACTCTAATCAAATATAGGAAACATGTTTTTTTATAATTAGCATGTATTTAATAACTCTAAAGTAACCAAATTTTAACAGTACTTTACTACTTACTGAATGTCTTCCTCTCCTAAACTTAAATTTTCTAGTTTCAAATACCTAAGTCTGATACTACTAACGAAATCTTATATCCAATCCAATTTATTCCATATTATAAAACTGCTTAGACTTAAACTTCATAGTTACTTACAGTTTTACTAAATAACTTTAAATACTTAGTCATTTATATAGACTTGAGAACTTAGTTCTATTTATTTCAAATGTTTGCATTACTAGAAAATATAAACCAAAGTGTGCTAATCTAGTTAAGCTATATTAACTATCCCTATTTATTCATAATTTTATCCATATTTACCTATTTCCATTAGAGCTATAGCTTGAAGTTAATCCAGTTATTCCAAAAGCAGAGATTTAAGACTTGGAGTATTTTGTAATAAGAGAGATAAGTTAGAATCATTGAAGTTTTAGCAGTTAGCTATATAAACTTATTATAGTTAATTAAAAGCTTAAGTTATAAACTAAGAAAACTTATCAGAATGGAAATTATTATTCAGTTTTAACTAAATAAGATTCTTATTTCTAATATATCCTAAAATAGTATCAATAGAACTGCTTTGCTATGAATCAAATTAACTTAAATTAGGACAAAACTAAATTAGTTAGTCTATCTGTTTGTTTTAGTTTATTGTTAACTCTTGTATTAGATGTCCCTTTTCTTTTAAATATTCTTATAGGTAAGAAATTTCAATACCATTGCTCTTTATCTTTATAACCTTTAAATTCAAGTTCAAACAATAATCTCTAAGAAAGCTTCCTTTTATTCCAGATTAAACGTCTATATCAAGATGTTCTAATTTTATTAAGTTAGATAATGTGTTTAATTCCTAGTCCTCTAACCACCCTTTATAGACTAATTTTTTAAGAGATTAAGGTATCAAGTCAAGTAAATGAAAATTACAGTTAGAACATTAAATTGATAGTTCCTAAAGATGATTTTATCTATTTTACTATAGATTTAGTTACTGTCTTAACATAAGAGATGCATAAAAGTGTCTATGAATTTCATTAATTTATTCCTAAGGAAATTAAGTAAAATCTAGACTTAGACTTTAGACTTAAGCAAATGCTAGCTACTTTAGAATAGTTTTAATTCTACTTAAATTATAAGAATTTTCCCTTATCCTTAATCTATTTTGTATCTTCGTTATTTAAAAAGGATAAAAATAAAGTTTCTTGTTAACTCTTTAAAAGTTCAATAAGCTTCGTTAACTTAGAAAGGAAACTACTAAACTTAATAAGTTGCAATTGCTATAAATCATATTAAAACTAGATGAAATTTAGCTATTTTAGTTTTAAAAATCACTTATCATGTTGATAATTTTAGCCTTTAATTATTATTAAAAGGAGCTAAAGTCATTAGAAGTCTAAGATTACCTTAAATTCCAGTTGATATAACCTGAAAAAGTTATTTTCAAATCTTAATAAATTTAGTCTTTTTATCAGGTGCCTTCATAGCAAATAAAGTATTAATTACAGTTCTGTAAATTTTCTTAATAAAAAGGACAAAAATAATTAAGAGATAATAAATAAGTTCCTTTTCCTTGCTTACTTCAAATTATTAATTATCCTTCATACACATCTCCATTTGAATATTTTAAAATTCCATTTTACGTTAAATCTTAATTTCATTCACCATCAAAAATACTTCCATTTTAATAAGTCATTTTACCTTTTCCTTATTTTATTCCGTTTACAAATTACCCTTCATAGATATCTCCATATTTATTTTTGTAAACTCCTTCTCCATTGAAAGGTTTATCTCTTAATCATTCACCATCAAAAAAAGTTCCATCTTAATAAGTTATTTAGCCTTTAACTTATTTGCTTCCGTTTACAAATTACCCTTCATAGATATCTCCATTTGAATATTTTAAAATTCCGTTTTACGTTAAATCTTCATTTCATTCACCATCAAAAGTAGTTCCGTCTTTATAAATCATTTTACCTTTTCCTTATTTTTTTCCATTTTAAAACTATCCTTCATATATATCTCCACTTCAGTGCTTGAAAGCTCCTTCTCCATTATAAGGATTATTTCATCATCATTCACCATCGAAAGTAGTTCCGTCTTTATAAGTAATTTTGCCTTTACCTTATTTACTTCCGTTTACAAATTACCCTTCATATAAATCTCCATTTATATATTTGAAAATTCCGTTTTACACTTCATCTTAATTTCATTCACCATCAAAAGTAGTTCCGTCTTTATAAGTCATTTTACCTTTTCCTTATTTTTTTCCATTTGAAAACTATCCTTCATATATATCTCCACTTCAGTGCTTGAAAACTCCTTCTCCATTATAAGGATCATTTCATCATCATTCACCATCGAAAGTAGTTCCGTCTTTATAAGTAATTTTGCCTTTACCTTATTTACTTCCGTTTACAAATTACCCTTCATAGATATCTCCATTTTTATATTTGAAAACTCCTTCTCCATTATAAGGATTATTTCATTTTCATTCTCCATAAAAAATAGATCCATCTTAATAAGTCATTTTACCTATTCCTTATTAACTTCCTTTTACAAATTACCCTTCATAGATATCTCCATTTGAATATTTGAAAATTCCGTTTTACATTTAATCTTCATTTCATTCACCTTCAAAAGTAGTTCCGTCTTTATAAGTCATTTTACCTTTTCCTTATTTTATTCCTTTTACAAACTATCCTTCATATATATTTCCATTTCGATATTTGAAAACTCCTTCTCCATTGGTAGTTAGATTTTGTATTAATTCGCCATCAAGAATAGTTTCATCTTATTAGTTAATGAAATAATTAATTTCTTGGAGATCTTGCTCATACAATTATTTAAGATTCATTTTAAAAATGTATTTGATAATAATTGATATAGTAGAACTAAGGTTGATTTGTTGATTTAGGTTTAGTTATTGTTAAAGTTGGTTTATATTAATGGTATAGTTAAATAATGGTGTTAAACTAGACTTACTTAGTTATTTATATAGTTAGAAGTTGATGTTTATAGTAAGATATGATGAATTTTTATAATAGGTTCATATATACTTAAATATATTAAGCTTAAGTTAATAAACAAGTATCATTTTGCTATTTAATTAATTAAAAGCATATTTATTTATAAGAAAGCAAGTTATATCTTTTAGTTGCTTATATGTTTATCTTAAGATTATTAAGTTCCTTTTTAGTAATGATACATTATTATTATTTTAAGAATAAGAGATTATTTTATTTCATATTTATCATTATCAAGTTACCTATATATGTATTATCAACAACCATTTTAATTATATCTAGAGTCACCATAGTGCTAATAACTTTTAATTCAAAATTACTTTCACAATATTTCCTATTGTCTCTTCATTACTGCTCTACTTAAATTTTACCAGATGCAAGTTAATATTGTGTTTCTAAATATAGCTTTATTTTTCCTTACCCTAAGCTTCTTAAGAAGTCTCTTCAAAATAAGATTCTTAAGTCTTATTTAGGCTTTTTGATAAAGGTTATTTGTTTTAATTCCTTTGTTTTTTAAGAGTTTTATAATATATTTAAGATTTCCTTCTCTGACTTTGATCTTTATATCTTGCAAATTTTATATAGTTGCTAAGCTTTTTAAACGATGGTTTGAGTATTCTTATTAGCTCTAAGAAAGCTTGTCATTTGTACAAGATATTAAAGAACTCTAGTTTTTTCTATGCTACAATATGCAGGATTTGGCTATTTAAGCTGACTCTTATGTGTTAGTTTTAAGTAAAATTAGGGATAAAGTAAGTTAGTAGTGTAAGGAATAGTTAAACAGGATTTACATGGAAATAAATACATAAAGCAACTTACATAATAGTAGATTGGCTAAATATATAAAATATATTTATAAGCATTTGTTGTTTTAATAAATGTGATTATTCTTTTTTATATGCAAATTCCTTTTTTCTATTTTATACGTATATCTAAAAAGAGCAAAAAATATTACTATCCCATTTAAATTCATTACAAATGATAAGCTTATATCTATTATGTTAATTCATAAATATAAACAAATTACTAAGCTCTTACTATTTGTATATTTTAAATAAGATTCAAATCATCAAATTTCCACAAATCTTCCTTTTCATTCTGTATCTACTATCAAATTTATTAACTTACTAAGGATTATATTTATCCTTTTCTTATTTTCATAATATACTGTCATCCAATTAATTGCCTATTTTATTTATTGCTTCAAATACTTTTTTAATATTTTTCATCTACCACTCAACTTTAATCTATGACTAAATTTTATTCCATTCTATACTTAAGTATTTTATGCTTATTGCTAAGTATAATTCAAATTGACTCAGCACGATTTAACTATAGTTCCCTTTATAAAATCCATTAAGTCTATCATATAAGCTTTATTTTGTGTATAGTTGCTAACTTTTTCCAATGTTTGCTTATATTCCGAGAAAATCTTGTATAATAGCTTAAAATACAGATAATCTACAAATGAGGTTTTAAAATTTGGGTCATTTATTCTTCGGTACTTTATAGAATGCTGGTTAGGAACGACTAATAAGATTCTTATTATTCTTATTTACTATTAGCAAGTTTCTCTAATTTTTGGCTTATTTCCTTTTTGTTTTCTTAATTAGTTACTGTTTTATCAAGAGTAAATCTATCATGGTTTATTATTTCCTTTTATAACAGCTGAATTACTATATCTTTATTTAGCTTATATCTGCACGCTTTCTTTCCTTCTGCATTCAATCAAGCTGTGAATTTTTCCATTCCCTTATTTTTTCTTAGCTTATAATAAATCTTCCATTATATAAGCTAGCTTTAATTGAACATCTTAATTGCATAATGCTTTTATAGAGTACATTTAGCAATCACTTATATTATCTATCCTAATCTCTATAAGGTATCTTTTAAGTTTTCACTTTTATCTTAATCTGATTTTACCCTGTTTTACTATACTAAAAGGTAGCTTCTAAATTAATTGTCTATAAAAATTTCACATATTTGGCAAATCTTTCTTGTTGAACTATGAGCTGTAATTTCCCGCTCAAAAATACTATTAATGAATAAATTTGTTTTTAGTGTCAAGAATGAGAATCATTTTCAATAATTTAGATTCTTATCTGAGACTTAGACAACTCTTGCCGATATTAGAATGAATATTATAAATAGTATTTTAAGCTTAGATAATTATACAAAACTAAGTGTTTCATTTGATTATTTTTACTAAGGTGTCAAGTTAATATTACTTATTATGCTTTATCTTTAGGCCTTTAATTATCTCTTTTCTTTAATATTGAATTTAGTTATAAAATCATTAAGTTAGTCAAATTATAAATACCTTAAACCTAATTAGCTCATAGTTACTAAGGTTTTATTGATCCCTCTTAATTTTGTTGTTTATAAATAAAAGTCTAAAAATTTGATAGCTTAATCTTTTAGCTTCATACAATATCTAAAATTGTGTTAACTTTCCTTTTAAATTTTTA
Source organism: Loxodes magnus (assembly GCA_946699065.1). Taxonomy (NCBI): domain Eukaryota; phylum Ciliophora; class Karyorelictea; order Loxodida; family Loxodidae; genus Loxodes; species Loxodes magnus. Next base: position 66,383 of record CAMPDV010000181.1, read on the forward strand.
TCATTTAGTGTCTAAAGCCAATTAAGTTATTTTCTACAATCATTTTAACAAGCTATACTATATAAAAATTAGCTCTAATTATATCTTAAGGATTTTCTCTATTTTAATATCTTTTATTCCTTTAAATTAGTTTTCTTCTAAATGGCTTTTAACTTATTAATTAAGCTCTTGTTATTAAAATAACTTATGCAGTCTTCTGTAATAAGTTAATTCTTCTTTAGTTTACATATTTCCTTTCTTAATCTTAAGTAAATGCTTTTTATCTTAATTAGGCCTTAAGATTATTAGGTTTAGCAATAGCTCTAGAATTTTCCACTGAGTCTTTTATGAACTAAGCTATTTTCTCTAAAACGCTACTTTCTCCTCTATCGATCTATCCCTTTCTTGCTTCTCAAAATTTACTTCTTTTTGACCTTGTTTTATTAAGCTATAAATGTTTTCTATTATTTGCTATTTTAAAATTGAATTTTAGATTCAAAAAATGCCTAAAATATATATAAATGAAGATAATTCAATTAATTACATAACAAAGCTAACTAAGCACTCAAACTAAGAACTAATTAACACCTCTCATTAACTATGCTCTACTATAGTACTCTTTATTCCATATTATACAACCTAATCTATAATCATTTTGCTTTACCTAGCATACTTCAAACACTGCATTTTAGTAAAACACCTTTATTCTGCATTTTAGTAAGTTAAACACATTTGGCATCGCTTAGACTGCATCAAAGTTACTACCTTTTTTCAAAAGCTTATTATTATAGCCTTAAGATTGATGCCAAATGCTTATATTGCTTAAGAAGAAAATGCTTTGCCAATATAATATAAACATAAGGCTTAATAGACAGAGGTTTAAGTAAGCTTATTATTGACAGTTAGATCCAAATGTTGATAAAAGCATTTAAAAAGAAGTGAGTAGCAGCATGATATAACGTTTTCATCAATATAAATAAGCGTTAAGGTTGAGCACACTATTCAGGTCTCTAATGAAAGAGCAGTTAGATTAAGTAAATTGATGGCTTAGCTATTATATTAGAAAAGCTTTACCAAGATAATTTAATAAAGAAGCAAATCTTTAATAACTAGTTTAAATAACATAGTAATACAAAAAAGAGGGAGAATACAAAATAGAGCAAATTAAGAAAAATAAACATTTATATATCAAGAAGATAAATTGAAGATTGTAGGAACTATAAAAGACAATTTAATTAAATAATTTAAACTAGTTTAGATAGTGCCAAGAACACATACAAGAACCTTAGTTTTTAGATTTAAGTAAAAAGAATTAAATTATAAATCAAGATATCTTTTTATAAGTTTCTAAAAAATATCTTTAAATATTGTATAAATAGACTTTAAGAATGTTGCTTCTTGCTTATCTTAACAGATCAACTTAATACAATTATTTTCACCCCTTTTGAGACTCTCTATATTTTTTAATTTCTCTATCTTTGTATATCATTTCCATTTTCTTCATTCGAACAAGCTATCTTCTACTTTATAAATAATAGTCTATTAAATAACTCCAAAAATACCATAGAAGTACTTCTTTTATGTTTTTTCCTTCAAGAAATTATTATCCAGCATAGAGATCTAAAATAATATCATAAAGCCAGTTTTAGCTTTCTGCTATAACCTTAGCATAAGAAATTTTAATTAAATTCTTAGAAACAAAATACTCAATTTATTGCTTTTAGGTAGTAAGTTATAGCTTATTAAACAAAGAATTCTAAAGACTCTTTGTATTTAATTATTTTTATTATAGCCAGTATTAAGTGCTACTAATTCTACTCTATTGATATATGCTTAATTTTAGAAGCTAAGTTAATTAAACTATTATTTCAGCTATTCTATTTTTAAAATTAAACTTCTTCATTTTTGAGATAACACTAAGGATAGTAACCTTATCCAGTAGCTTTTCTTAATTTTAATTGCCTGCTACTTATTTTAAGCTTAATAATTATTCTGCTTATTGCTTTAACAAAGAGATTTAATAATCTTTAGTTCAATATCTTTAGTAAATTATCTCTTAAGATATTTCAGGTCAGATGCTTCTTAGTTCTTAATATTTCTTATATATTATGCTTATTTTTTTAAGAGATGCTGATCTTAGAGAGTTTTAGCTTAAGAATAGTTTTTAAATCTTTGATTTCTGCATTTTATATTTTCTACACGAGATATAATAGCCAGCTATTTGGGCGCATAATATTCTAAGATTGTTTCTATTATTGCTAAAATTTACTTATAACTTATCATTAACCTGTATGGTTAGTGGAGCAGGGACTCAAAAATAGATTGGTACTGATTTGTTAGCAAGCCATAAGATTAAATTGCTCAGGAATAAATTTAAAATAGATATTGTGACAGGAAATAGGCTTTAGATAATTGATTATTTTAAGGAAAAGATCATTGAGCTTGGCAAGAATGTTTTTATTGTGTTTGCACTTAATAAAAGAGACTATTTTGAAAACTTAACCATTTGCTTGCATACAACTGACTTTTTTGGACCAAGACAAGTGAATTAAGCTTTTATGTTGTGCTTGGGATTCCAATAATAATTGACCCTCCTCTTGGTGCACATAAGAGATGTAGCAAAGAATGACTGGAGTATAGAGGTTGTGGCTTTACCCAGGAAAATTTATTGTATGCAGATGAACGAATAAGTGACTGGATAAATAGCAGAAGGTTGGCAAAAGCTACAATTGATGGATTTATGAAAGCAACTTGCTTACTGAATCTATAATAATGAGAGGATTGTAGATAATCCTTTGAATATGTTTTTGAAATATCCAATTCAAGATCCTTTGCCTGCTTAAACAATCTGCCTCTTATTTCATCAACTGTTCCTCTATGTTTGAGGGCCTCTATCTTCAATGAAATAGCCAAGCTCATTAACGGTATCAAGACTGGTTTCACATTCATCCTGATAGGCAAAAATCTCTCGTTCTTTTTCAGCAGCAACCAATTCTCTTAGTTTTAATACAGAGAAAATTTTGTCTGTCTTCTGTTTTTTCTAGAACAGTCTCATATTCTTCGCATTGAGTTGCTTCAATTTAATCTCAGAATAATAATGATTATAATTAAGAAGCATATTTCTCGTCTGCATATACTTAGCCACTCATAGAAAAAATATGGTTAAGCAAAATTCCTATGTTGGAGTAAAATAGGTATCTGCTTGGGATTATTTATTGAGAAACCTTTCTATTTTCTGCAATTTTTCTCAGGGTAAGAAAAAAGTATTACTCAGCATGTATTTTATATCGATTTCTACATATCTATGTAATTTTTGCAGAATAAATAGGAGATGGTATAAAAATTTTCTGGGCAACTAATAGAGTAGCAAGCCAAAACCTAGCAGCATTACAGCTTAGTAACATTTGACCTTTCTCACCTTGCCGAAAAGAATTCCGTGCTCTCTTATATTTTTTATTTTCTTCTTATTTTATTCTGCTTCTTTCTTCCCACTAGCTAGCTCTTCTTTTACTCAAGGATAAGCTATGTAAGACATCCTCTTTGGAGGTACCGCACATCATTGAGTTGAACAATGATTATTCTAGAATGTTTTTTATAAAGAGAATGGCTTTCCTCTTCTGTCTCATTGAGAATAGCACAGTACATTGAGCAGATAAGGTAGTAGAATGCACATAAAGAGCATTGCTGTATTCATAGTTTGGCCATGTTAAGAATTTGAGGTATCATAATGTGACTTTAGTGTCTTAATTTTTGTTTAAACTTTTGATCCATGTAGTTTCCCTTTGGAAAGGTATATTGGTGTTCTGCAGTAATGTGTGGCATTGTTTCGTTTACAAAGCATAATTATAAATGAATAGATAGAAGTATTTTAACTTGAATTAAGCCTTTAATTATAACTAGTTTTGGAACTTCTAATTAATATAAAGGTTAAAGTTTTTCAGAATTTCAAAATAAGAAAAATTTGACTTCTTTGATTAAAGCATCTAGTAAGATCCAATTTTCATTTTGTATGAATTAAAAAGGAAAGACTTTGGTTTAATTAAGTAAATAAGAAAAAGCTACCAAAATATTCAGCCAATTAATGAAATCGATATTTGTATTGATGCGTTTAATTTTAACAAAAATAGAATTTAGAAATATAGAAAAATGAAACTAATCTATTGCTAAATTCAGGACTAGTTGTCTAACTAAGTACGACAAATATTTAGATCTACAATAAGAAATGGATAACTTTACTGGCTGATTTAAAGAGGGATGAGGAAGAAGTTAAAGACTTTTGCAAAGATAACTAAATGAATCCTAAGAATATTTCTATTTATAGCAGCAAAGTAGCTAAACTTAGAAAAATAAAAGAAGCCTTTGAGAGCTGCGATTTAGTTTTTCAATTTAATTCAAAGTTAACTAATCCTAGCATAAAGATATTATGTTTTATAATGTAGGAAATAATACTGAAGCAATTTAATATCTTAACTCAACTATCAAGGTAAATCCTCATCACGATGGAACTTTCTATTTTAAAATTTTAGTAATTTAAGATTAATGATAGGTTTAAGAAGAACCTTTAGGTTTTAATAGGGCTATAAATATATAATTAAAAGCTAGAAATTCCTTTTAAAGAATTTACAGTAAAAGAAACTTGACAAATATAAAATCTTTAGGAAGCAGACTAAGATAGCAAATAATAGATCCCGATTAAGGATGTATAATTCTTAATTAGCGTTTTTTGAAATATATCAAGACTTAAGAAAAGGTAGTTTTGATACAGTTTAATAAACACAGAGAAATTTATTTAATTTTCACTAAAATAACCTAAAAAAGATCAAAAAAAGGTTTTACCTTGGTATAAAGTCTTGTTGATAGTCAGCCATTAATAGATTTAAAGTTTGATAGGCTGTTGATGATAATGATGAAGAAAAGTACATATTTTACCTACTAAAGATTAAAAAATCTGAAGGTAATCACAAAAATTAATTAATCTTATTAAGATTTTAAAATTCTATGAAGGATCTAAATCAGTGTTTTCAAAATACTAGCTAACTTAATTATAAGGAATAAAGACAACCCTAGACGATAATAATTACTCTTAAAAAGCTGATTTTGAACTAATTATCTAAGCAAAAATGACTGAAATATTTTTAATATCATATTAATACAAACACAATCTTATTATTAGATTTATTTAATTCTTTATCCAATAAAAATAATGAGATAAAAGAAAATCAGCTTGTATCAAATTAAGCATCAAGCTGATAATTTTAAATTAGCTTCTTTTATTTACTAAAAGATATTTTCTCTTTTTTATAAATAATAAAGATATATCTATCTTAAAGTTAATAGTTAGTCATTACTATGTTGAGCAAATATAAAGAAGTAGATAGATATCTTAAATAATTGATCAACCATTATTAAAAATACCTATTTATTATTTTTATTTTACTATCATTACAGAAATTTCTTTGCTTTCAATCTAATAATTTATCTAAGCTTAATGTTCAGCTAAATATTTATTTGCTAAAATAAAGTTAAGATTATAATGTATTTATTTAGTCTAAATCTATTTAACTAGAATCAATAATAAGTTATAATACTAAATGCAATTATTTCTATTTTAAAATACAAACTAATATCTTCAACTTTAAATCCTAACTTTTAACCCAAACCATCAAAATCTATTTTCTATTTAATAAACAATCTTTTAATTATCAATTTCCTCAAATTCTATCAAATAATAATGCATACCTTAACTTATAGTATCTCAAAACTATCATTCAAATTTTACTTCACTTTCAGGACCAATAGAGGAAAAACCCTTTAACGGAATTTACCCCTTCAGTCAATTTATTGTAAAAGGTACTCCTGGGTCTTAAGTAATATTTCAGCTTTACTTTTCTGATATTGAACGAAGTTTAACTTCTCTAGCTAGTCTTTAGATTTCTCGGTTAAGTTAAGAGCTTGTATTTATGGAGAACAAAAACTAAAGGATTCCTGTGAAACATGTGGAAGCTAAAAAGATGAAAATGGAAAAACAAATAAACACTCTTCGAAGTTGGAGCAGAGTAATGTAAAAAGTGTGAAGATAACACGTATTGCTATGGAAATGCTTAAGTCTATCCTCATGAATAATATTGCCTCTATGAAATTCTACTTAAATCCTTGAATGCTGGAATCCAGATGCGTACTTAGGAAGCCCTCTTTTAAAGGATCCTTTAGGATAGTGCTAAGAAGAATAAAGATACTATGGGAAACTATGTGCAACTATGTGCAACTTGCAAAGAAGATTACTCTAATATTGGAAATAATAAATGCTCTAAAAGCCCTGATCCCTAGGTAAATGCATTAAGAATTTGAGGAGATTAATTATCATAATAATATTCAACATATTTATAGTAAAATCAGCTATTCAATCAGCCGAGCATCCAAAAGAAACTCATAGTGTGCATTTAAAAATCTTATCGAATTACTTGTAAATAATAACACTAATTCAGACATTTAGACTTTCATGCCCAGAAGCTATTTTAACTTTATTCTAACCTGCATTTAAAGTAGAATAAAACCCTCAATAGTTCATGTTTTTCGATTGTTATGACAATGAAAATTTAATAATCTAGCCTTATTATTTAAAGCTGATACTTTACTCAGTATCATCTATCATTTCCATAGTTAGTAGTATTAACTTCTCTGTACTTTTAGGCTTTTAAAAAGAAAGAATTAAGCGATTTCTTATAAGTTATATTATAGCTTCAATAGTAGTGGTGCTTTTTCTATTTCATCCTGATATTATAACTATAACAACGTCTGCATTCTCTTGTACTAGCTTAGAGATTATTTATACTTAATTATGGATTAAGAGATCAATGATATGAAAAGGAGCATTTGATTTATTCATTGCTTATTGCTCTTCCCAGCATTATTTATGAGCTATCGGCATTCCTCTTTATGCTTTTATCCTGCTTTATAAACGTTATAAAAGAAATAGCTTACATTAGCTTGAAAGTAAAAAATAGCTTGGATTTCTTTATTTCGGATACAAGATAAAAGCATATTGCTGAGAAATGATGATCACATTTAGAAAAATAGCCATTATCTTAATTTCCGTTTTTAAGATTAAGCTCGAATAGTAAATTTAAGGCTAAAAAGCTTTAATTTTAATGGGCATTTCATTCCTAGCTTGTGTACTTACCTTATGAACTAGATCAATGTAAGTTTAAGTCTATTTTATGTGCTGGAATTTATCTCTTTGTGGGTTGTAATATTTAACTGAAAGTTTAAGTGAGGTGTTTAAATGAACATTCTTCATTATTATATGTTCAGTGAATATATATTTTCTTAGGTACTAAGACATTCGTTATGTACTAGCTATATACATAGAAAACTTTAAAATACTAGCGAAATTCAGAAGAGCTATGATTTACATTCGAAGAAAAAAGTATGAGGAAAATTTCTAAATCCAGTAAGAAAGTCTTGGAGACATTTATGGTCTAAATAAACGGAAGTTCTAAGTAAGGAATTATCAAGAGTTTCTGACTGCATTTGTAAGTTAAACTTGCAAAGTACTAAAAAATAGAATAGCTTGCTCTTAGTCTGAAAAATAAAAAGTAAACTATAGATCTTTCTTAGTAGTAACTGATAAAGTATTATGAATAAGCAGAAAAGATAAAGTAGAATTAAAGCTCTTCATAGAGTATAAAAAAATGAAAAGAAAGATTTCTGTGATGTTAGCTCAAATGAATAAAACACTGAAGGGAAAAATGAGTATGTTAAGTTGAAAATAGAATTTGGTTGATTATGATTATATAAGTTATAGGTCTAAAGGTATGTATTTGAATATTAATGGGTGTATTAATGATCTGTTGAATGATTAATAAATAGTAGTTTTATACAAGATTAGTTTTTAGAATTGAAGCTTACTATTAAATGAAGTACATACTTATTGTTTACTAGCTATATAGTAGATAATAATAGACAATAGAATTATATATATAAGCTTACTTTTTGATAGTTATAGATATTAAAGATAATAATAGATATAGATATTTAAATGATAAATAACTTGCCTAGTTTAAATAACTGTCTACTAGAAATACTCTTATTAATCTAGTCACTCTTATCATCTACTTCCTACTAAATCATTCTAATATACTCTTAATCAAATTCAAATGCTCCTATTGCTACAGCTTTAGTTATTAACTACTTCTATTAATAACAAACACAGCAAATACAGTCTTCCAATCAACCTTTTAATAAGATTATCATCAGCACTTCATCTACTTAAGCAGCCAAATTATAAGCCTAAACAAATAGCTAAGCTCTTAGAACTACAACTCAAATAAATCCTAAAGAACCTAATCTTTAATCTAGTAGCTATTAGATAACTATAGAAATTAATAAGAATGTGAGACTTTATAACTAAGTAAGGCTTACTTAATTCTAAGCAGGATTAGCACATTTAATAACATGAAGTTATAAGCAAAAATAATAATTAGGGAATACTTATAATGGTAAAGGAAAACTATGCTAAGTTAAGTTTAGCCATAATAAGCCATCAAATTTGTAAATTAAAACTAGAAAGAATTTCAGAATATTATGAGCTGCTGTGAAATAGCTAAGCATTATATCTCGTGTAGAAATAAAGCAAATATACTAGTTTGTTATAATTTCTGAACTAAGTTAGAGCTCTCTAAGATCAGTATCTCTTAGCAAAATTATCATAGTTTATAAACAAACTTAAGAACTAAGAAAAATCTTAATTAACCTAAAAGTGTTTAGAGATAATTTACTAAAGATATTGAACTAAAAATTATTAAATCTCTTTATTAAAGCATAATAGAATGATAAGCAAGTTTAAATTAGTAGAATGAAATTAAAATTATTAAAAAGCTATTTTATCAAGTTTGCTATCCTTAGTCATTATCTCACAAATCAACTACTTTATTTTTTAAACTTAAATACAGAGCTCAAATAATAGACAATTAACTTAACTTCTGATATCGAAAATCAACCATATATCAATAGAGTTAGTACCAACTAATACTAGGCTATAATTAAAATTATTAAAGGCAAAGAATCTTTAGATTCATTGCTTATTAAGCCAAAACTTACTACAAAGAACCAAAAGATGAATGAAAGTTTGCCCTAAAAATTGAATAGAAAAATATTAAAGTTTTAAAGATAAACTAAAACTAGTTTTACGATGTGAAGTTAACTAAGATCTATGAATAGTTCTGAGCAGTATCTTCATGATCGAAAATATATAAAAGATATAGTTGCCAAAGTTAGATACGATTATTCAAGACATTTAATAGACTCAGCCTTATAAAAAAGATAGTAAATAAATTTATTAGAACAAAAATGGAATAATTTACAACATTTCATGCAGAAGAGTTTAAGTGGAATAAAAGAAATCTCAAGGAGTAAATCTATGTTTATAAGTCTAATAGTAAAAATAAGAATAATTATTTAGTTATAATATAAAGCAAAATTCTTATAACTTATGCATTGCTTAAAGATATTTTTTTAATTTAGCAACTTATAAAAAGATACCTTAATTTTATATTTAATTCCATATCTTTTTACTTTAACCAAATCTAAATTTTAAGGTAATTGTACGTGTTCTTGGCCTATCTAACTCAAGTCTACTGAATGTTAAGAGTTTGAATTTCTTATTTGTTATTTGCTTTTCTCGCTCCGCTAATCTTTCAAATTATCTTAAATAAATATAAGCTTTGCTTTTTCATAATATGCTTGCTACTCTCACTTGTATTTCTCCTTCTTGTATTTTATTTGTTATGTTCAGTACCTTTAAAATAATTATTAAGACTTATTCCTTTATTAAATTAGCTTTTTGAATCCTTAGCTGCTTTGCTTCTATAATATAACAAATATTTAGATAATAATATGATTAAATATGATTAAATAATGAAAAGCTTTAAGAAAAATAAGTATAAAGAATAGAAGATATAGCTATAGAATAATTAATAGGAAGCTATAATAAAAGTATCATAAATGGATATTACAATTGCTACTTTATTTGCTTTATTTAATCTATTTTTATTATTAGAATTTATAAACGTTACTAAAGTTTCTCTACATCATCATTTCCTTACATTATCATTATATTCCTTGTCATTATAAATAATCTTTAAACTCTTTAAATTATCTTTCAGTTCTTATAAAATTCACGGCCAGGAGTATCCAGAGTCTTAGATGTTAAGAATTCTTAGACTCTTCCATATGCAATACTAAACATTACTCTAATCAAATATAGGAAACATGTTTTTTTATAATTAGCATGTATTTAATAACTCTAAAGTAACCAAATTTTAACAGTACTTTACTACTTACTGAATGTCTTCCTCTCCTAAACTTAAATTTTCTAGTTTCAAATACCTAAGTCTGATACTACTAACGAAATCTTATATCCAATCCAATTTATTCCATATTATAAAACTGCTTAGACTTAAACTTCATAGTTACTTACAGTTTTACTAAATAACTTTAAATACTTAGTCATTTATATAGACTTGAGAACTTAGTTCTATTTATTTCAAATGTTTGCATTACTAGAAAATATAAACCAAAGTGTGCTAATCTAGTTAAGCTATATTAACTATCCCTATTTATTCATAATTTTATCCATATTTACCTATTTCCATTAGAGCTATAGCTTGAAGTTAATCCAGTTATTCCAAAAGCAGAGATTTAAGACTTGGAGTATTTTGTAATAAGAGAGATAAGTTAGAATCATTGAAGTTTTAGCAGTTAGCTATATAAACTTATTATAGTTAATTAAAAGCTTAAGTTATAAACTAAGAAAACTTATCAGAATGGAAATTATTATTCAGTTTTAACTAAATAAGATTCTTATTTCTAATATATCCTAAAATAGTATCAATAGAACTGCTTTGCTATGAATCAAATTAACTTAAATTAGGACAAAACTAAATTAGTTAGTCTATCTGTTTGTTTTAGTTTATTGTTAACTCTTGTATTAGATGTCCCTTTTCTTTTAAATATTCTTATAGGTAAGAAATTTCAATACCATTGCTCTTTATCTTTATAACCTTTAAATTCAAGTTCAAACAATAATCTCTAAGAAAGCTTCCTTTTATTCCAGATTAAACGTCTATATCAAGATGTTCTAATTTTATTAAGTTAGATAATGTGTTTAATTCCTAGTCCTCTAACCACCCTTTATAGACTAATTTTTTAAGAGATTAAGGTATCAAGTCAAGTAAATGAAAATTACAGTTAGAACATTAAATTGATAGTTCCTAAAGATGATTTTATCTATTTTACTATAGATTTAGTTACTGTCTTAACATAAGAGATGCATAAAAGTGTCTATGAATTTCATTAATTTATTCCTAAGGAAATTAAGTAAAATCTAGACTTAGACTTTAGACTTAAGCAAATGCTAGCTACTTTAGAATAGTTTTAATTCTACTTAAATTATAAGAATTTTCCCTTATCCTTAATCTATTTTGTATCTTCGTTATTTAAAAAGGATAAAAATAAAGTTTCTTGTTAACTCTTTAAAAGTTGAATAAGCTTCGTTAACTTAGAAAGGAAACTACTAAACTTAATAAGTTGCAATTGCTATAAATCATATTAAAACTAGATGAAATTTAGCTATTTTAGTTTTAAAAATCACTTATCATGTTGATAATTTTAGCCTTTAATTATTATTAAAAGGAGCTAAAGTCATTAGAAGTCTAAGATTACCTTAAATTCCAGTTGATATAATCTGAAAAAGTTATTTTCAAATCTTAATAAATTTAGTCTTTTTATCAGGTGCCTTCATAGCAAATAAAGTATTAATTACAGTTCTGTAAATTTTCTTAATAAAAAGGACAAAAATAATTAAGAGATAATAAATAAGTTCCTTTTCCTTGCTTACTTCAAATTATTAATTATCCTTCATACATATCTCCATTTGAATATTTTAAAATTCCATTTTACGTTAAATCTTAATTTCATTCACCATCAAAAATACTTCCATTTTAATAAGTCATTTTACCTTTTCCTTATTTTATTCCGTTTACAAATTACCCTTCATAGATATCTCCATATTTATTTTTGTAAACTCCTTCTCCATTGAAAGGTTTATCTCTTAATCATTCACCATCAAAAAAAGTTCCATCTTAATAAGTCATTTTACCTATTCCTTATTAACTTCCTTTTACAAATTACCCTTCATAGATATCTCCATTTATATATTTGAAAATTCCTTTTTACATTTAATCTTCATTTCATTCACCTTCAAAAGTAGTTCCGTCTTAATAAATCATTTTACCTTTTCCTTATTTTTTTCCATTTTAAAACTATCCTTCATATATATCTCCACTTCAGTGCTTGAAAACTCCTTCTCCATTATAAGGATTATTTCATCATCATTCGCCATCGAAAGTAGTTCCGTCTTTATAAGTAATTTTGCCTTTACCTTATTTACTTCCGTTTACAAATTACCCTTCATATAAATCTCCATTTATATATTTGAAAATTCCGTTTTACACTTCATCTTAATTTCATTCGCCTTCAAAAATATTTCCGTCTTTATAAGTCATTTTACCTTTTCCTTATTTATTTCCATTTGAAAACTACCCTTCATATATATCTCCACTTCAGTGTTTGAAAACTCCTTCTCCACTATAAGGATAATTTCATCATCATTCACCATCGAAAGTAGTTCCGTCTTTATAAGTAATTTTGCCTTTACCTTATTTACTTCCGTTTACAAATTACCCTTCATAGATATCTCCATTTTTATATTAGAAAACTCCTTCTCCATTATAAGGATTATTTCATTTTCATTCTCCATAAAAAATAGATCCATCTTAATAAGTCATTTTACCTATTCCTTATTAACTTCCTTTTACAAATTACCCTTCATAGATATCTCCATTTGAATATTTGAAAATTCCGTTTTACATTTAATCTTCATTTCATTCACCTTCAAAAGTAGTTCCGTCTTAATAAATCATTTTACCTTTTCCTTATTTTATTCCTTTTACAAACTATCCTTCATATATATTTCCATTTCGATATTTGAAAGCTCCTTCTCCATTGGTAGTTAGATTTTGTATTAATTCGCCATCAAGAATAGTTTCATCTTATTAGTTAATGAAATAATTAATTTCTTGGAGATCTTGCTCATACAATTATTTAAGATTCATTTTAAAAATGTATTTGATAATAATTGATATAGTAGAACTAAGGTTGATTTGTTGATTTAGGTTTAGTTATTGTTAAAGTTGGTTTATATTAATGGTATAGTTAAATAATGGTGTTAAACTAGACTTACTTAGTTATTTATATAGTTAGAAGTTGATGTTTATAGTAAGATATGATGAATTTTTATAATAGGTTCATATATACTTAAATATATTAAGCTTAAGTTAATAAACAAGTATCATTTTGCTATTTAATTAATTAAAAGCATATTTATTTATAAGAAAGCAAGTTATATCTTTTAGTTGCTTATATGTTTATCTTAAGATTATTAAGTTCCTTTTTAGTAATGATACATTATTATTATTTTAAGAATAAGAGATTATTTTATTTCATATTTATCATTATCAAGTTACCTATATATGTATTATCAACAACCATTTTAATTATATCTAGAGTCACCATAGTGCTAATAACTTTTAATTCAAAATTACTTTCACAATATTTCCTATTGTCTCTTCATTACTGCTCTACTTAAATTTTACCAGATGCAAGTTAATATTGTGTTTCTAAATATAGCTTTATTTTTCCTTACCCTAAGCTTCTTAAGAAGTCTCTTCAAAATAAGATTCTTAAGTCTTATTTAGGCTTTTTGATAAAGGTTATTTGTTTTAATTCCTTTGTTTTTTAAGAGTTTTATAATATATTTAAGATTTCCTTCTCTGACTTTGATCTTTATATCTTGCAAATTTTATATAGTTGCTAAGCTTTTTAAACGATGGTTTGAGTATTCTTATTAGCTCTAAGAAAGCTTGTCATTTGTACAAGATATTAAAGAACTCTAGTTTTTTCTATGCTACAATATGCAGGATTTGGCTATTTAAGCTGACTCTTATGTGTTAGTTTTAAGTAAAATTAGGGATAAAGTAAGTTAGTAGTGTAAGGAATAGTTAAACAGGATTTACATGGAAATAAATACATAAAGCAACTTACATAATAGTAGATTGGCTAAATATATAAAATATATTTATAAGCATTTGTTGTTTTAATAAATGTGATTATTCTTTTTTATATGCAAATTCCTTTTTTCTATTTTATACGTATATCTAAAAAGAGCAAAAAATATTACTATCCCATTTAAATTCATTACAAATGATAAGCTTATATCTATTATGTTAATTCATAAATATAAACAAATTACTAAGCTCTTACTATTTGTATATTTTAAATAAGATTCAAATCATCAAATTTCCACAAATCTTCCTTTTCATTCTGTATCTACTATCAAATTTATTAACTTACTAAGGATTATATTTATCCTTTTCTTATTTTCATAATATACTGTCATCCAATTAATTGCCTATTTTATTTATTGCTTCAAATACTTTTTTAATATTTTTCATCTACCACTCAACTTTAATCTATGACTAAATTTTATTCCATTCTATACTTAAGTATTTTATGCTTATTGCTAAGTATAATTCAAATTGACTCAGCACGATTTAACTATAGTTCCCTTTATAAAATCCATTAAGTCTATCATATAAGCTTTATTTTGTGTATAGTTGCTAACTTTTTCCAATGTTTGCTTATATTCCGAGAAAATCTTGTATAATAGCTTAAAATACAGATAATCTACAAATGAGGTTTTAAAATTTGGGTCATTTATTCTTCGGTACTTTATAGAATGCTGGTTAGGAACGACTAATAAGATTCTTATTATTCTTATTTACTATTAGCAAGTTTCTCTAATTTTTGGCTTATTTCCTTTTTGTTTTCTTAATTAGTTACTGTTTTATCAAGAGTAAATCTATCATGGTTTATTATTTCCTTTTATAACAGCTGAATTACTATATCTTTATTTAGCTTATATCTGCACGCTTTCTTTCCTTCTGCATTCAATCAAGCTGTGAATTTTTCCATTCCCTTATTTTTTCTTAGCTTATAATAAATCTTCCATTATATAAGCTAGCTTTAATTGAACATCTTAATTGCATAATGCTTTTATAGAGTACATTTAGCAATCACTTATATTATCTATCCTAATCTCTATAAGGTATCTTTTAAGTTTTCACTTTTATCTTAATCTACCCTGTTTTACTATACTAAAAGGTAGCTTCTAAATTAATTGTCTATAAAAATTTCACATATTTGGCAAATCTTTCTTGTTGAACTATGAGCTGTAATTTCCCGCTCAAAAATACTATTAATGAATAAATTTGTTTTTAGTGTCAAGAATGAGAATCATTTTCAATAATTTAGATTCTTATCTGAGACTTAGACAACTCTTGCCGATATTAGAATGAATATTATAAATAGTATTTTAAGCTTAGATAATTATACAAAACTAAGTGTTTCATTTGATTATTTTTACTAAGGTGTCAAGTTAATATTACTTATTATGCTTTATCTTTAGGCCTTTAATTATCTCTTTTCTTTAATATTGAATTTAGTTATAAAATCATTAAGTTAGTCAAATTATAAATACCTTAAACCTAATTAGCTCATAGTTACTAAGGTTTTATTGATCCCTCTTAATTTTGTTGTTTATAAATAAAAGTCTAAAAATTTGATAGCTTAATCTTTTAGCTTCATACAATATCTAAAATTGTGTTAACTTTCCTTTTAAATTTTTATCATTTAGTGTCTAAAGCCAATTAAGTTATTTTCTACAATCATTTTAACAAGCTATACTATATAAAAATTAGCTCTAATTATATCTTAAGGATTTTCTCTATTTTAATATCTTTTATTCCTTTAAATTAGTTTTCTTCTAAATGGCTTTTAACTTATTAATTAAGCTCTTGTTATTAAAATAACTTATGCAGTCTTCTGTAATAAGTTAATTCTTCTTTAGTTTACATATTTCCTTTCTTAATCTTAAGTAAATGCTTTTTATCTTAATTAGGCCTTAAGATTATTAGGTTTAGCAATAGCTCTAGAATTTTCCACTGAGTCTTTTATGAACTAAGCTATTTTCTCTAAAACGCTACTTTCTCCTCTATCGATCTATCCCTTTCTTGCTTCTCAAAATTTACTTCTTTTTGACCTTGTTTTATTAAGCTATAAATGTTTTCTATTATTTGCTATTTTAAAATTGAATTTTAGATTCAAAAAATGCCTAAAATATATATAAATGAAGATAATTCAATTAATTACATAACAAAGCTAACTAAGCACTCAAACTAAGAACTAATTAACACCTCTCATTAACTATGCTCTACTATAGTACTCTTTATTCCATATTATACAACCTAATCTATAATCATTTTGCTTTACCTAGCATACTTCAAACACTGCATTTTAGTAAAACACCTTTATTCTGCATTTTAGTAAGTTAAACACATTTGGCATCGCTTAGACTGCATCAAAGTTACTACCTTTTTTCAAAAGCTTATTATTATAGCCTTAAGATTGATGCCAAATGCTTATATTGCTTAAGAAGAAAATGCTTTGCCAATATAATATAAACATAAGGCTTAATAGACAGAGGTTTAAGTAAGCTTATTATTGACAGTTAGATCCAAATGTTGATAAAAGCATTTAAAAAGAAGTGAGTAGCAGCATGATATAACGTTTTCATCAATATAAATAAGCGTTAAGGTTGAGCACACTATTCAGGTCTCTAATGAAAGAGCAGTTAGATTAAGTAAATTGATGGCTTAGCTATTATATTAGAAAAGCTTTACCAAGATAATTTAATAAAGAAGCAAATCTTTAATAACTAGTTTAAATAACATAGTAATACAAAAAAGAGGGAGAATACAAAATAGAGCAAATTAAGAAAAATAAACATTTATATATCAAGAAGATAAATTGAAGATTGTAGGAACTATAAAAGACAATTTAATTAAATAATTTAAACTAGTTTAGATAGTGCCAAGAACACATACAAGAACCTTAGTTTTTAGATTTAAGTAAAAAGAATTAAATTATAAATCAAGATATCTTTTTATAAGTTTCTAAAAAATATCTTTAAATATTGTATAAATAGACTTTAAGAATGTTGCTTCTTGCTTATCTTAACAGATCAACTTAATACAATTATTTTCACCCCTTTTGAGACTCTCTATATTTTTTAATTTCTCTATCTTTGTATATCATTTCCATTTTCTTCATTCGAACAAGCTATCTTCTACTTTATAAATAATAGTCTATTAAATAACTCCAAAAATACCATAGAAGTACTTCTTTTATGTTTTTTCCTTCAAGAAATTATTATCCAGCATAGAGATCTAAAATAATATCATAAAGCCAGTTTTAGCTTTCTGCTATAACCTTAGCATAAGAAATTTTAATTAAATTCTTAGAAACAAAATACTCAATTTATTGCTTTTAGGTAGTAAGTTATAGCTTATTAAACAAAGAATTCTAAAGACTCTTTGTATTTAATTATTTTTATTATAGCCAGTATTAAGTGCTACTAATTCTACTCTATTGATATATGCTTAATTTTAGAAGCTAAGTTAATTAAACTATTATTTCAGCTATTCTATTTTTAAAATTAAACTTCTTCATTTTTGAGATAACACTAAGGATAGTAACCTTATCCAGTAGCTTTTCTTAATTTTAATTGCCTGCTACTTATTTTAAGCTTAATAATTATTCTGCTTATTGCTTTAACAAAGAGATTTAATAATCTTTAGTTCAATATCTTTAGTAAATTATCTCTTAAGATATTTCAGGTCAGATGCTTCTTAGTTCTTAATATTTCTTATATATTATGCTTATTTTTTTAAGAGATGCTGATCTTAGAGAGTTTTAGCTTAAGAATAGTTTTTAAATCTTTGATTTCTGCATTTTATATTTTCTACACGAGATATAATAGCCAGCTATTTGGGCGCATAATATTCTAAGATTGTTTCTATTATTGCTAAAATTTACTTATAACTTATCATTAACCTGTATGGTTAGTGGAGCAGGGACTCAAAAATAGATTGGTACTGATTTGTTAGCAAGCCATAAGATTAAATTGCTCAGGAATAAATTTAAAATAGATATTGTGACAGGAAATAGGCTTTAGATAATTGATTATTTTAAGGAAAAGATCATTGAGCTTGGCAAGAATGTTTTTATTGTGTTTGCACTTAATAAAAGAGACTATTTTGAAAACTTAACCATTTGCTTGCATACAACTGACTTTTTTGGACCAAGACAAGTGAATTAAACTTTTATGTTGTGCTTGGGAATTCAATAATAATTGACCCTCCTCTTGGTGCATATAAGAGATGTAGCAAAGAGTGACTGGAGTATAGAGGTTGTGGCTTTACCCAGGAAAATTTATTGCATGCAGATGAACGAATAAGTGACTGGATAAATAGCAGAAGGTTGGTAAAAGCTACAATTGATGGATTTATGAAAGCAACTTGCTTACTGAATCTATAATAATGAGAGGATTGTAGATAATCCCTTGAATATGTTTTTGAAATATCAAATTCAAGATCCTTTGCCTGCTTAAACAATCTGCCTCTTATTTTATCAACTGTTCCTCTATGTTTGAGGGCCTCTATCTCAATGAAATAGCCAAGCTCATTAACAGTATCAAGACGGATTTCAAATTCATCCTGATAGGCAAAAATCTCTCGTTCTTTTTCAGCAGCAGCCAATACTCTTAGTTTTAATACAGAGAAAATTTTGTCTGTCTGTACTGGTTTTTCTAGAACAGTCTCATATTCTTCGCATTGAGTTGCTTCAATTTAATTTCAGAATAATAATTTTTATAATTAAGAAGCATATTTCTCGTCTGCATATACTTAGCCACTCATAGAAAAAATATGGTTAAGCAAAATTCCTATGTTGGAGTAAAATAGGTATCTGCTTGGGATTATTTATTGAGAAACCTTTCTATTTTCTGCAATTTTTCTCAGGGTAAGAAAAAAGTATTACTCAGCATGTATTTTATCTCAATTTCTACATATCTATGTAATTTTTGCAGAATAAATAGGAGATGGTATAAAAATTTTCTGGGTAACTAATAGAGTATCAAGCAAAAACCTAGCAGCATTACAGCTTAGTAACATTTGGCCTTTCTCACCTTGCCAAAAAGAATTCCGTGCTCTCTTATATTTTTTATTTTCTTCTTATTTTATTCTGCTTCTTTCTTCCCACTAACTAGCTCTTCTTTTACTCAAGGATAAGCTATGTAAGACATCCTTTTTGGAGGTACCGCACATCATTGAGTTGAACAATGATTATTCTAGAATGTTTTTTATAAAGAGAATGGCTTTCCTCTTCTGTCTCATTGAGAATAGCACAGTACATTGAGCAGATAAGGTAGTAGAATGCACATAAAGAGCATTGCTGTATTCATAGTTTGGCCATGTTAAGAATTTGAGGTATCATAATGTGACTTTAGTGTCTTAATTTTTGTTTAAACTTTTGATCCATGTAGTTTCCCTTTGGAAAGGTATATTGGTGTTCTGCAGTAATGTGTGGCATTGTTTCGTTTACAAAGCATAATTATAAATGAATAGATAGAAGTATTTTAACTTGAATTAAGCCTTTAATTATAACTAGTTTTGGAACTTCTAATTAATATAAAGGTTAAAGTTTTTCAGAATTTCAAAATAAGAAAAATTTGACTTCTTTGATTAAAGCATCTAGTAAGATCCAATTTTCATTTTGTATGAATTAAAAAGGAAAGACTTTGGTTTAATTAAGTAAATAAGAAAAAGCTACCAAAATATTCAGCCAATTAATGAAATCGATATTTGTATTGATGCGTTTAATTTTAACAAAAATAGAATTTAGAAATATAGAAAAATGAAACTAATCTATTGCTAAATTCAGGACTAGTTGTCTAACTAAGTACGACAAATATTTAGATCTACAATAAGAAATGGATAACTTTACTGGCTGATTTAAAGAGGGATGAGGAAGAAGTTAAAGACTTTTGCAAAGATAACTAAATGAATCCTAAGAATATTTCTATTTATAGCAGCAAAGTAGCTAAACTTAGAAAAATAAAAGAAGCCTTTGAGAGCTGCGATTTAGTTTTTCAATTTAATTCAAAGTTAACTAATCCTAGCATAAAGATATTATGTTTTATAATGTAGGAAATAATACTGAAGCAATTTAATATCTTAACTCAACTATCAAGGTAAATCCTCATCACGATGGAACTTTCTATTTTAAAATTTTAGTAATTTAAGATTAATGATAGGTTTAAGAAGAACCTTTAGGTTTTAATAGGGCTATAAATATATAATTAAAAGCTAGAAATTCCTTTTAAAGAATTTACAGTAAAAGAAACTTGACAAATATAAAATCTTTAGGAAGCAGACTAAGATAGCAAATAATAGATCCCGATTAAGGATGTATAATTCTTAATTAGCGTTTTTTGAAATATATCAAGACTTAAGAAAAGGTAGTTTTGATACAGTTTAATAAACACAGAGAAATTTATTTAATTTTCACTAAAATAACCTAAAAAAGATCAAAAAAAGGTTTTACCTTGGTATAAAGTCTTGTTGATAGTCAGCCATTAATAGATTTAAAGTTTGATAGGCTGTTGATGATAATGATGAAGAAAAGTACATATTTTACCTACTAAAGATTAAAAAATCTGAAGGTAATCACAAAAATTAATTAATCTTATTAAGATTTTAAAATTCTATGAAGGATCTAAATCAGTGTTTTCAAAATACTAGCTAACTTAATTATAAGGAATAAAGACAACCCTAGACGATAATAATTACTCTTAAAAAGCTGATTTTGAACTAATTATCTAAGCAAAAATGACTGAAATATTTTTAATATCATATTAATACAAACACAATCTTATTATTAGATTTATTTAATTCTTTATCCAATAAAAATAATGAGATAAAAGAAAATCAGCTTGTATCAAATTAAGCATCAAGCTGATAATTTTAAATTAGCTTCTTTTATTTACTAAAAGATATTTTCTCTTTTTTATAAATAATAAAGATATATCTATCTTAAAGTTAATAGTTAGTCATTACTATGTTGAGCAAATATAAAGAAGTAGATAGATATCTTAAATAATTGATCAACCATTATTAAAAATACCTATTTATTATTTTTATTTTACTATCATTACAGAAATTTCTTTGCTTTCAATCTAATAATTTATCTAAGCTTAATGTTCAGCTAAATATTTATTTGCTAAAATAAAGTTAAGATTATAATGTATTTATTTAGTCTAAATCTATTTAACTAGAATCAATAATAAGTTATAATACTAAATGCAATTATTTCTATTTTAAAATACAAACTAATATCTTCAACTTTAAATCCTAACTTTTAACCCAAACCATCAAAATCTATTTTCTATTTAATAAACAATCTTTTAATTATCAATTTCCTCAAATTCTATCAAATAATAATGCATACCTTAACTTATAGTATCTCAAAACTATCATTCAAATTTTACTTCACTTTCAGGACCAATAGAGGAAAAACCCTTTAACGGAATTTACCCCTTCAGTCAATTTATTGTAAAAGGTACTCCTGGGTCTTAAGTAATATTTCAGCTTTACTTTTCTGATATTGAACGAAGTTTAACTTCTCTAGCTAGTCTTTAGATTTCTCGGTTAAGTTAAGAGCTTGTATTTATGGAGAACAAAAACTAAAGGATTCCTGTGAAACATGTGGAAGCTAAAAAGATGAAAATGGAAAAACAAATAAACACTCTTCGAAGTTGGAGCAGAGTAATGTAAAAAGTGTGAAGATAACACGTATTGCTATGGAAATGCTTAAGTCTATCCTCATGAATAATATTGCCTCTATGAAATTCTACTTAAATCCTTGAATGCTGGAATCCAGATGCGTACTTAGGAAGCCCTCTTTTAAAAGATCCTTTAGGATAGTGCTAAGAAGAATAAGGATACTATGGGAAACTATGTGCAACTATGTGCAACTATGTGCAACTATGTGCAACTATGTGCAATTATGTGCAACTTGCAAAGAAGATTACTCTAATATTGGAAATAATAAATGCTCTAAAAGCCCTGATCCCTAGGTAAATGCATTAAGAATTTGAGGAAATTAATTATCATAATAATATTCAACATATTTATAGTAAAATCAGCTATTCAATCAGCCGAGCATCCAAAAGAAACTCATAGTGTGCATTTAAAAATCTTATCGAATTACTTGTAAATAATAACACTAATTCAGACATTTAGACTTTCATGCCCAGAAGCTATTTTAACTTTATTCTAACCTGCATTTAAAGTAGAATAAAACTCTCAATAGTTCATGTTTTTCGATTGTTATGACAATGAAAATTTAATAATCTACCCTTATTATTTTAAGCTGATACTTTACTCAGTATCATCTATCATTTCCATAGTTAGTAGTATTAACTTCTCTGTACTTTTAGGCTTTTAAAAAGAAAGAATTAAGCGATTTCTTATAAGTTATATTATAGTTTCAATAGTAGTGGTGCTTTTTCTATTTCATCCTGATATTATAACTATAACAACGTCTGCATTCTCTTGTACTAGCTTAGAGATGATTTATACTTAATTATGGATTAAGAGGTCAATGATATGAAAAGGAGCATTTGATTTATTCATTGCTTATTGCTCTTCCCAGCATTATTTATGAGCTATCGGCGTTCCTCTTTATGCTTTTATCCTGCTTTATAAACGTTATAAAAGAAATAGCTTACATTAGCTTGAAAGTAAAAAATAGCTTGGATTTCTTTATTTCGGATACAAGATAAAAGCATATTGCTGAGAAATGATGATCACATTTAGAAAAATAGTAATTATCTTAATTTCCGTTTTTAAGATTAAACTGTAAAGGTAAATTTAAGGCTAAAAAGCTTTAATTTTAATGGGCATTTCATTCCTAGCTTGTGTATTTACCTTATGAACTAGATCAATGTAAGTTTAAGTCTATTTTATGCGCTGGAATTTATCTCTTTGTGGGTTGTAATATTTAACTGAAAGTTTAAGTGAGGTGTTTAAATGAACATTCTTCATTATTATATGTTCAGTGAATATATATTTTCTTAGGTACTAAGACATTCGTTATGTACTAGCTATATACATAGAAAACTTTAAAATACTAGCGAAATTCAGAAGAGCTATGATTTACATTCGAAGAAAAAAGTATGAGGAAAATTTCTAAATCCAGTAAGAAAGTCTTGGAGACATTTATGGTCTAAATAAACGGAAGTTCTAAGTAAGGAATTATCAAGAGTTTCTGACTGCATTTGTAAGTTAAACTTGCAAAGTACTAAAAAATAGAATAGCTTGCTCTTAGTCTGAAAAATAAAAAGTAAACTATAGATCTTTCTTAGTAGTAACTGATAAAGTATTATGAAGAAGCAGAAAAGATAAAGTAGAATTAAAGCTCTTCATAGAGTATAAAAAAATGAAAAGAAAGATTTCTGTGATGTTAGCTCAAATGAATAAAACACTGAAGGAAAAAATGAGTATGTTAAGTTGAAAATAGAATTTGGTTGATTATGATTATATAAGTTATAGGTCTAAAGGTATGTATTTGAATATTAATGGGTGTATTAATGATCTGTTGAATGATTAATAAATAGTAGTTTTATACAAGATTAGTTTTTAGAATTGAAGCTTACTATTAAATGAAGTACATACTTATTGTTTACTAGCTATATAGTAGATAATAATAGACAATAGAATTATATATATAAGCTTACTTTTTGATAGTTATAGATATTAAAGATAATAATAGATATAGATATTTAAATGATAAATAACTTGCCTAGTTTAAATAACTGTCTACTAGAAATACTCTTATTAATCTAGTCACTCTTATCATCTACTTCCTACTAAATCATTCTAATATACTCTTAATCAAATTCAAATGCTCCTATTGCTACAGCTTTAGTTATTAACTACTTCTATTAATAACAAACACAGCAAATACAGTCTTCCAATCAACCTTTTAATAAGATTATCATCAGCACTTCATCTACTTAAGCAGCCAAATTATAAGCCTAAACAAATAGCTAAGCTCTTAGAACTACAACTCAAATAAATCCTAAAGAACCTAATCTTTAATCTAGTAGCTATTAGATAACTATAGAAATTAATAAGAATGTGAGACTTTATAACTAAGTAAGGCTTACTTAATTCTAAGCAGGATTAGCACATTTAATAACATGAAGTTATAAGCAAAAATAATAATTAGGGAATACTTATAATGGTAAAGGAAAACTATGCTAAGTTAAGTTTAGCCATAATAAGCCATCAAATTTGTAAATTAAAACTAGAAAGAATTTCAGAATATTATGAGCTGCTGTGAAATAGCTAAGCATTATATCTCGTGTAGAAATAAAGCAAATATACTAGTTTGTTATAATTTCTGAACTAAGTTAGAGCTCTCTAAGATCAGTATCTCTTAGCAAAATTATCATAGTTTATAAACAAACTTAAGAACTAAGAAAAATCTTAATTAACCTAAAAGTGTTTAGAGATAATTTACTAAAGATATTGAACTAAAAATTATTAAATCTCTTTATTAAAGCATAATAGAATGATAAGCAAGTTTAAATTAGTAGAATGAAATTAAAATTATTAAAAAGCTATTTTATCAAGTTTGCTATCCTTAGTCATTATCTCACAAATCAACTACTTTATTTTTTAAACTTAAATACAGAGCTCAAATAATAGACAATTAACTTAACTTCTGATATCGAAAATCAACCATATATCAATAGAGTTAGTACCAACTAATACTAGGCTATAATTAAAATTATTAAAGGCAAAGAATCTTTAGATTCATTGCTTATTAAGCCAAAACTTACTACAAAGAACCAAAAGATGAATGAAAGTTTGCCCTAAAAATTGAATAGAAAAATATTAAAGTTTTAAAGATAAACTAAAACTAGTTTTACGATGTGAAGTTAACTAAGATCTATGAATAGTTCTGAGCAGTACCTTCATGATCGAAAATATATAAAAGATATAGTTGCCAAAGTTAGATACGATTATTCAAGACATTTAATAGACTCAGCCTTATAAAAAAGATAGTAAATAAATTTATTAGAACAAAAATGGAATAATTTACAACATTTCATGCAGAAGAGTTTAAGTGGAATAAAAGAAATCTCAAGGAGTAAATCTATGTTTATAAGTCTAATAGTAAAAATAAGAATAATTATTTAGTTATAATATAAAGCAAAATTCTTATAACTTATGCATTGCTTAAAGATATTTTTTTAATTTAGCAACTTATAAAAAGATACCTTAATTTTATATTTAATTCCATATCTTTTTACTTTAACCAAATCTAAATTTTAAGGTAATTGTACGTGTTCTTGGCCTATCTAACTCAAGTCTACTGAATGTTAAGAGTTTGAATTTCTTATTTGTTATTTGCTTTTCTCGCTCCGCTAATCTTTCAAATTATCTTAAATAAATATAAGCTTTGCTTTTTCATAATATGCTTGCTACTCTCACTTGTATTTCTCCTTCTTGTATTTTATTTGTTATGTTCAGTACCTTTAAAATAATTATTAAGACTTATTCCTTTATTAAATTAGCTTTTTGAATCCTTAGCTGCTTTGCTTCTATAATATAACAAATATTTAGATAATAATATGATTAAATATGATTAAATAATGAAAAGCTTTAAGAAAAATAAGTATAAAGAATAGAAGATATAGCTATAGAATAATTAATAGGAAGCTATAATAAAAGTATCATAAATGGATATTACAATTGCTACTTTATTTGCTTTATTTAATCTATTTTTATTATTAGAATTTATAAACGTTACTAAAGTTTCTCTACATCATCATTTCCTTACATTATCATTATATTCCTTGTCATTATAAATAATCTTTAAACTCTTTAAATTATCTTTCAGTTCTTATAAAATTCACGGCCAGGAGTATCCAGAGTCTTAGATGTTAAGAATTCTTAGACTCTTCCATATGCAATACTAAACATTACTCTAATCAAATATAGGAAACATGTTTTTTTATAATTAGCATGTATTTAATAACTCTAAAGTAACCAAATTTTAACAGTACTTTACTACTTACTGAATGTCTTCCTCTCCTAAACTTAAATTTTCTAGTTTCAAATACCTAAGTCTGATACTACTAACGAAATCTTATATCCAATCCAATTTATTCCATATTATAAAACTGCTTAGACTTAAACTTCATAGTTACTTACAGTTTTACTAAATAACTTTAAATACTTAGTCATTTATATAGACTTGAGAACTTAGTTCTATTTATTTCAAATGTTTGCATTACTAGAAAATATAAACCAAAGTGTGCTAATCTAGTTAAGCTATATTAACTATCCCTATTTATTCATAATTTTATCCATATTTACCTATTTCCATTAGAGCTATAGCTTGAAGTTAATCCAGTTATTCCAAAAGCAGAGATTTAAGACTTGGAGTATTTTGTAATAAGAGAGATAAGTTAGAATCATTGAAGTTTTAGCAGTTAGCTATATAAACTTATTATAGTTAATTAAAAGCTTAAGTTATAAACTAAGAAAACTTATCAGAATGGAAATTATTATTCAGTTTTAACTAAATAAGATTCTTATTTCTAATATATCCTAAAATAGTATCAATAGAACTGCTTTGCTATGAATCAAATTAACTTAAATTAGGACAAAACTAAATTAGTTAGTCTATCTGTTTGTTTTAGTTTATTGTTAACTCTTGTATTAGATGTCCCTTTTCTTTTAAATATTCTTATAGGTAAGAAATTTCAATACCATTGCTCTTTATCTTTATAACCTTTAAATTCAAGTTCAAACAATAATCTCTAAGAAAGCTTCCTTTTATTCCAGATTAAACGTCTATATCAAGATGTTCTAATTTTATTAAGTTAGATAATGTGTTTAATTCCTAGTCCTCTAACCACCCTTTATAGACTAATTTTTTAAGAGATTAAGGTATCAAGTCAAGTAAATGAAAATTACAGTTAGAACATTAAATTGATAGTTCCTAAAGATGATTTTATCTATTTTACTATAGATTTAGTTACTGTCTTAACATAAGAGATGCATAAAAGTGTCTATGAATTTCATTAATTTATTCCTAAGGAAATTAAGTAAAATCTAGACTTAGACTTTAGACTTAAGCAAATGCTAGCTACTTTAGAATAGTTTTAATTCTACTTAAATTATAAGAATTTTCCCTTATCCTTAATCTATTTTGTATCTTCGTTATTTAAAAAGGATAAAAATAAAGTTTCTTGTTAACTCTTTAAAAGTTCAATAAGCTTCGTTAACTTAGAAAGGAAACTACTAAACTTAATAAGTTGCAATTGCTATAAATCATATTAAAACTAGATGAAATTTAGCTATTTTAGTTTTAAAAATCACTTATCATGTTGATAATTTTAGCCTTTAATTATTATTAAAAGGAGCTAAAGTCATTAGAAGTCTAAGATTACCTTAAATTCCAGTTGATATAATCTGAAAAAGTTATTTTCAAATCTTAATAAATTTAGTCTTTTTATCAGGTGCCTTCATAGCAAATAAAGTATTAATTACAGTTCTGTAAATTTTCTTAATAAAAAGGACAAAAATAATTAAGAGATAATAAATAAGTTCCTTTTCCTTGCTTACTTCAAATTATTAATTATCCTTCATACATATCTCCATTTGAATATTTTAAAATTCCATTTTGCTCTTAATCATTTATCTCTCCATCAAAAGTGATTCCGTCAACAAAAGTCACTTTACCTTTTCCTTATTTTATTCCGTTTACAAATTACCCTTCATAGATATCTCCATATTTATTTTTGTAAACTCCTTCTCCATTGAAAGGTTTATCTCTTAATCATTCACCATCAAAAAAAGTTCCATCTTAATAAGTTATTTAGCCTTTACCTTATTTACTTCCGTTTACAAATTACCCTTCATAGATATCTCCATTTGA
Organism: Loxodes magnus; assembly: GCA_946699065.1. Taxonomy (NCBI): domain Eukaryota; phylum Ciliophora; class Karyorelictea; order Loxodida; family Loxodidae; genus Loxodes; species Loxodes magnus. The sequence continues at coordinate 94,394 of CAMPDV010000181.1, forward strand.
ATATTTTAAAATTCCGTTTTACATTTAATCTTCATTTCATTCACCATCAAAAGTAGTTCCGTCTTTATAAGTCATTTTACCTTTTCCTTATTTTTTTCCATTTTAAAACTATCCTTCATATATATCTCCACTTCAGTGCTTGAAAACTCCTTCTCCATTATAAGGATTATTTCATCATCATTCACCATCGAAAGTAGTTCCGTCTTTATAAGTCATTTTGCCTTTACCTTATTTACTTCCGTTTACAAATTACCCTTCATATAAATCTCCATTTATATATTTGAAAATTCCGTTTTACACTTCATCTTAATTTCATTCGCCTTCAAAAATATTTCCGTCTTTATAAGTCATTTTACCTTTTCCTTATTTTTTTCCATTTGAAAACTACCCTTCATATATATCTCCACTTCAGTGTTTGAAAACTCCTTCTCCATTATAAGGATCATTTCATCATCATTCACCATCGAAAGTAGTTCCGTCTTTATAAGTCATTTTGCCTTTACCTTATTTACTTCCGTTTACAAATTACCCTTCATAGATATCTCCATTTTTATATTTGAAAACTCCTTCTCCATTATAAGGATTATTTCATTTTCATTCTCCATAAAAAATAGATCCATCTTAATAAGTCATTTTACCTATTCCTTATTAACTTCCTTTTACAAATTACCCTTCATAGATATCTCCATTTGAATATTTGAAAATTCCGTTTTACATTTAATCTTCATTTCATTCACCATCAAAAGTAGTTCCGTCTTTATAAGTCATTTTACCTTTTCCTTATTTTATTCCTTTTACAAACTATCCTTCATATATATTTCCATTTCGATATTTGAAAACTCCTTCTCCATTGGTAGTTAGATTTTGTATTAATTCGCCATCAAGAATAGTTTCATCTTATTAGTTAATGAAATAATTAATTTCTTGGAGATCTTGCTCATACAATTATTTAAGATTCATTTTAAAAATGTATTTGATAATAATTGATATAGTAGAACTAAGGTTGATTTGTTGATTTAGGTTTAGTTATTGTTAAAGTTGGTTTATATTAATGGTATAGTTAAATAATGGTGTTAAACTAGACTTACTTAGTTATTTATATAGTTAGAAGTTGATGTTTATAGTAAGATATGATGAATTTTTATAATAGGTTCATATATACTTAAATATATTAAGCTTAAGTTAATAAACAAGTATCATTTTGCTATTTAATTAATTAAAAGCATATTTATTTATAAGAAAGCAAGTTATATCTTTTAGTTGCTTATATGTTTATCTTAAGATTATTAAGTTCCTTTTTAGTAATGATACATTATTATTATTTTAAGAATAAGAGATTATTTTATTTCATATTTATCATTATCAAGTTACCTATATATGTATTATCAACAACCATTTTAATTATATCTAGAGTCACCATAGTGCTAATAACTTTTAATTCAAAATTACTTTCACAATATTTCCTATTGTCTCTTCATTACTGCTCTACTTAAATTTTACCAGATGCAAGTTAATATTGTGTTTCTAAATATAGCTTTATTTTTCCTTACCCTAAGCTTCTTAAGAAGTCTCTTCAAAATAAGATTCTTAAGTCTTATTTAGGCTTTTTGATAAAGGTTATTTGTTTTAATTCCTTTGTTTTTTAAGAGTTTTATAATATATTTAAGATTTCCTTCTCTGACTTTGATCTTTATATCTTGCAAATTTTATATAGTTGCTAAGCTTTTTAAACGATGGTTTGAGTATTCTTATTAGCTCTAAGAAAGCTTGTCATTTGTACAAGATATTAAAGAACTCTAGTTTTTTCTATGCTACAATATGCAGGATTTGGCTATTTAAGCTGACTCTTATGTGTTAGTTTTAAGTAAAATTAGGGATAAAGTAAGTTAGTAGTGTAAGGAATAGTTAAACAGGATTTACATGGAAATAAATACATAAAGCAACTTACATAATAGTAGATTGGCTAAATATATAAAATATATTTATAAGCATTTGTTGTTTTAATAAATGTGATTATTCTTTTTTATATGCAAATTCCTTTTTTCTATTTTATACGTATATCTAAAAAGAGCAAAAAATATTACTATCCCATTTAAATTCATTACAAATGATAAGCTTATATCTATTATGTTAATTCATAAATATAAACAAATTACTAAGCTCTTACTATTTGTATATTTTAAATAAGATTCAAATCATCAAATTTCCACAAATCTTCCTTTTCATTCTGTATCTACTATCAAATTTATTAACTTACTAAGGATTATATTTATCCTTTTCTTATTTTCATAATATACTGTCATCCAATTAATTGCCTATTTTATTTATTGCTTCAAATACTTTTTTAATATTTTTCATCTACCACTCAACTTTAATCTATGACTAAATTTTATTCCATTCTATACTTAAGTATTTTATGCTTATTGCTAAGTATAATTCAAATTGACTCAGCACGATTTAACTATAGTTCCCTTTATAAAATCCATTAAGTCTATCATATAAGCTTTATTTTGTGTATAGTTGCTAACTTTTTCCAATGTTTGCTTATATTCCGAGAAAATCTTGTATAATAGCTTAAAATACAGATAATCTACAAATGAGGTTTTAAAATTTGGGTCATTTATTCTTCGGTACTTTATAGAATGCTGGTTAGGAACGACTAATAAGATTCTTATTATTCTTATTTACTATTAGCAAGTTTCTCTAATTTTTGGCTTATTTCCTTTTTGTTTTCTTAATTAGTTACTGTTTTATCAAGAGTAAATCTATCATGGTTTATTATTTCCTTTTATAACAGCTGAATTACTATATCTTTATTTAGCTTATATCTGCACGCTTTCTTTCCTTCTGCATTCAATCAAGCTGTGAATTTTTCCATTCCCTTATTTTTTCTTAGCTTATAATAAATCTTCCATTATATAAGCTAGCTTTAATTGAACATCTTAATTGCATAATGCTTTTATAGAGTACATTTAGCAATCACTTATATTATCTATCCTAATCTCTATAAGGTATCTTTTAAGTTTTCACTTTTATCTTAATCTACCCTGTTTTACTATACTAAAAGGTAGCTTCTAAATTAATTGTCTATAAAAATTTCACATATTTGGCAAATCTTTCTTGTTGAACTATGAGTTGTAATTTCCCGCTCAAAAATACTATTAATGAATAAATTTGTTTTTAGTGTCAAGAATGAGAATCATTTTCAATAATTTAGATTCTTATCTGAGACTTAGACAACTCTTGCCGATATTAGAATGAATATTATAAATAGTATTTTAAGCTTAGATAATTATACAAAACTAAGTGTTTCATTTGATTATTTTTACTAAGGTGTCAAGTTAATATTACTTATTATGCTTTATCTTTAGGCCTTTAATTATCTCTTTTCTTTAATATTGAATTTAGTTATAAAATCATTAAGTTAGTCAAATTATAAATACCTTAAACCTAATTAGCTCATAGTTACTAAGGTTTTATTGATCCCTCTTAATTTTGTTGTTTATAAATAAAAGTCTAAAAATTTGATAGCTTAATCTTTTAGCTTCATACAATATCTAAAATTGTGTTAACTTTCCTTTTAAATTTTTATCATTTAGTGTCTAAAGCCAATTAAGTTATTTTCTACAATCATTTTAACAAGCTATACTATATAAAAATTAGCTCTAATTATATCTTAAGGATTTTCTCTATTTTAATATCTTTTATTCCTTTAAATTAGTTTTCTTCTAAATGGCTTTTAACTTATTAATTAAGCTCTTGTTATTAAAATAACTTATGCAGTCTTCTGTAATAAGTTAATTCTTCTTTAGTTTACATATTTCCTTTCTTAATCTTAAGTAAATGCTTTTTATCTTAATTAGGCCTTAAGATTATTAGGTTTAGCAATAGCTCTAGAATTTTCCACTGAGTCTTTTATGAACTAAGCTATTTTCTCTAAAACGCTACTTTCTCCTCTATCGATCTATCCCTTTCTTGCTTCTCAAAATTTACTTCTTTTTGACCTTGTTTTATTAAGCTATAAATGTTTTCTATTATTTGCTATTTTAAAATTGAATTTTAGATTCAAAAAATGCCTAAAATATATATAAATGAAGATAATTCAATTAATTACATAACAAAGCTAACTAAGCACTCAAACTAAGAACTAATTAACACCTCTCATTAACTATGCTCTACTATAGTACTCTTTATTCCATATTATACAACCTAATCTATAATCATTTTGCTTTACCTAGCATACTTCAAACACTGCATTTTAGTAAAACACCTTTATTCTGCATTTTAGTAAGTTAAACACATTTGGCATCGCTTAGACTGCATCAAAGTTACTACCTTTTTTCAAAAGCTTATTATTATAGCCTTAAGATTGATGCCAAATGCTTATATTGCTTAAGAAGAAAATGCTTTGCCAATATAATATAAACATAAGGCTTAATAGACAGAGGTTTAAGTAAGCTTATTATTGACAGTTAGATCCAAATGTTGATAAAAGCATTTAAAAAGAAGTGAGTAGCAGCATGATATAACGTTTTCATCAATATAAATAAGCGTTAAGGTTGAGCACACTATTCAGGTCTCTAATGAAAGAGCAGTTAGATTAAGTAAATTGATGGCTTAGCTATTATATTAGAAAAGCTTTACCAAGATAATTTAATAAAGAAGCAAATCTTTAATAACTAGTTTAAATAACATAGTAATACAAAAAAGAGGGAGAATACAAAATAGAGCAAATTAAGAAAAATAAACATTTATATATCAAGAAGATAAATTGAAGATTGTAGGAACTATAAAAGACAATTTAATTAAATAATTTAAACTAGTTTAGATAGTGCCAAGAACACATACAAGAACCTTAGTTTTTAGATTTAAGTAAAAAGAATTAAATTATAAATCAAGATATCTTTTTATAAGTTTCTAAAAAATATCTTTAAATATTGTATAAATAGACTTTAAGAATGTTGCTTCTTGCTTATCTTAACAGATCAACTTAATACAATTATTTTCACCCCTTTTGAGACTCTCTATATTTTTTAATTTCTCTATCTTTGTATATCATTTCCATTTTCTTCATTCGAACAAGCTATCTTCTACTTTATAAATAATAGTCTATTAAATAACTCCAAAAATACCATAGAAGTACTTCTTTTATGTTTTTTCCTTCAAGAAATTATTATCCAGCATAGAGATCTAAAATAATATCATAAAGCCAGTTTTAGCTTTCTGCTATAACCTTAGCATAAGAAATTTTAATTAAATTCTTAGAAACAAAATACTCAATTTATTGCTTTTAGGTAGTAAGTTATAGCTTATTAAACAAAGAATTCTAAAGACTCTTTGTATTTAATTATTTTTATTATAGCCAGTATTAAGTGCTACTAATTCTACTCTATTGATATATGCTTAATTTTAGAAGCTAAGTTAATTAAACTATTATTTCAGCTATTCTATTTTTAAAATTAAACTTCTTCATTTTTGAGATAACACTAAGGATAGTAACCTTATCCAGTAGCTTTTCTTAATTTTAATTGCCTGCTACTTATTTTAAGCTTAATAATTATTCTGCTTATTGCTTTAACAAAGAGATTTAATAATCTTTAGTTCAATATCTTTAGTAAATTATCTCTTAAGATATTTCAGGTCAGATGCTTCTTAGTTCTTAATATTTCTTATATATTATGCTTATTTTTTTAAGAGATGCTGATCTTAGAGAGTTTTAGCTTAAGAATAGTTTTTAAATCTTTGATTTCTGCATTTTATATTTTCTACACGAGATATAATAGCCAGCTATTTGGGCGCATAATATTCTAAGATTGTTTCTATTATTGCTAAAATTTACTTATAACTTATCATTAACCTGTATGGTTAGTGGAGCAGGGACTCAAAAATAGATTGGTACTGATTTGTTAGCAAGCCATAAGATTAAATTGCTCAGGAATAAATTTAAAATAGATATTGTGACAGGAAATAGGCTTTAGATAATTGATTATTTTAAGGAAAAGATCATTGAGCTTGGCAAGAATGTTTTTATTGTGTTTGCACTTAATAAAAGAGACTATTTTGAAAAATTAAGCATTTGCTTGCATACAACTGACTTTTTTGGACCAAGACAAGTGAATTAAGCTTTTATGTTGTGCTTGGGATTCCAATAATAATTGCCCCTTCTCTTGGTGCATATAAGAGATGTAGCAAAGAGTGACTGGAGTATAGAGGTTGTGGCTTTACCCAGGAAAATTTATTGCATGCAGATGAACGAATAAGTGACTGGATAAATAGCAGAAGGTTGGCAAAAGCTACAATTGATGGATTTATGAAAGCAACTTGCTTACGAATCTATAATAATGAGAGGATTGTAGATAATCCCTTGAATATGTTTTTGAAATATCCAATTCAAGATCCTTTGCCTGCTTAAACAATCTGCCTCTTATTTCATCAACTGTTCCTCTATGTTTGAGGGCCTCTATCTCAATGAAATAGCCAAGCTCATTAACGGTATCAAGACTGATTTCAAATTCATCCTGATAGGCAAAAATCTCTCGTTCTTTTTCAGCAGCAGCCAATACTCTTAGTTTTAATACAGAGAAAATTTTGTCTGTCTGTACTGGTTTTTCTAGAACAGTCTCATATTCTTCGCATTGAGTTGCTTCAATTTAATCTCAGAATAATAATGATTATAATTAAGAAGCATTTTTCTTGTCTGCATATACTTAGCCACTCATAGAAAAAATATGGTTAAGCAAAATTCCTATGTTGGAGTAAAATAGGTATCTGCTTGGGATGATTTATTGAGAAACCTTTCTATTTTCTGCAATTTTTCTCAGGGTAAGAAAAAAGTATTACTCAGCATGTATTTTATCTCGATTTCTACATATCTATGTAATTTTTGCAGAATAAATAGGAGATGGTATAAAAATTTTCTGGGTAACTAATAGAGTATCAAGCAAAAACCTAGCAGCATTACAGCTTAGTAACATTTGGCCTTTCTCACCTTGCCAAAAAGAATTCCGTGCTCTCTTATATTTTTTATTTTCTTCTTATTTTATTCTGCTTCTTTCTTCCCACTAGCTAGCTCTTCTTTTACTCAAGGATAAGCTATGTAAGACATCCTCTTTGCAGGTACCGCACATCATTGAGTTGAACAATGATTATTCTAGAATGTTTTTTATAAAGAGAATGGCTTTCCTCTTCTGTCTCATTGAGAATAGCACAGTACATTGAGCAGATAAGGTAGTAGAATGCACATAAAGAGCATTGCTGTATTCATAGTTTGGCCATGTTAAGAATTTGAGGTATCATAATGTGACTTTAGTGTCTTAATTTTTGTTTAAACTTTTGATCCATGTAGTTTCCCTTTGGAAAGGTATATTGGTGTTCTGCAGTAATGTGTGGCATTGTTTCGTTTACAAAGCATAATTATAAATGAATAGATAGAAGTATTTTAACTTGAATTAAGCCTTTAATTATAACTAGTTTTGGAACTTCTAATTAATATAAAGGTTAAAGTTTTTCAGAATTTCAAAATAAGAAAAATTTGACTTCTTTGATTAAAGCATCTAGTAAGATCCAATTTTCATTTTGTATGAATTAAAAAGGAAAGACTTTGGTTTAATTAAGTAAATAAGAAAAAGCTACCAAAATATTCAGCCAATTAATGAAATCGATATTTGTATTGATGCGTTTAATTTTAACAAAAATAGAATTTAGAAATATAGAAAAATGAAACTAATCTATTGCTAAATTCAGGACTAGTTGTCTAACTAAGTACGACAAATATTTAGATCTACAATAAGAAATGGATAACTTTACTGGCTGATTTAAAGAGGGATGAGGAAGAAGTTAAAGACTTTTGCAAAGATAACTAAATGAATCCTAAGAATATTTCTATTTATAGCAGCAAAGTAGCTAAACTTAGAAAAATAAAAGAAGCCTTTGAGAGCTGCGATTTAGTTTTTCAATTTAATTCAAAGTTAACTAATCCTAGCATAAAGATATTATGTTTTATAATGTAGGAAATAATACTGAAGCAATTTAATATCTTAACTCAACTATCAAGGTAAATCCTCATCACGATGGAACTTTCTATTTTAAAATTTTAGTAATTTAAGATTAATGATAGGTTTAAGAAGAACCTTTAGGTTTTAATAGGGCTATAAATATATAATTAAAAGCTAGAAATTCCTTTTAAAGAATTTACAGTAAAAGAAACTTGACAAATATAAAATCTTTAGGAAGCAGACTAAGATAGCAAATAATAGATCCCGATTAAGGATGTATAATTCTTAATTAGCGTTTTTTGAAATATATCAAGACTTAAGAAAAGGTAGTTTTGATACAGTTTAATAAACACAGAGAAATTTATTTAATTTTCACTAAAATAACCTAAAAAAGATCAAAAAAAGGTTTTACCTTGGTATAAAGTCTTGTTGATAGTCAGCCATTAATAGATTTAAAGTTTGATAGGCTGTTGATGATAATGATGAAGAAAAGTACATATTTTACCTACTAAAGATTAAAAAATCTGAAGGTAATCACAAAAATTAATTAATCTTATTAAGATTTTAAAATTCTATGAAGGATCTAAATCAGTGTTTTCAAAATACTAGCTAACTTAATTATAAGGAATAAAGACAACCCTAGACGATAATAATTACTCTTAAAAAGCTGATTTTGAACTAATTATCTAAGCAAAAATGACTGAAATATTTTTAATATCATATTAATACAAACACAATCTTATTATTAGATTTATTTAATTCTTTATCCAATAAAAATAATGAGATAAAAGAAAATCAGCTTGTATCAAATTAAGCATCAAGCTGATAATTTTAAATTAGCTTCTTTTATTTACTAAAAGATATTTTCTCTTTTTTATAAATAATAAAGATATATCTATCTTAAAGTTAATAGTTAGTCATTACTATGTTGAGCAAATATAAAGAAGTAGATAGATATCTTAAATAATTGATCAACCATTATTAAAAATACCTATTTATTATTTTTATTTTACTATCATTACAGAAATTTCTTTGCTTTCAATCTAATAATTTATCTAAGCTTAATGTTCAGCTAAATATTTATTTGCTAAAATAAAGTTAAGATTATAATGTATTTATTTAGTCTAAATCTATTTAACTAGAATCAATAATAAGTTATAATACTAAATGCAATTATTTCTATTTTAAAATACAAACTAATATCTTCAACTTTAAATCCTAACTTTTAACCCAAACCATCAAAATCTATTTTCTATTTAATAAACAATCTTTTAATTATCAATTTCCTCAAATTCTATCAAATAATAATGCATACCTTAACTTATAGTATCTCAAAACTATCATTCAAATTTTACTTCACTTTCAGGACCAATAGAGGAAAAACCCTTTAACGGAATTTACCCCTTCAGTCAATTTATTGTAAAAGGTACTCCTGGGTCTTAAGTAATATTTCAGCTTTACTTTTCTGATATTGAACGAAGTTTAACTTCTCTAGCTAGTCTTTAGATTTCTCGGTTAAGTTAAGAGCTTGTATTTATGGAGAACAAAAACTAAAGGATTCCTGTGAAACATGTGGAAGCTAAAAAGATGAAAATGGAAAAACAAATAAACACTCTTCGAAGTTGGAGCAGAGTAATGTAAAAAGTGTGAAGATAACACGTATTGCTATGGAAATGCTTAAGTCTATCCTCATGAATAATATTGCCTCTATGTAATTCTACTTAAATCCTTGAATGCTGGAATCCAGATGCGTACTTAGGAAGCCCTCTTTTAAAGGATCCTTTAGGATAGTGCTAAGAAGAATAAGGATACTATGGGAAACTATGTGCAATTATGTGCAACTTGCAAAGAAGATTACTCTAATATTGGAAATAATAAATGCTCTAAAAGCCCTGATCCCTAGGTAAATGCATTAAGAATTTGAGGAAATTAATTATCATAATAATATTCAACATATTTATAGTAAAATCAGCTATTCAATCAGCCGAGCATCCAAAAGAAACTCATAGTGTGCATTTAAAAATCTTATCGAATTACTTGTAAATAATAACACTAATTCAGACATTTAGACTTTCATGCCCAGAAGCTATTTTAACTTTATTCTAACCTGCATTTAAAGTAGAATAAAACCCTCAATAGTTCATGTTTTTCGATTGTTATGACAATGGAAATTTAATAATCTGCCTTATTATTTTAAACTGATACTTTACTCAGTTTCACCTATCGTTTCCATAGTTAGTAGTATTAACTTCTCTGTACTTTTAGGCTTTTAAAAAGAAAGAATTAAGCGATTTCTTATAAGTTATATTATAGCTTCAATAGTAGTGGTGTTTTTTCTATTTCATCCTGATATTATAACTATAACAACGTCTGCATTCTCTTGTACTAGCTTAGAGATTATTTATACTTAATTATGGATTAAGAGATCAATGATATGAAAAGGAGTATTTGATTTATTCATTGCTTATTGCTCTTCCCAGCATTATTTATGAGCTATCGGCGTTCCTCTTTATGCTTTTATCCTGCTTTATAAACGTTATAAAAGAAATAGCTTACATTAGCTTGAAAGTAAAAAATAGCTTGGATTTCATTATTTCGGATACAAGATAAAAGCATATTGCTGAGAAATGATGATCACATTTAGAAAAATAGCCATTATCTTAATTTCCGTTTTTAAGATTAAACTGTAAAGGTAAATTTAAGGCTAAAAAGCTTTAATTTTAATGGGCATTTCATTCCTAGCTTGTGTACTTACCTTATGAACTAGATCAATGTAAGTTTAAGTCTATTTTATGCGCTGGAATTTATCTCTTTGTGGGTTGTAATATTTAACTGAAAGTTTAAGTGAGGTGTTTAAATGAACATTCTTCATTATTATATGTTCAGTGAATATATATTTTCTTAGGTACTAAGACATTCGTTATGTACTAGCTATATACATAGAAAACTTTAAAATACTAGCGAAATTCAGAAGAGCTATGATTTACATTCGAAGAAAAAAGTATGAGGAAAATTTCTAAATCCAGTAAGAAAGTCTTGGAGACATTTATGGTCTAAATAAACGGAAGTTCTAAGTAAGGAATTATCAAGAGTTTCTGACTGCATTTGTAAGTTAAACTTGCAAAGTACTAAAAAATAGAATAGCTTGCTCTTAGTCTGAAAAATAAAAAGTAAACTATAGATCTTTCTTAGTAGTAACTGATAAAGTATTATGAATAAGCAGAAAAGATAAAGTAGAATTAAAGCTCTTCATAGAGTATAAAAAAATGAAAAGAAAGATTTCTGTGATGTTAGCTCAAATGAATAAAACACTGAAGGGAAAAATGAGTATGTTAAGTTGAAAATAGAATTTGGTTGATTATGATTATATAAGTTATAGGTCTAAAGGTATGTATTTGAATATTAATGGGTGTATTAATGATCTGTTGAATGATTAATAAATAGTATCAATTTCAACTATATTTATCCAATATTTAATTTCGGAAATATTACTCTGCATTCTTCAAATAACTTATTCGAAATATAACCATATCTTTCATATATTACTTTTAATTACTCCTTTTCTTTTTCATTCCAGCTCTAATATTTCAACGGTTATAGTACCTTTAGTCATCTCTTCTAACATTATCTTCCTATTCTCACCTCCTTTTCATGATACTTCTCATTCAATATTCGAGCTATTTCACACCAGTTCGTCTTCTTATTACTCATTATCAACCTCTCCATCATATCATCTTCATTTCTACTCCATTCCACTTTCGTATACTTTCTTCCTTTACTTTCTATCCCTTTTTCCATATATTATTATCTCCAAAACCACTAAATAATATAAATGGCTTATTTACTGAAATTTCAACTTTTAAACTTTCTATTTTATATTTTAAATTTTAAATTTTACGATGCTTTAAAAACTTTTATTATTTAAATACACTTAATTAATACAAATACATCGTTCACATACCACTTAAATATGAACACAACATATCATTCAACTTCATCTGCTTCTTCACTTCACTTCCTTCTTCTCTTGTCTCTTCCTTCGCCAACATATCCCTCAATTTCAACTATATTTATCCAATATTTAATTTCGGAAATATTACTCTGCATTCTTCAAATAACTTATTCGAAATATAACCATATCTTTCATATATTACTTTTAATTACTCCTTTTCTTTTTCATTCCAGCTCTAATATTTCAACGGTTATAGTACCTTTAGTCATCTCTTCTAACATTATCTTCCTATTCTCACCTCCTTTTCATGATACTTCTCATTCAATATTCGAGCTATTTCACACCAGTTCGTCTTCTTATTACTCATTATCAACCTCTCCATCATATCATCTTCATTTCTACTCCATTCCACTTTCGTATACTTTCTTCCTTTACTTTCTATCCCTTTTTCCATATATTATTATCTCCAAAACCACTAAATAATATAAATGGCTTATTTACTGAAATTTCAACTTTTAAACTTTCTATTTTATATTTTAAATTTTAAATTTTACGATGCTTTAAAAACTTTTATTATTTAAATACACTTAATTAATACAAATACATCGTTCACATACCACTTAAATATGAACACAACATATCATTCAACTTCATCTGCTTCTTCACTTCACTTCCTTCTTCTCTTGTCTCTTCCTTCGCCAACATATCCCTCAATTTCAACTATATTTATCCAATATTTAATTTCGGAAATATTACTCTGCATTCTTCAAATAACTTATTCGAAATATAACCATATCTTTCATATATTACTTTTAATTACTCCTTTTCTTTTTCATTCCAGCTCTAATATTTCAACGGTTATAGTACCTTTAGTCATCTCTTCTAACATTATCTTCCTATTCTCACCTCCTTTTCATGATACTTCTCATTCAATATTCGAGCTATTTCACACCAGTTCGTCTTCTTATTACTCATTATCAACCTCTCCATCATATCATCTTCATTTCTACTCCATTCCACTTTCGTATACTTTCTTCCTTTACTTTCTATCCCTTTTTCCATATATTATTATCTCCAAAACCACTAAATAATATAAATGGCTTATTTACTGAAATTTCAACTTTTAAACTTTCTATTTTATATTTTAAATTTTAAATTTTACGATGCTTTAAAAACTTTTATTATTTAAATACACTTAATTAATACAAATACATCGTTCACATACCACTTAAATATGAACACAACATATCATTCAACTTCATCTGCTTCTTCACTTCACTTCCTTCTTCTCTTGTCTCTTCCTTCGCCAACATATCCCTCAATTTCAACTATATTTATCCAATATTTAATTTCGGAAATATTACTCTGCATTCTTCAAATAACTTATTCGAAATATAACCATATCTTTCATATATTACTTTTAATTACTCCTTTTCTTTTTCATTCCAGCTCTAATATTTCAACGGTTATAGTACCTTTAGTCATCTCTTCTAACATTATCTTCCTATTCTCACCTCCTTTTCATGATACTTCTCATTCAATATTCGAGCTATTTCACACCAGTTCGTCTTCTTATTACTCATTATCAACCTCTCCATCATATCATCTTCATTTCTACTCCATTCCACTTTCGTATACTTTCTTCCTTTACTTTCTATCCCTTTTTCCATATATTATTATCTCCAAAACCACTAAATAATATAAATGGCTTATTTACTGAAATTTCAACTTTTAAACTTTCTATTTTATATTTTAAATTTTAAATTTTACGATGCTTTAAAAACTTTTATTATTTAAATACACTTAATTAATACAAATACATCGTTCACATACCACTTAAATATGAACACAACATATCATTCAACTTCATCTGCTTCTTCACTTCACTTCCTTCTTCTCTTGTCTCTTCCTTCGCCAACATATCCCTCAATTTCAACTATATTTATCCAATATTTAATTTCGGAAATATTACTCTGCATTCTTCAAATAACTTATTCGAAATATAACCATATCTTTCATATATTACTTTTAATTACTCCTTTTCTTTTTCATTCCAGCTCTAATATTTCAACGGTTATAGTACCTTTAGTCATCTCTTCTAACATTATCTTCCTATTCTCACCTCCTTTTCATGATACTTCTCATTCAATATTCGAGCTATTTCACACCAGTTCGTCTTCTTATTACTCATTATCAACCTCTCCATCATATCATCTTCATTTCTACTCCATTCCACTTTCGTATACTTTCTTCCTTTACTTTCTATCCCTTTTTCCATATATTATTATCTCCAAAACCACTAAATAATATAAATGGCTTATTTACTGAAATTTCAACTTTTAAACTTTCTATTTTATATTTTAAATTTTAAATTTTACGATGCTTTAAAAACTTTTATTATTTAAATACACTTAATTAATACAAATACATCGTTCACATACCACTTAAATATGAACACAACATATCATTCAACTTCATCTGCTTCTTCACTTCACTTCCTTCTTCTCTTGTCTCTTCCTTCGCCAACATATCCCTCAATTTCAACTATATTTATCCAATATTTAATTTCGGAAATATTACTCTGCATTCTTCAAATAACTTATTCGAAATATAACCATATCTTTCATATATTACTTTTAATTACTCCTTTTCTTTTTCATTCCAGCTCTAATATTTCAACGGTTATAGTACCTTTAGTCATCTCTTCTAACATTATCTTCCTATTCTCACCTCCTTTTCATGATACTTCTCATTCAATATTCGAGCTATTTCACACCAGTTCGTCTTCTTATTACTCATTATCAACCTCTCCATCATATCATCTTCATTTCTACTCCATTCCACTTTCGTATACTTTCTTCCTTTACTTTCTATCCCTTTTTCCATATATTATTATCTCCAAAACCACTAAATAATATAAATGGCTTATTTACTGAAATTTCAACTTTTAAACTTTCTATTTTATATTTTAAATTTTAAATTTTACGATGCTTTAAAAACTTTTATTATTTAAATACACTTAATTAATACAAATACATCGTTCACATACCACTTAAATATGAACACAACATATCATTCAACTTCATCTGCTTCTTCACTTCACTTCCTTCTTCTCTTGTCTCTTCCTTCGCCAACATATCCCTCAATTTCAACTATATTTATCCAATATTTAATTTCGGAAATATTACTCTGCATTCTTCAAATAACTTATTCGAAATATAACCATATCTTTCATATATTACTTTTAATTACTCCTTTTCTTTTTCATTCCAGCTCTAATATTTCAACGGTTATAGTACCTTTAGTCATCTCTTCTAACATTATCTTCCTATTCTCACCTCCTTTTCATGATACTTCTCATTCAATATTCGAGCTATTTCACACCAGTTCGTCTTCTTATTACTCATTATCAACCTCTCCATCATATCATCTTCATTTCTACTCCATTCCACTTTCGTATACTTTCTTCCTTTACTTTCTATCCCTTTTTCCATATATTATTATCTCCAAAACCACTAAATAATATAAATGGCTTATTTACTGAAATTTCAACTTTTAAACTTTCTATTTTATATTTTAAATTTTAAATTTTACGATGCTTTAAAAACTTTTATTATTTAAATACACTTAATTAATACAAATACATCGTTCACATACCACTTAAATATGAACACAACATATCATTCAACTTCATCTGCTTCTTCACTTCACTTCCTTCTTCTCTTGTCTCTTCCTTCGCCAACATATCCCTCAATTTCAACTATATTTATCCAATATTTAATTTCGGAAATATTACTCTGCATTCTTCAAATAACTTATTCGAAATATAACCATATCTTTCATATATTACTTTTAATTACTCCTTTTCTTTTTCATTCCAGCTCTAATATTTCAACGGTTATAGTACCTTTAGTCATCTCTTCTAACATTATCTTCCTATTCTCACCTCCTTTTCATGATACTTCTCATTCAATATTCGAGCTATTTCACACCAGTTCGTCTTCTTATTACTCATTATCAACCTCTCCATCATATCATCTTCATTTCTACTCCATTCCACTTTCGTATACTTTCTTCCTTTACTTTCTATCCCTTTTTCCATATATTATTATCTCCAAAACCACTAAATAATATAAATGGCTTATTTACTGAAATTTCAACTTTTAAACTTTCTATTTTATATTTTAAATTTTAAATTTTACGATGCTTTAAAAACTTTTATTATTTAAATACACTTAATTAATACAAATACATCGTTCACATACCACTTAAATATGAACACAACATATCATTCAACTTCATCTGCTTCTTCACTTCACTTCCTTCTTCTCTTGTCTCTTCCTTCGCCAACATATCCCTCAATTTCAACTATATTTATCCAATATTTAATTTCGGAAATATTACTCTGCATTCTTCAAATAACTTATTCGAAATATAACCATATCTTTCATATATTACTTTTAATTACTCCTTTTCTTTTTCATTCCAGCTCTAATATTTCAACGGTTATAGTACCTTTAGTCATCTCTTCTAACATTATCTTCCTATTCTCACCTCCTTTTCATGATACTTCTCATTCAATATTCGAGCTATTTCACACCAGTTCGTCTTCTTATTACTCATTATCAACCTCTCCATCATATCATCTTCATTTCTACTCCATTCCACTTTCGTATACTTTCTTCCTTTACTTTCTATCCCTTTTTCCATATATTATTATCTCCAAAACCACTAAATAATATAAATGGCTTATTTACTGAAATTTCAACTTTTAAACTTTCTATTTTATATTTTAAATTTTAAATTTTACGATGCTTTAAAAACTTTTATTATTTAAATACACTTAATTAATACAAATACATCGTTCACATACCACTTAAATATGAACACAACATATCATTCAACTTCATCTGCTTCTTCACTTCACTTCCTTCTTCTCTTGTCTCTTCCTTCGCCAACATATCCCTCAATTTCAACTATATTTATCCAATATTTAATTTCGGAAATATTACTCTGCATTCTTCAAATAACTTATTCGAAATATAACCATATCTTTCATATATTACTTTTAATTACTCCTTTTCTTTTTCATTCCAGCTCTAATATTTCAACGGTTATAGTACCTTTAGTCATCTCTTCTAACATTATCTTCCTATTCTCACCTCCTTTTCATGATACTTCTCATTCAATATTCGAGCTATTTCACACCAGTTCGTCTTCTTATTACTCATTATCAACCTCTCCATCATATCATCTTCATTTCTACTCCATTCCACTTTCGTATACTTTCTTCCTTTACTTTCTATCCCTTTTTCCATATATTATTATCTCCAAAACCACTAAATAATATAAATGGCTTATTTACTGAAATTTCAACTTTTAAACTTTCTATTTTATATTTTAAATTTTAAATTTTACGATGCTTTAAAAACTTTTATTATTTAAATAATTAAGGCTTTTTAAATTTCTTTGTTTTAATTTATTTATTTTTTCTATTTCTGAAGTTTTTTTTTTTTTGAGAATCATTTGTTAAAATTTTATTTATTTATATATCTTTTCTTTATTCTTGATCATAAGTTTTTCGCGACTAAATTTATAAATTTCTTTTCACTTATGACTTTTCTATTTTTCTAAATTTTAAATACTTAGTTGATTTATATTTTTAAAAATAATGATACTTTTATCTAGATTTACATTCAATAATTTAGATGAGTTTATTGTCATTTTTAACCTGGCTTCATTCTTTTTATATCTTTTTTGTAAAACATTTATATAATCATTAATCAGTGCTGTTTTATGAGAAATCAGTAAGATGCCTCAAGGCTTTTTTTTTAATTAGCTTTTTTAAGGTTTTTTTTTTACCTTTTTTTATATTCTTACTTTTCTTAATATCTATATAAAATTTTCTAAAAGGGCGTGAGAAATGCCTTTATATAGTTTTATTTTATCATTCTATTTATCTTACTTATATAACTTAATTTTTACTTAGGAGAAAATTTCCTTTTTTATATTAAGTCCAAATAGTCATTTTTTAATTTATTTAAATTATAGCTTTAATCATTAAATAGAATAATTAACATTTAGTAAATTCTTTCCTTTATAGTTCAAATATTATTGTAAATAATACAGAAGCATTATAAAAAGCTCTAAAAAAAATATCCTGATTCCTAAAGCTTAAGAAAAAGCAAGTTTTAAATGGGAAAGATTCATATAAAAAATTTTTAAGTAATTTTTTTAAGCAGGCAAGATTTAAAAAATAAGCCAAGTTTATAATTTATAAAGAAATAATCTTAGAATTCTCTGTTCTAAATTCCTTTTTTATTGTTACTAATTTAGAACAATATCTAAGAAGTAAAAAGGAAACTTGCTTGATTATAATTTGCTTTTAGCTATTTTATAATTAAGTCTTTAATCCTAATATTTAAAATAGCTGCATTTATTTAGAAGTATTATAAAAAAAATTTACGTTCAACTGAAATTTATCTATCTAATTTAATTTAATTAAATTCCTTGTTGTAAGCTTTTAGAAGTATTAATTAATAAGAAATTATTAGCTTAATTGTAAAATTAAATGACAAATTAGCATATATTTTAAATTTTACTATTAAGCATGTTAAGAACAATAAATAAGATCCTTAAGCTATAAAAAAATAAACTATTAGACTCTATTAATATTTATATAGGATTACATTAAAGAACTAACTTTAAGATTGATTTAATATATTAAAAGTTTATTAACAAGGTTATTCTCATTTTTTCTTTGGAAATATATTTAATTTATTTTTCTTTTTCATTTTCTCGAGGAATTCATGTACAAAAGGTCTTCTATCTCTATATACGCTACCTTATCTCTTTGATCTAACATATTCAATTGCTTCTTCTGGCTAATATTGCTTAAATCTAACTAAAAAGCATGCTATAGCAAGTCCTGTTCTTCCTTTTCCTGCATGACAATGGATCAAAACTTTATTTCCTTCCTATAAAGTTTGATTTATGATATCAGTAATAAGTTCCATTTATTTGAGAGTAGGATTTGAATAATCATCCCAACCTATATTATACCATTAGATTTCATTGCTTATAAATATCTAAGGATCATAAGAAAATTCCTTTTAATATTTCTACATATATTCTGAGCATTTAGGCTTTTCCCATGGTTATTACAGATTAAATACACTGGCAATTCTCAAATTCTGGAACTGCTGAACAATCTAGAAGCTTTCAATCAAAGCATTGGACGGTCTTTAAGAAGCCACTATTTCTTCGGTAATTCAATCAGAATGTAAGCCTTGAATAGCATTTTAGTTCTAATTGTTTTAGTAGTTTTCTTTTTTGCATTTCTTAACTGAAATCATTTCTTAATCTTTTTTATTTACACTCTATTTATTTAGAAATTATCAGTTTCAATCATAACCAGAAATTGTTGTTTCAAGTATCTCGATTATACATTTAAATCTTATAGATCTAACTTGTAGATTTAAACTTATATTACCGAGGCATATTAATAGCTTATTTTTGCTCATTTGTTGTTAAACACTATTAGCTTCTTATATAGAAGTATTATACGAAGATTTTAGATTTTTATATGAAGAAAGAATTAAAAAAGAGTAATGATGCTAAGGAAAAAGATCTTTTATTTATATATTTTAAACCTTAAAAAATAATAAGATACTTATATAAAAGACGTGTACACTTACCATTTAAAACCAATTTTTGATTTACTCTAATATTTTAAAATTTCAAAGAAGCTTAATAAATATAAAGTTTCTTTCGTCATGAGAGATATAATTAAAACGAAAAATAAATTGGAATATAAATGATAGTAGACTATGTAGTAATTTTAGAGTAAAATGACTTGAGATGTAAGGAATCTCTGAAGGTTTAGATACATTTATTAGCTAAAGATAGCATATAACTACGAGAATTTAGCTTGGAATATAAGTAAATTAAAATTTCCTTCAATTAAATTTAACATGATTAAACAAAATTAGTGTGTCTTGATTCTAAAAGTCATGAATAGTTAGTTCGAAACTTGCCTCTTAGAATTGTAAAAATGGATTTAAATAAATTTTATTATGCCACTTATATAACTTTCATATAAAGCCACATTGAAACAAATAATAACGTCAGCAATTTCCTTACCTCTTTGCTTACTTGATTAATGAATAATTGCTAAATCTTCTTCCTCCTATTGAAAAATTAAGCTATGAAATGTAACTTTCTTTTTAAAAAGAAAAAATAAGAGGAAAACTAAGTATAAAAGAAGGACAAACAAAATATTATAAAAAATTCTTGATTATAAACCTAGAAAATAAATTGAAATTGATATTAATATTGTTTATGGTATCAATTAAGGTCACCACTTAATTAAGCTTTAAAGTTCGTCCTCCTAGCTTTTATTGAAAAAAGGAACTTACGAGTCTTGCTTAGCTAATTTCCCTTCTCATTCTGTTGCCCATTGTAGCCTTGTTTCTTAACTCTTCAGGTTCAATGTTTCTTCTTAGCTCATAGACAGATCCATTTTAACTGCATCAGAGTTTCTTTTTCTTTTTCTTTATCTATTATTCCAATTATTTTTTCACAATTTTTAAAAATTCTTTTAAAAATTTCGCAGCTTTTTAAAAATTCCTTTTACTCTAGCTGCAGTAGCATAATTTCTTTACTACAGACATTTCTTCTGTTTTCTATAATACTACAGAAACTACAATCTCCATTTTATTGATACCTACATTCTAACCTAGTTAAATTTCTAGTTTAAGAGCTCTGCTAGCTCTATAAGATGCTTCCAATCTGTTAATTTTGCTATTATATCTACAGTATTTATGAATTAATTAGTATGAATTATTCTCTTTAGTAATTGCAAATGGCATCTAGTTCTTTCTCTTGGTTTACTATCCTGAGGGCAAAGCCTCTTGCAACCCTGCTAAATTTGTTCAGCTTTCTTCTCGTTCTCTTTACTAAGTTTCCTAACCTCTTCCTGGAGATTTTTGATAAGCCTTTCCATTCTCATATGGTCAGAAGGGTTAAACTCAAAGACCTCCGTGTGTAAGGCAGACTTCATCTATTTTCTGGGTTTCTCCTCCGATTTTGACCTTTCCGAGTGAGTTGTTTTTAGTAACTATTTTTATTTTTGATTGTCTTGCTGTACTCCGGATTTTTTCTTTTTCGGCGCAGAGAATAAACCTTTTCTGAAGTCCGAGATTTTTTTCTATAACTTAGGAAAGACATGATGAAAAACAGTGATGATATTAATTCATAATGGCATTTAAATTGATAGTGTAAGAAATTTATCCAATTAAAAAAGCAAAAATTAAATCTCACATCTTTATGTATCAAAACAAGGAGTATTTAAAAAAAAATTTCAAAGCAAAGACATTTAATTAAAATTTTAAGTTAACTTTTCTAATAAAAAAGGTTGTATGTCCATGGTACATTACAATCTATGAGTCACTGTAACAAGGTCGAAATCCAAAGTTAAGCAAGTAATATTTTCAATAATTTAGTTAAAATTATTATTATTATTACAACATTTAGTTCCAATTTAGTCTATTTTTTCTTTGCTTTAGTACAATCTAAAGATTTTCAAATTTAATTACTTTCAATATTAATCATAACTAGTTTTTATTTTAAACTATTATATATAAAATGGCATAAAAAAAATCACCAAACCAATAAAATACAATAAGAAATATAAACCAATATTTAAATATATAAAACAAAAATCTTAAATTCTAGCAGTTTGTCTAAGAGCTTTCAAACAAAGTCTGTGTTCTAATTTAGCAAATTGATTAAATGAAAAAGCAAAAAATGGATTAAAATAAGATATCGTAAATAAAACTTTTGATTGGCAATTATACTCAATAATCCAGTAGAATGAAAAGGATTACAAAGAATAAATTCTAAAAATAATTAGGAAATGTAAAATAAGATGATCTATATTTACAGAAGACTGATATCTGGAGTCGATTGCGCTGCCATTGCACCATGAGCCCTTGAAAATGTTTGACTTTTTCTTTTTTAAACCGAATTTTATACCTTAATAATGTTAATACTTCACTATTTTCAACACATTCTTCTTTTTTAACCAGAATTTCTTTATCAAAAATATGAGTAAGATTGATACTGTAAGAGGCAAGATCTCAAGGTAAGAAACTGTTTGAAATTTTAGGATAAAAGAAAAACAGAAAAACGAAAAACTTTAAATAAAATATTTAGAATATACTACACAAGTGAAGAAAAATTTTATAGAAGGAAAGATTAACAAATTCTTCAAACAATACCTTAAATAACAATGGAAGCAAGATAATGGAATAAAAGACAATTAGGATTTGACGTAGGAAAGCTTACTCAGGTAAGTCTCAGTGGAAGCAAGAAAATCAAGAATTAATGCAAGTCCATCTTTAAGAAGAAGATTATTATTGAGAATTAACTCTCTTCATAAAGCAATATGTGACAAGCCAATCAAAGATGAAGTCATTTTAATTAAATATGTTATGTTATATTCTTTAGTTCTTGTTAACCATTTTATTAATATCTCAACTCTAACGTAAATAAATTTTTTTTCATTGTATATTTAAAAGGAATCATGGAAGCATTTCCTTATATTTATTATAAATAATATATTTAATATTTGTATTGAAATTAATTAATGTTTTTATTTTTAAATTAATTGTCTTATTTTAATAATAACGAGAACCATTGAACGAGTTAGGCTTGTCTCTTCCGAGCTTGTCCTCCTTTCCCGT
Organism: Loxodes magnus; assembly: GCA_946699065.1. Lineage (NCBI taxonomy): Eukaryota > Ciliophora > Karyorelictea > Loxodida > Loxodidae > Loxodes > Loxodes magnus. The sequence continues at coordinate 117,085 of CAMPDV010000181.1, forward strand.
GGTAGCATCTAGTGCGAGATTATTCATAATACAGTATACACTGCACCAGATTACCTACTAGTTCTCCTGACCTTGGCCGATATCCATATTTTAAATCATAATAAAAAGTTTAATTTTATTTTATATTTTCCTAAATATTTAAAAATTAATCTGTAACATTATTTTATATTTTCTTTTTAATTTAATTACTAATTTTTATCAAAGTTAAGTTTTAAATATATTTTCATATTTTTATGAATTTTATTAAAAATGATATTTATTTCCTTTATAATTTAAATTTGCTAATCTTTTTTAAAGAAATTAAATGTTTAATTATTTTTATATTATTTTTTTTTAATTAAGCGATTTGTCGGATATATAATATAAAATGGCTGGATTCAAGAAAGGTTATTTTACCACCTCCTCAGAACAGGAGAGAAAACCAGAAACACATATTCTCACCACGTCTTCTTCAAATTAACGCTCTTCTTAATAAAAATAACCGGAATTATTTAATAGATTAGAAGAACTTATAAAAATACTAACTCCTACAAATTAAAATAAAGCGGATCTCTTCCATCAAAAGACAAGTAAGAACTGAGATAAAAATTCAGAACAGAAAAGTTAGCACAGCTCTCAACATCTCCATTGAAAACTGAAAAAAGAGACCACTCAACTGAATAAATAAAAATAATAACGAAAAAACAAAAAATTAATGAAGTAGGTAAAGTATGATAATTCAATATAGATCCTATTGCCTTTTATTTAGACAATACCGAAATAGAACAAATGGACTCTGAGTAGATGAAACAACTGATTCATCAACTTATTAGAACATAAAAAACCTGAAGAGGAATTAAACTCCAAGAAGGAAGAGATGATTGCATTAAGTCAGGATTTGATAAATCATGAAGATGATGATGAAGTTCATATGGTAGAACGAAGAGCTAAAGTCGGAGTTTATAAGCAAATGGCAAGTTTAGAGAATGTATTTGAGTAATGCAAGAGCAAGATGAGAAAAACTGAGTAAAATTAGATTCAAGGCTCAAATTAATATAAGAAAACTTGTAGAAACCTTTATAAGGTACTCCATTGGAAATTGAGAAACAAGAAAAGACCTTTCTGAGAGCAAGAAAAAGATGCTATATTTGCTACAGCACTTGACATTTATGGCGGAAATGCCCAATAGAAAAAAATAAGAATAAATATCTGGAGAAATGTTAACTAATAGCCACAAATAGCGAGCGACAGAATTCTTCCCATCGGGAAATGGGAAAATCTGGAAAATCAATTCTCAACTCAGATTATTCAAAAGAGAAAAGTAAAGGAAAAAGAGCAATGCAAGGAACGAACATGCAGGAACGGAGATATTATACATTTCAAACTTCAATTAAGCCGGAAGACGAACAGTAATTTTAATGATTAATGATTAAGGTGTTTTTTCGGATATATTTTGTTTCTTTTATCTAATTTAATGTATAAATTTAATATTATTTTTTAATTATATTTTTATAACATAAAATAATTTATTAAAGTGATTTCATTTTTTGTTGGTTAATCACAAAATTAGAGTTTTTAAAAGCTTTTTTTTATCAAAATCTTCGATGTCATATTCATATGGTTTTTTGGATCGTAAATTCTTATAAATTTCCTATTTTGTCCTCTTACTATGAATTGGAAATCAAATCCTTCTTATCAATTCTCAATTTGTTTCAGTGCATGTGTAATCTTTGGAGCTTCTACGTAAGGTTAAAATCTTTTTATTTAGTATATTCTTCCGTTTGGTGTGCAATAGATCTTAAATAAATTTTGGATTCCTCTTCTTGCTTCATAATATTATTTTCTCTTGAATCTATAGCATTGATTTACCTTATGTCCGTGTTTTTTACAGTATCAACATCTTTTTACTATTTTCTAATAGGAGAGGGATGGATTCTGCACTCCTTTTGATTATGGATCAGATCGTAAATTAAGTTGATTTTGCTCAAGTTAATTGATACTCCGGTTAATTTTTTGACTTAAGTTCCATTAAATTTGATTAATTTATTATTCCAACCCCAAGAAGATATCTGCTAGTTTTATTGTTTCTAAGGATTTTATGTATTTAACAAATTGATAACTGTTAACAATAGAGATTAGGGTATTTATTTAAGGTCTTAAGCTTCTTTTGTTAGTTTTTAATTGTCCAATCGTAGCAGATAAAAGTCGTTGGAAAGGTCTGGTTAATTATTAGGATTTTTGAAGAGTTTTATTGTTTCTTAGTTGCCATTTTTTATATAATATTATTCTTATCCTGAATTTATTTTATATATATCTTAATTTAGCTTTTTTTAATATTTTTAAAATTACTATTTTCCATTATTTACTTTTTTTTTATTTTCCACTAAAATGTATATAACTATATTAAAATTTTTATTATTTTTAGCTATAGTTAGTTTTATTTCTTTAAAATACACTAATTCAAATTATTTTTTGATGAAATTAAGAGATTTTTATATTTTTAAGTAAAAATTAAATTTAAAGCAAAATAATTACAATTTTGAAAAAATTTACATTTTACTTTTAAATTTTTCTGAATTTATAATTCTTTTTTTATTTTATAAATATAAATATAACACAAATTGTTAAATGATTAATAAACTTTATCTTTAAGATGATTTACTTATAAACAAGCATTACTAATTATAATACTTGTCGCATATTCAAAAATTTTTTCTAAAATTAAATTTAATATTTAAATTGAAATTTTTCGCTATTTTTTTGTAAAATAAAATGAAATGTCTATCCATTAAATCCAGAGAAATAATCTATGCTTTTATCAGAAAAATATTCACTTGTATCTTTCCATTTATTGTTTTTTATCAATTTTTTGATTTTATTCTTGTATTATTCTCATGAATAATGATCTCAAAAAATATATATTCTTTAAGTATTTTAATATTAAAAATTAGAGTTAGAGAGAAAAATTTTCTAACTTTTTTTAATTTTGTAATTAAATTTAAGACAGATCATGTATTTTACATTTTATAATCCAATTAAAAAGCTAAAATTTTCTAATCTTTCATTTATACCTAAGAAATTTTCTAAGAAAAAGAATTAAACTGTACGTTTTATTTAATTAGTCTTGTTTCTTTTTGTTCAATTCCCTCGAGAGATAATTAAAAAGATTCCGAAACTTTTCGTTATAAATCTTGATAATGTATAAAATTTTCACTAATAATTCCTTTTATTTTTGCTTTTGAGCATAAAAAATATAATTTCTTATTTCAGTCTAAGATAAATTATTTAAAATCTTAAATATCATTTTTTTCTTGTATAAACTCTATTAAATTATTATTTTGGATATTCTGCCTTTTAAAAAGTTATGATAAAATGTTTCTTTTTATTTTAAATAGTTTTAACTATATGATTCACCATTTTGAGTTAAGATATTATATAAAAATTCTTACAATAATTGATAAGATTATCTCTTATTTCTTGGTATAATGGCAATCTTAATTAAATTCTACTTAATCGTAAAAGTTTAAATTTAAAAATCTATTTTTGTTTTTTTTATTTAACTTCTTTTTTCGTTTATAACAATCATGATTTCATAAAATTTTACAAGGATCTATTTAGATTTTAGTGCTTCCTTTAAATCATATTTTAATCGAAGATTTTTTATTTTTATGCTTTACTAATTAATATATTTTGCAGTGCTTTTAGGTTGGTTCTATCTAAATTATTCACTATCCTAAGTTCACTCTTACTTACTAAAGACAGATAGGGACTTTTACAATAACTATTTCCATTCATTTTTATTACATACTTTCATATTAAAATAATAGTTTCTTTTAATAAATAATTTATCTGCTTTCATTGAATTAAATTAATAAAAGTATGCAAAAGAGATAATCCAAAAATGCTAGCAACAAAAAAAATTCTCCTAGTGTATTCAAAAAATCATAAGAAGCATTCTATAAAATTTATGAAGCATAGCTGATTTCTTTATTATAAATATTATTAATTTAAATCTTTTTGTTAATCTTTATACCTATTTTTGCTATATTTCGAATAATTATTGTATAAAATAGTAAAAAACAATTTATTAAATTAATAAAGAAAATAAATGCTTATATTTTTTATAAAAAGTAATGTAAATTATTGACTTTATCAATATAATATTATGATATTTAAAAGTTAAAATATTTATATATTTTAAACTAATTTTTAGAAACTTTATATTATTAAAGCAGATTTTATATAACTAAATTTTATATTAGTTATAATATTATCTAATTTTAAAACCGCCATAGTTGTTCGAAGGTGAACAACAAGGTCATCTTCATCAGAGGTTGGGGAAGTTAAGTACCCATAATCCACTTTATGTCTTCCTCTGCTTTGTTTGATCTCGAGACATAAGATTCTTAGACCTTCGACACTGGCTTGGCTTCGTTTATTTTTAATTCTGGAACGAAAAAGAAATAATATTGCGAGCTTCATCAGAGGTGGGGAATTTAAGTACCCATAATTGACACATGTCGTCCTCTGCTTTGGTGATGCAATGAGACACAATCCTGCCATGTCCTTGGACCTCCAACAAGTATTAAAGATTACGAGTATTCTAAAATTATATCAGTATTGAACATTTTTATCAGTACTGAATAATTATACCAGTATTGAACAAGGTCCACCAGTATCTGATAATTTTATCAGTAAGAAACATTCTTGTCAGTATGAAACATTTTTTTTAAAGAGCTGCGCACCAACGAGAGTTCTACGCGCTCTATAATCAAATTTATTTATTTATATTAAAATTTTAAGAACTTAAAAGAGGGGATAGAATAAAAATAAAAATTCGACTGAAAAAGGGATAAAAATTTAAATTAGCATAAATAATAAAATTATAATCGAAAATCGAAATTATTTAATAAAAAGATGTGAGAGTGGATTTTAACTGAATAACTGCAAACAAATCTAAAAAATAACTTTTTTATATTTCATTTTAGTTTAAATATTTAATATTTTTATTAATGATTTTAAATTAATTAAATTTAATAAAAAAAATTAAAAAAATTAATTTTTTAAAGACTATTATAAATTTAATTCTAAAATAATAGAAAATAGTTTATTTATAAAATTTAATAAAATAATTAATTAAATTTTTTAATTTATTTTAAAGAAAATGATGAAATTAATATAATTTTATAGAAAAATAAAAGATTGAAACATTTTATTAATTTATAGAAACAACATAATTTTTAATTTTTTTTATAAAAATACTGGGATTATAGAGGAGTAGCACCTCAATGGCTTTAATAATTTTAAAAAATTTCTAAGATATAGCCTTTCAAGTGCTAACATCCATTGAAAATTCTTAACTTCTATAAAGCTAGTATCGGAGTACTACCTAAGAAAACTTAGTGTAGCTAAGTTCACGTAATGATATTTATGTCTCAGTTCTTTTTTAGCTTAGTTCCTGTCAAGATTCTTGCTCAGTTTTTCATGGAGTACTTTCTGGTACCCAGAGTTTAAATCAATCACATTGGAAGGATTACTCCCCCTATTTAAATTATGATAATAAAAAATTAAAGTGAATCATCATTTAATCGGATCACGGCTTTGGCTTAAAAAATATTAAAAAAACTAGAAACTAATTAAAATCAAACAGTACTGAAAAAGATATTTTTTAGTCTGTCTCCGATTCTTCTTTCATGAAGTTAATAATTTTCATTTAATCGATCAGTTTCGAGTTGTTTATAATTCTTATTAATAAACACTTTTTATTTTATATAGTAAAATAATTATCCTTAATCTCCATATTTTTCAAAATCTCAAATTTGGATTTTTTAATACCGATCATAATTTTTGTTTTTCTATATTAGTCTTTTAATTACGCAAAGATTTTCAACTTTTCAATACCTACCACTCTGCTGCCTACTAGACATCTCCAAGATTCTCATTCTCACATTACTTAAATTATTTTTGCCAAAGTAAGAGTTCACTTACTAGAGTTAATACTTAAGCAATGGATTGCGACACAAGTTAGGACTTTGTAAGCTTAAAACTGGCTCCTATTCCACTACTTAGTTAATTCTGCCCAGCTTATGGCATGAGTAGAGAGGAGGTAATTGTTCATCCGAGGTAATATTTATTATTATATATAATATTATATATTATATATAATATTTTTAGTATCTAATATAACATAATTACAATTTTATGATTATTTTCTAAGTGAGTTCATAAAATTAAATTTTAGTTATATAATAAAGTAATAAATATTAAGTTAGCGTGGTACCGCCATTATTAGGATTACCAAGATTAGTAAAAAAACTAAAATTTAATTTTTTACATTATATAATGATTCTAGTTTCATTTGGTCTCTTGAATCACATTGTCTTGATTTAGTTTTCCTTCGTTGGATCTTCTTATTCTCTTCTTTTCTCCGTTTTAAGAATCAAAATTGATTACCTTCTTCAATAATTTCTTAAAGTTTTTTAAGAAGGCTGGAGTTAGCAAGGATTAGGGGAATACCAATTCTTGTGCTAAATGGCACAGTCGAATTAAATTCTTCTAAATAAAAATTATAGTTGCCCGGATTAACGACATGGGAAGATAAGAGGACTCTGACCTGGATTTTAGTTTCTATCAGTCAGTTTCTCGTGCCACTAGAGAGAATCCTAAATAAGGAAGGTTTATCACACAAAAGACATTTCCTTACTTATTCGTAGCGGCATTTATTATAGAGTACTCATAATGCAGTCTACATTGCACCAGATTATCTATTCAGCTGACTAGTGCACATCGTCCATTTTCAATTTATATATAATAATTATAAAAATTACCTTTAAAATTATATTTTTATCTAAATTATGAAACATTTTAATATTAATTGTTATACCCCATTTGCTCTTTTTTAATTAATTTTTAAAAGGTCAGTTATACTTAAAATAATCTAAATTTAAATAATTAAGCCAATTGTTTTTTTAATGTTTTTTTTCATTTTATGAAACTATAAATGTTTCTTTTTTTTCTTTTTTAAGCCCTACTTTTATTTAAATTAAAGCAAAATGCTTTAAAGTAAAATATCTAAGAGTTGGATGTTAATGTACTTTATTTTATTTAATCTAAAACTTATTTAAATTTATTTTATAGTATATTAAATTAAAGATGCTTTTATAATATTTACATTTACTTAATAAAAGTAAATTTTTTATTTATGATTTAGAAATTGAACTGCATAAGTAATAAATAGCTAAAATTAACCATTTTCTATGCCTCTTTATATAAATCTTGTGTATATTTTTTTAGATTAGTCAATCAAGTATCACATCATACGAATCACAATAATTATCAATTTATTATTTATTTAAAAACATTTTTATATATAAATGTTTATTCCTTCTTTTCTTCTACCAATTCCTGAACAATTACATAATATTCCCTCAGTTCCTCTTAGATAGAATATCCAATCTAATAAATTTATGATATGTTTTTTAATATTTTCTTTGAATTAAATTTTTTACTTTATTCGTTTTCAGAAAAATTTTAAAAAATGCTTTTCATTCTTAATTTAATGAGTCATTTACTTATGTAAAGAAGATAAATAGAAGACTGACAATTAAAAAAAGAAAGTGGCGAAGAAATGAAGAATGTGACAAAATAAATGTGAAGCTTTTTATACCAGAAAGTATCCTTGAGGAGATTAGATGTTCAAGTAATTTACGCGCTTTATAATATATGTTCATTTTTGCCCTTTTTATGATTAAAAAAATTTTAAATAACTAAATTAGTTTATTACAAAGTATTTTTCTGTTTTTTTAAAGGCAAATATAGAAAAAATTTACGTAAAAAAGGAATTTGACAGGAAATCGGAAAGTAATCAAGCACCAAAAAATTAATAAAGAAAGACACGAAGAGAAGAGGAAAAAATTAAAAGTCTCCTGAACATTCTTCTTCATTTAAGGAAAACCATTATAAGAATCTTCAGAAAGTACTTTGATAAAATAAATGAAAATTTAAAGTAGAAGAAAAGAAGGAATTCCAAACGAATCATCTTTATATATAAGCATAGATAAAAATAAATTAAAATATATTAAAATATAGATTAAACAAATTTAAATATTAACTGTGATTAAAAATTTATTAAAATTCTTATATTAGTGCTTATTCTTCTGGAAAATTTGGACTGAAAAATCAAGAAGAATAATAAGATTTTATGTGTAGTTTAATATAAATAAAATGGAAAAACTTGCCAAAGGATTTATGCTATCAAAAGAAGAGAGAAAACCAGAAAGAATAATAACAATCCGAATCTTACATTCACTCATCCAAGATAGGCAGATTATTATTAACATCTTTCTATTAATTAATAAAAATGCCTCCTAAAATGTAAAAAATTAAGGAAGAAGGAACCAGTGTAAGAAAGTTTACGAAAAATAACGACTGTATTGACCTAACCAAAAAAAAGTAATTGGAAAGTATTAGATACAAATTTTGTAAATTATTTTTCTACTTGTTAGAACTTCACTGAGCTGTAAAAATAGTTGGAATAGATCTAACATGAAATCGACCTTCTTACTACAGAATTAAATTAGCATATTCCCTTTATTAATTTCAAGGAGTAGTTCAAAGCAAAGCTGGAAGAGATAAACCGAGATTTAAAAATAATGTAACAACAGAGCGAAAAGACATTATAAATCAAGAAAAGATAAAAGAAGACCAAGAAACAAAGACAAAAAAATAGAAACAATCTAAAATAAAACGGAGTAATACAACTCTAAAAATCATAAAGGAATCTCAGATAAAATTGAAAGAATTTAAACAAGAGCAAAAATTTTCAATAAGAAATGTTATATCTGTAGTAGTACATAATATCTCTGAAGAAACTACAAAAAAAATAATATGATTAGCATGAATATTTGAATAACCCTTACTACCTTTTACCCAACAAGAGATGGAAGGCTATAGAAGGAGAAAATATAATCAATAAAAGAAGCATAAACCAAGATTTTAGTTTTTTAAACTAGGGAATAAAGGAATCTGATCTCTACTCATGGAAAGGGAACTTTTAAAGAAGTATTTTCTTTTCCTTTAAAACTTTTCTAATTGATTTGATATGCAATTTAATATAAATTACAGCTAAAAAACAATATGTAATAAAAAAGGACTAAAATAAAAAAACACCATATATTATAAAATAAATGACGAAATAAAGAGATAAAAAATACAAAAATCTAATTTATTTTAATAGAATCCAAAAATAAAATAATTAAAGTATAAATCTTAAATCAAATAAAAAAGAACGATGGAAATAAATAGAAATATGCTTAAAAAAATGAAAAACATAAGGAAAATTAAAAATAAAAGATACTTACATATAAATAACTATAAAAAGACCAGGATAGCAACAGAAAAATTGAAAAGTAAATATAAAAATAAAATTAATTGCACTAAAGAAAAAAAGTATATCTTATAAATAAATAAATAAATAATTAAATAAATAAATATGATTATAGAGCGCGTAGCACTCTCGTTGGTGCGCTTCTCTTTAAATTAATTTTATTTACTGTCGAACATTTTTTTATGATTCTCTCTATCCTTGTTTTCTCTTCCTGCAGTACGTCCCTATAATTTTTCCTTCCAAAGCATAGGATGCAATATGCGATTAGGGTACATTCCCTGACCTATGAGGGAGAAATTTTCCTCCTGGCATTCAGAGCATAATATCTGAGAAAATCATTCTAGATCAAATACTACCAAATAATAGAATTAATTTGAGAAAAAAACAACTAAATTAAAAAATTTATAAGTGGAGAGCAACAGCTTGTAATCATTATATTAAAAAATGAAAAATATTAATATAGACGATTCCGAAAAAATATAAAACAAGTTTCTAAATTTCATAATGAAATAATAAAATATTATCATCACATAATGCTAGAAAAATATTTGCTTTCCTCAAATTTTTTCTTACAAAAAAGTTAACAGAACAATAAAATAAAAAATACATAAAGGTATAGAAAAAAAAATGAAGAAAATGAAGATAAATAGTCAAAAAAATAAGAAAATTTTTTTTAAAATCTAAAATTAACTAAAAAAAACAATGATGTTAAAATGAAAAAAAAATGAATATTTAAAAGAAAGGCATTTAGAATAAAAAAATGGAACTAAAAAAATAGAAAATTATACAAAAAGAAATAAAAATGATTAGAAAAAAATAAGAAAAAAAAAACTACTTAATAAAAAAAATAAAATAAAAATAAACATAAAAAAAATATTTTTAATTGTTTAAATCTATTATTGAATCCAAAAAAAAAGTAAAGCTTATTAAGAACTATTACCCTTCCTTTTCTAATCTTTTGCTTCTTTAGAAAATTATTAACTTAGTCACTTGCATTATTATTTGCGATACTTGCAGTTGGTTGAGTCAAGGTTACATTCTTAAGTTATCTTTAGAAGGTAACTTTTCTCTTTCAATAGATGAATAGTTCTTATTTGGAGGTTTTGATCTTTTAAGAATTATAGATATTATCCTAGCGTTTAGACTTTCTTAATTTAAGAGCGGATTTAAGACTGATATAAACTGTTAGCTAATCTAATTATTGCTTTAGCTATTGACTGATTATTCTTTAGACTCTTGTTAAGTGTTTAAAAAGTATGATATTTATTCCTCAGCTAGTCTATTCCATATTTCCCTTACACTCAAGCATATGCTAGACTTTTCCAACCTTAGAACTGCGTCTAACAAACAATCTAAAACATAGATTGCCTGTTACCATAGAATTCTCCCTATAAACATACACTTAATAATAAGCAGTACCAGTTGCGTCCTCAAAATGTTTGATAAACCAAAATATAATTTTACATCTAGAAGAAATACTAGCAGGCTTCAAATCTCTAGGAAGGATATTTAAGAGTGAATTTCTTTAACTATTTATCCAAAGAAAAGCTGTTAAGTGCTATCTTCTGAATACTTTTGCAGCCTCCTTCCATAAACTCAAGTATAAGATATCAAAGTTCTGAATGGTGTCGAATATTTTTATAACAGGCTCATTATTTGGTATTAAGGATCTAAAATTATATTTTTGATAAGAATAGCTCTTTAAGATCTAGGATTTGGTTGGTAAATTTCTGCAAACTAGTCTTATCTCTAGTTTCTTTGATAATTAGAAAGGTTGATTGTTAAACTAATAAATTAACTATAATTGCCTAGCATTTCTACTTTGATTCTCTGCTTAAATCTATCCTATTCATACTACTTTCATTTATCCTTAGATATTAGCTTAAATTTTTAAAATACAAAAGATAGAGAGATTATTAGTTTTTCTCTTTTTAATCAATCATATCTTAAATTGACTTGTATCAATTCTCTTTCTTCAAATATGGGTTTATATCTAGTATCTTAAGACTTACTTTTGCCGGTAAATTTCAAATAAATAAAGATTTGCGAAAGTATATAGAATATGCTTTCAGGACTCATTATTTAGTAACTTAAGCATTTAAATTTTATTAAGCAACCTTAACTATAACCATTTTAATACTAAGAAACCCAAATAATATTACTTATATTAAACAGTAATTTAAGTATAAACCTATGCTTTCATCTTATAGTCATTTTACCTCTTACTAACCTAGTTTTGAATATTGCTTACTTCTTTAAATTTTATATTTTAACTGTCTCTTTATTTAACTTAATGTTCATATTAAAGAAGATTATTTTACACTTTATAATTAATATAGCCTTTTGTTAGGCTGATTGCTTTTTTTTTCATTTTTTTATTCTAAGATTTTTCAGTTAATGGGCTTTTTAGATTTAATTAGTATTATTTTTTACTTCCTTATGCTCTTTCTCTTCTTTTAAGCGTTTGAAGAAAGTTTCCAATTTAACAAAATTTATCTCTGAAGTGTAATTAAGTTATTCTTTTGCTTTTGTTTTTTCATGAATAGTGGCATTTTATCCCTTTTTTATTCTGATATTTGCTTTAGATTAATCTTTTTAACTGGCTGCTTTATTCTTCTTAGCTTCTAATTGCTTGCATTTTGATAGTTTTTAAACCTGGAAATAAAAGTTTTGTTTAATTTTTCATCTAGTGCGCTTTTTTTAAGCTACCCTCCAAAAGATTTCTTTCTTTCTAGCTTCACCTTTATACATAGACTCTATATTTAGATAGGTAAATATTTCTTAATTTAAGCTAATAAAGCCTTCATATCGTTAAGCTAATGTACGATCTGCTTTACTATATTAAGTGATATTACGCTAGACAGTTTGATTATCTATAATATTAGCTTTAGTTATATGGTATTCCCTTAGCTTTAAATTTAAACATAAGTGTCTAAGCTTAATGCCTATTTGTTGCAAAGATTAGTAGCATTTATTTAATTTTAACTATATTAAGTTTACCTATTTATGCTTATATATGTCTTGCTTTAAGTACTTGAATGCTACTATGACACTATCCTATAATGATAGTACGAAATTTATTGCTTTAATACTTTCTAAAATAATGCTAATAAGAGCTTATAGAGAAGATATTGAGGAAAGGGTAGAAAATTTCAATTGGAAACTGAAAGTATAGCAATACCAAATTAATTAGTAGCGATGGGATTATGAATTAGATTGTTAATGTAAGCAGTTTAAAGGTATAATGTAATGGTAATCTAAAGCTAGTTTATTGCTAAAATAAATTACCTCAAAAAACTATTTTAATAAGTCTGAAGGATACTGAACTTTATCAAAGCAATAAGATAAAACTTATCTAATTAAATAAAACGATAGTACAAAAGATCTTAAGTTTGGAAAGTATGTAAAAAGGTGTCTAAGGCTAAAAGTTAAAAAATAAAAAGATTTAGAATAACAAAAATTGAAGTTTACTTAAATGGAAAAATACAAAAAGCAATAACTTAAGATGAGTAATACAAAATGGACTCTATATAGTAAGAATGTAGTATAGAAGTTGGCTACTTTTAACTTTAGATAGCTTCAGATTTAATTCACAAAGGAAAGTATTTAAAATGAATTAAATATAATAGTTCTATCCAAGCTTACATAGAAAATTCTTTAAGCAATGTGAATTATAAATAGACACTTATAGTCTCTTAATATAGTTAACAACAAACAAGTTGAGATATATTTTTTAATTAGTAGTAACTTAAAGTATTATATTAGTTAAATAGTCCTAATTTTTAAAAGGAATTGAAAATTATAATAAGCATCTTTATAGCACTTCTAATATTTCTCCTATTGTTGGATGTATTAATACTTAGTGAAAGTAAAGACTATATAGCTTTTAATTATATCGAAAGGATTAAAGAATCGTCAGATAAAAGTGTCTTAGCAATGAAAATGTATTTTATATGTTTGTCTATTGCAAACTTCTTTCTAGGATATACTTACTTGTAATTTTGATGCTAAGTTCATATTACTGACAAACTAAACTTATATAAAAGGATTGAATACTAAAAGTTTCTTATTTATTAAGTACTTAATCTCAAAGTCTTTATAGAACTATATACCTACTATGCAGTTCTATTTTAGTATAACTTTAATTTTATAGGAACATTTTATTATGAATCTTCAAACTTCAAAAAGAGTCTATTCAGCAGTTAAAAGTATTAAGATTATAAAAAGATTACCAATAAGTTCCAATTTTATAAGCAGAGACTACTGATTAGACTTATATCAATTAGAAATTTACAACAATCTAAATTCATAAAATAGATAAAATAGTCCAAATCTTTCCTAAGCAATTATCGAAGAACTTCAAATTGAAAAATGAAAGATCAATAAGTTCCTCAGATAGAAAACAAAAACTTTGAGAAAAGCTGTTCAAGTACCTTCACAAAATGAGTTCGAACAAGGAGCATGAAAGTGCATTTGAAGAAAATAGGAACTTTATTTAAATATAATTTGAATATAAAATTCCAAGCATTTAAGTAGATATGTTCCTTTATTCAAATGATCAAAATTTGTATATCTATTATTTCAAGCAGAAACTAAACTCATGAATTATTCTTTGATAAATCCCTAGAAAAGAGATAATAATATAAAAGGTATCAATTAGAGAACTAGTTGCTTGGAAAGCTCATTTATCTTTGATGTAATAGTGATAATTTCGACTTAATAAGTAAGTATTAAAATGCTCTAAAGAAGATAAATTTCTAAATATAGCAATATTCAATCTTCCGTACATTATTCACTAAAATAAGGCGCAATGATGGTTTTTAAATATCCTAATTGTTTAAATGAGTGACATTGTATGAAAAGCTATGAACTTCAGATTTGATAAAAGTGCTACTAAAACTTTCTATTAGATATAACTTAAAAATCTCAAAAATAGACAGAAAAATATTAAAAACTCAATGCTCTAAATAAGTAAATTTGCTAGCTAAGTAATATTGGTTATTTGTTATGACTTAGATATAGTCACCTTTAGAAATTAGTTTACGAATTTAATTATAATCATAAGAATTTACTGAGATTTATGAATTATATAGCAATATGAAGATTTAAGAAATTTAGTTTATAAATATTCAACTAAAAATAGTAAAAGACCCATAAAAGTAAAAATCTCTTACTTAAATATAGAATGTTATATATCATATTCTCCTTCTTTTCTCTTTAACTGCTTTTCTTCCTCGTAAATTATAGTTTAATTTCTTTCACTTATATCACTTAACTCGTTGTACGTATATTATTATTCTTCATTAATGTCCTAAATTGTAGACTAAATTTAAGATTGTCTAGTTTGGAAAATACATTTATTCATACTAATATTCTTTTAAAGAATAGGAAGCTAGCTTTAAAAGATTTCTTTACCTACTTACTATTGGGGTACTTAATAGTCGTATTAATTTGAATTTTTCTTTTAAACCTCTTTTATACGATCATTCGATGAATCTTCTACGACTAATTCATCTTAATTCTGAGGTTTTGGCTGCTCTTGCTTTGTCTATTCTTCATTTCCTAATTTTTCTATTTAAATTACTCTTAAATTTTAAGATGGCAATTAATCATAAGCTATTGAGCTTTCATCAATATCTCTACAGTTAGATAAGAAATTTCTAATTCTCTAGTCTCAATATTCTTTCTAGGAAAGTTTAAAATTCTATACACTTGCTAAGTAAAGGTCAAATAGTCTAGAATCAGCTAAAAAATATAGCTCTATTTATTTTAATAAGCTTATAACTTCTGATTGTCTGAAGTTTTAAAATATTGGTCTATTATGTTTGTTTTCCTATTAAAGGTACTAATCTTTAAACTGTCCTTCTTCTGATATTTCCATTTTTCTTTTTTTGGATCTATTTCTCCTTTCAGCTTACTTTAGCATTTTATCCTATTCTTTTTCCCAGTTCGATACTATTTCGTTTAATGGAATCTAATTCTAGAAGCAGATCAAGCACTGGTACCATTTTACGGATATTTTATACAACTCAGATCCAAACTCTTAAATCACTTGGTAGAGTCAGGTTGACATGAATAGGATATTAAGAAAGACCAGAGTTAGAAAGACAAATAAGTCTAGTGATTTGTAGCGCTAACCAGAGTCAAAGTATATACCACAGTATAAAATAAAGGCTGAAATAAGCAAGTACTTAATCTCCAGATTGTTTAGTTAAGGCTTAGCATAAGGATTAAATTTTAGCTAAAGTACTATGCATACTAATAGAATAAAAATTAAACACCAACACTGGAAAACTATTGCAGAGTTCTATAAGAAAATGAATACTAAGGATATTATGTACTTCTCATACATCTTAATAAACTCTCAGTAGTAGAACTGCTCTTTATATCCTATTATAAGGAATCCTAGTTAAGACTTTATGGCAATAGATTTTATCGCTCTTCTGTTTTTATAGAGTTTCATGAGTATAAGCATTGGAACAAAGATACCATATAATATTAACCCTGGTAAAGAAAAAGTTAGGACAAATTTTAGGTGCTTTGCTTTCCAGCATTCTATATTGGTATAGGCGTTTAGTACGTAAAAATCTTTTGAAATAGAGTAGCAACTGAGTGAACTAAAAATAGTCAATACTAAATCAGTGTTGATTTAGAAAAAAGAAACACATAGAGCAGTGACAAAAACTGACGTATTAAACGACTTTCTTTTTACTAAAGATCATATAAGAACAAATAAAGCACTAAGTACTAAGATTATAATAGGTAAAGACATTGTGCTTACTACCTTACTGTAATATCTATTTTCACCTTCTGAATAAAGACAATCAAACTTGAAAATTGTTGATGGTGTTGTAACGTATCTTCCATTTATTAAGAACAATCCTCTGAAAATGTCGGGTCAGTTGAATTTAAAATTTTAGATTAAAACTGAAAATTACATGTAATTGGTAAATATTTTAAAGTATACACTATAAAAAGAGTCTTGTGCGTGTGCTGACTTTAAAGTGCATCTAACTAAATAAATATTGTACAAAATGAATATTATAATTATAAAAAATCCAAGTATAATTGAGGAATTTCTATCTAGACATTTTTGACATTTGTTGAGTCCATCTTTTGTCCAATTTTGAACGCAAATGTCACATAAAATTCCCAAATGACCTTCTGAGCAATTACCTTATCATTTTATTTCTTTTTTTATTTCCTTTCTTTTATTAAAATCTGATGATTGAAGATATTCATCTATTAGAATACTGCTTAAGTAAGTACCATTACAGGCAAATGAATTAGGACACTTATGTACGTTTTCAGAATCGTAACTTTCTTTTCAGTATCCTTATAAAGGAACAATTAAATCACTTCCATAGCATCTAGCACCATCCATACACTCTTTGCATTTTTCATCATTTATATTTAAAGAATACTATCCATATAAGCAATTCTAGCATTATTTTTAATCTATCAGGATTTAACCTTCGAGGCACTAAATTATGTTTATTTCATACTCGATTTTACTTTAAATACTATAATCTACAATCTCGCTATTTTTATTAATGGCATCTGTTTCTAAAAATAGATAGATTTAACTTCCTGGCTTTGCGTTTATTATTATTTCTTTTATTAGGAAAATTCCCTCTTCAGCTGATATTCTAGTTTTCCCTGACAATTCTGAGTTGTCAGAGTAGACTGAAACAGTAGACTAGTTATCAGTTTTTATAATCTAGCCAAATATATCTGTTATAAAAACTGAGGTTTCAGGGATCTAGAATCCAGGTATCTAATCTGTAAGCTTTCTTAATTTAGTTTTATTTTTACTACAATGATCAAGTGCATCACTAACTGAAGAATTTTATAACTTGAAGGCAAAAGCTGATAAATGGCTTCCATAATAAGCTGAGTTATTCTTAAACAAAGAGCAAATATCTTAGCTATTAACTTCAGGAATAAAAACAGGTAAGCATCCTTGTATAGAAATGGCTCCTCCTTCACTAAACTCACTTAAGATGGTGTTATTAATGAAAATGTTACTTTCAATTACATAATTACAAACTACCAAGTCATCGCATGCTAATCTAAGAGCTCCTCCCTTATAAATTTAGTTTCCTTTATTCTTGATTTAGTTATTTATAAATAGATTGTTTTAGAAAGTAACATTAGTGTTCTAGCAATATCCTACTCCTCCATTATCAGATGCTTAGCAAAATTTGAATTAGCTATTCCTAATGGTGCTTTGATTTGCTATTTTGTCATTTATAATTACAAAGCAAGAACCAGAAGTACCTCTTTATTGCGAACATAAGCAGTATGTCATGTTTAGCTATGAATTTAAAGAATAAATTGCTGTTCCTTAACTCTAATAATTTACACCTTCTTAAAACGTTGTGTTATCAAGAGAGATGAAGCTTTGATCAGTAGCAATGGCAGTATTCTCATAGTTGTTTAGATCGCATAGTATCATAATAATTGATGAGTCTTTCATATACACTACAGATCCTAAACTCTAAGAAGCAATATAACTAAATGATGTATTTGAAATTCTAATTTATGACCAAAGTGCATAAATGCATCCTTAAGTAGCACTCATATTCTAGAAAAGGGAAGAGTTTATCTCTAGTACTGATTTAATTGAATTAATAGCACTTCCTTGAAATCCTTTTCCTTAGTAAAAACTAGAGTTGCTTATTAAAATTTCAGCTTGAAAATTGCTTTAAATAAACGCTCCATAATCCGAACTTTAGTTCAAAAAAATTGAATTATTAATCATTACTAAGGAACTCCATACCAGAAGTCCAGCAGTTTAAACATCAGCTATATTATTTTCTAATGAGGCATTTTTGAGTATTAACTTGCTTTTATAGGTGAATATGATAGAAATAGAACCATTATTACTTAGAATTTTGGTATTAATGAAGAAACTTGGATTTGCGAGTAGAGAGTTCCATAAGTTGACAATTCCCAATGAAATAGCTGTATTGTTTACTATTAAGGAGTCTGTTATTAAGAATTAAGACCCTAGAACATACAAGCATGCTCCTTCATTTGCTATATTGTTTTTGAAAATAGTATTTTTAATCTTGAATGCGCTATTTAATTGAAGGAATCCTATTCCACCACTAATTTTTGCTAAGTTACTATAACATGAAACTGTGTCAAATAATAAATTTGACTATTAGATATAGAAAACAGCTCCTTACTAAGCTTTATTATTAAAAAAATTGGAGAAACTAACTGTTATATTGGATTAGTCCGCATTCAAAACTCCCCCTATATTAGCTTCATTATTAAATGATTAGATAGACTTGATCTTTACTTAAGAAGCTTGAAATTAAAAAACCGCTCCTCTCTAGGCTGTATTATTAGCGAAAGTACTATTTAAAATGATGATCAAATCTTAGGATGATTCAATAACACTTCCTGAACTCAAAGCTGAGTTTCTCCAAAAAATGCATTCAATTATCTAATATATAGACATCTAAGATTTAATAGATGCTCCTTTAAATCCTAAGTTTCCTTTAAATTAAATCAGTTACAAAATACTTTTTACGTTCTGTAATAAAATGATATAGCCACTAGTTGCTTTATTATCCATGAATGAGCAATTGTATAAAGTAAGATTTTAATTGCTTACTTCAAGAACGGGTCCAAATTTAATTTCGTTTAAAGATATTAAAGTATCTTAAAGTATAATTTAAGAGTTCTTAGTTTCTAGTATTCCATACTCTGCTCTATTAAAGTTAAATAAGGTTTAGCTGATTTTTACTAGATTGATTAAGATTAAATAAGCTATTGACGTAGCTGTATTGTCTTGAAAAAAGCATTGATCTATTAATAGATTTTCTGAAATCTATAGTTCTAAGATATTACCGTTAAGTGAGGTGTTGTTCTTGAAATTTACTTGGGTTATAGAAGATTTTGATTAAATTAAATACACAACAGATCTTTAGTAAGCTGTGTTTTGAATAAGCTGACAGTTTCATAGATAAAGCTTTGATAAAGATAAATAAAATGCAGCACCGTTACTAGCAGAGTTTTCTTTAATGAAACTATTATTTATGATTATATTCGATGTTTAAGCATATAAATAGCCTCCACTATTTTCTGCTATATTTTTTCTAATTTAGCTATCAATATCTCATAGGATTGAATCAACTAAGTATAAGCATGCTCCAAATTAAGCTTAGTTTGCTGAAGCTGAAAAATTTGAAATGTTTAATTCACTTTTCTCTAAATAAATGATAGCTCCCTTCTCAGCAGAATTATTAATTGCTTAAATATTATTCATTCCGATTTAACAACTTAGTCCATATATAAAACTTCCTTTATCTGCTTTATTGTTTTATATAGTTATATTAGAAATTGATATGTTAAACAAGTTTAGAAATAAACCACCTTTTTCAGCCTAGTTGTTCTTAAATTCTGAATTAATTAGAATTAAAATCATTTAATTACTATAAAAAATGCTTCCTTGAATAGCCTAATTGCTCGTGAACTAGATATCTTATAAGTAGAAGATTTATCTTAAAGTGTTTAAAAAATAGAGCACACCTCCATCTTATTAAGCTTCGTTTTAATAAAATTAACTGCTTTTTATATAAGGAATCTTTGATTAATCTAAAAACAAAAAACCTCCTTAATATCCTTTATTTCCTTGACCCAAATTCCTTTGAAATTATGTAAAGTTAGATAATTAGGTATAAATAGCTCCACCTTAAAACGCATTATTCTCTGTAAAACTGTTATCAGTTATTTCTTGTACTTCTAAACTTTGTAAGAATATACTACCACCGAATTTTGAAGCGGAATTATATGAAAAAGAACAGTTTATAATACTTTTTACTGAACCTTCTTAAAAATAAAAGGCTCCTCCTGAGACTTAAGCTTGACTACTTTAAATTATATTTTATTCTATGTTTTCGAAATTTGATTATATAGAAAACAAAAAGCCTCCAAAGTTTGCTTTATTTTATAAGCCTTAGTTTTTTCGAAAAGATTTAAAATTAGATAATTATGTATAAATAGCTCCACCTTAAAACGCATTATTCTCTGTAAAATTGTTATCAGTTATTTCTTGTATTTCTAAACTCGTTAAGAGTATACTACCCCCTTTTTTTGAAGCGGAATTATACGAAAATGAACAGTTTTTCATACTTTTTACTGAACCTTTTTCTAAATAAAAGGTTCCTCCAGAATCTTAAGCTTGACTACTTTAAATTATATTTTATTCTATGTTTTCGAAATTTGATTATATAGAAAACAAAAAGCCTCCGAAATTTGCTTTATTTTATAAGCCTTAGTTTTTTCGAAAAGATTTAAAATTAGATAAGTAGGTATAAATAGCTCCACCTCAAATGGCATTATTCTCTGTAAAATTGTTATCAGTTATTTCTTGTACTTCTAAATTTTGTAAGAATATACTACCACCGAATTTTGAAGCGGAATTATACGAAAAAGAACAGTTTATAATACTTTTTATTAAACTATCTTAAAAATAAAAGGCTCCTCCTGAGACTTAAGCTTGATTACTTTAAATTATATTTTATTCTATGTTTTCGAAATTTGAATATAAAGAAATCAAAAAGCCTCCAAAATATGCTTTATTTTATAAGCCTTAGTTTTGTCGAAAAAATGTGAAGATAGATAAGTGAGTATAAATAGCTCCACCTTATTCTGCATTATTCTCTGTAAAATTGTTATCAGTTATTTCTTGTACTTCTAAACTCGTTAAGAGTATACTACCCCCTTTTTTTGAAGCGGAATTATACGAAAATGAACAGTTTTTTATACTTTTTACTGAACCTTCTTAAAAATAAAAGGATCCTCCAGAATCTTAAGCTTGACTACTTTAAATTATATTTTATTCTATGTTTTCGAAATTTGATTATATAGAAATCAAAAAGCCTCCAAAATATGCTTTATTTTATAAGCCTTAGTTTTTTCGAAAAAATGTAATATTAGATAATTAGGTATAAATAGCTCCACCTTATTCTGCATTATTCTCTGTAAAATTGTTATCAGTTATTTCTTGTACTTCTAAACTTTTTAAGAGTATACTACCCCCATATTTTGAAGCGGAATTATACTAAAAAGTACAGTTTATAATACTTTTTATTAAACTATCTTAAAAATAAAAGGCTCCTCCTGAGACTTAAGCTTGATTACTTTAAATTATATTTTATTCTATGTTTTCGAAATTTGATTGTATAGAAAACAAAAAGCCTCCAAAGTTTGCTTTATTTTATAAGCCTTAGTTTTTTCGAAAAGATTTAAAATTAGATAAGTAGGTATAAATAGCTCCACCGCAATCACCTGTGTTATTTGTAAATATATTTTCAGTTATTTCTTGTACTTCTAAACTTTTTAAGAGTATACTACCCCCATATTTTGAAGCGGAATTATACTAAAAAGTACAATTTATAATACTTTTTACTGAACCTTTTTCTAAATAAAAGGCTCCTCCAGAGACTTAAGCTTGATTACTTTAAATTAAATTTTATTCTATGTTTTCGAAATTTGATTATACAGAAAACAAAAAGCCTCCAAAATATGCTTTATTTTATAAGCCTTAGTTTTTTCGAAAAGATTTTATATTAGATAAATAAATAAATATGGCTCCACCTCAATCACCTATGTTATTTGTAAATATATTTTCAGTTATTTCTTGTACTACTACTCTATAAAAATAGAAACTACCTCCATCTAATCATAGATAGTGATTAGAAAAAGTACAGTTTTTTATACTTTTTACTGTAACTTCTTCAAAATAAAAGGCTCCTCCTCAATTAGCTTAATTTTATATGAATTAGCTGCTAAATATTAAATTCACGTTGGATTTTTAAATTAAAATGCTTCCTCCGAATGAACTAGCTTTGTTTCCTAGAAAATAGCAAGCAAAAATTAAATCTACAACTGATTCATAAACTTATAAAGCACCGCCTCACTTTGCTGTGTTATTATGGAAAACAGATTCTGCTAAACTCAAGTTCGAGAAAATAACTATAATATTTCCATTTCCTTAGCTAGCTTCGTTATGACTAAATTCACTTTGATTGCATTAAAAGTTAGAAAAATTTACGTTGATTAATGTTTATTTGATATCAGTGTTAAATGCAATTTTAGAGTTTAAGATGTTTAGATTTGATTAATATAAGTATAAGCAATTATTGTTTATTTTATTTCTTTGAATAGTAAGACTGTCTAATACCAGTGTACTATTATAGCTGTAAATTATACTACCCATATTTGAATCAATGCTACTTCTTATTATTAAGATATCTGACTATATAAAAGAAAGCAAATATTATTATGATATCGAAACTTGCCTCAAATTTGAGTCACTAAAAGTAAAATAGCTTTTGCTCATTATGATCAATTGATTGTAGCTATTTTAAAAATTTTGAAGTGTTAACTTTGAAATCCTAAGAACTGACTAATCTACTTATATTAGAGCTTTATTATTTTCTTTGCTACAATCAACAGGATCATAGCAGTTATTATTCAATTTGCAGCCACTTATTATAAGATCTTGTATTATAAGAGTATCCTATGCTAGTTTCATAAATAAGTCAGGATTTAAAATTTAAACTGTAGCAGTAGATTAATAGTTTTAACACATTACTTCTTCTCATTTTTAAAGGCAATTAAATACCTTCATTGATATATTTTTAGATCCTATGCTTTATAAATTTCCTCTTATAATCTCGCAGCCATCTGTACATTCTTCGCATTACATGCAGTCCAAGTCGTGGATGTGTGGTGAAAGCAAAATCTCGTAAGAAATTACATCAATTAGATGTTAAAAAGCCTCTGATAATTAAGAGTATGGAAATTGAGCGCTTCCGCTTGAAAAAGAAATTCCTTAATCCTGGTACAATTAAGGAGTAGTCACATGCACTATTTGATCATATGCTTAAAGAGTCGAAATAAAAGAAATAAAAATAGCTGCTAATAAAGCCTTAGCCAAGCTTATTTTCATTTTATTATATTTTGATTTAATATAGAATTTATAAGGGACAGTTAGAGTTACTATTACTACCGAATATTAAAAGATTAAAAACCCTTAGAATTTAAAATAACCAAAAAAAGTGTTTTTGGATAGAACAGAAGATCTAAGAGTGATATCTAAGAAAGAATAGTATAAGAGGAAATAAAAACAGAAAATGATTTATAATCTAACAAATAGAACGAAAAGAGATTTTTACTTATTTTTGCATATTATTTAATTGAAGCTTATTTATTTAATATTTATACCTTCTGATTGCTTCAACAGTTAAGCTAATATAAAATCATATTGTTTTATAGTCCTTAAAATTATTCAATCTCATAAATAAAGTTTGAGATAGTAATAGTAATTTATTAAAATAATCTAATTGTTTACGCTTTTTCTTAAGTACTTGACTAATAATTTTGAAGCTTTGCTTTATTTTCATATCAATTATGTTTTGCTTGCTATCTAAGGTTTAAATTTATTGTTTGATAAAGTAAAATAAATACCTGTATGAATTTTATTAGTTACACTCTGAAAAGACAATCAATATATTTATTTATTATTAAGCTTCATTATTATAATAAATTAAATGCTCTTAATATTATACCTAAATATTTCATTGCAAGGCTTATATTTTAAATAAGCACTTTGAAGTAGAAATAGATGAGTACTTTATTTTAATTATGCGAATAGATAGTAGATATAATTGTTACTTAATTGTTCTTCGAATTCATTTAAATTGTAAAACGATATAGGTTATTTAATTAAATCTTTTATTTTTAATTAAAAATTAAGATAATGCTTAATCATTATTATTGCAGTGCTACCTTCTTTTCATTTTCAAATTTCTCTCTTCCTAATGCTTTTTTGATTTCCTCATCTGTCAAAATATGGTTGCAATTATAGCGAATTACTCGCTTTCTCTATTCAGCGTTGTTTATAACAATTTTCCTACCTGTCTTTAGATAATCCAGTCTTCTAGACAGTATTTGCAAATCTTATTATGGCAAGTCAGTTCTGCTATGCTTTACTCTTTGATTTCCGATTAGCATGCCACATCTAGAGCTTAACTTCATCTTTTTATTATTATTCTTTAGTTGTTTACTGATTTTTAGCTGTCTCCACAATGTTTACATATGGAAAATATTCTAATATAATAAAAGGCTTGAATTCTTCTAAAGGGCTTTCTTAACCGTTTGGCTTTATTTCTATGAAAATGGAACTCCTGGATTTTGAATGTCATAGTTATGTGGAAGTCTTATTCTCGCCTAAAAATATTCACTTTATGCATCGCGTTCATCAGCATTAGGCTAACCTTTAGAATATGTAATGTCATAATGTCCAGGCTTGTATAAAATGAAAATTAAAGAACATTTTCCTGCTATTTTCGTCTAGTCAAACTATAAAGCTTCAGCATAATTTCCATCAATTATTACTATATCAATATTTTATCTTAATATTACTTGAAGTGCAATTCCCAGTTCGTCTGCTTCTTTACCCATTGTAAGAACATTTCTTATCAGCTCCTCATAAGGTGTCTAACAAAATGGCTCAAAGCATTCTCAGAGAGATTCAAAATAATTAGCTGCTAGATTTCTCATTAATAAAACAGGAGCTTCATCTTGCTTTTTCCTTGTTATATTCTAGTTGAGAATCCAAATAACTACAATTAAATTATTCATTTTGCTCTTTCAATTCCTTAAGATTATTTAGTAGTCTAAGGAAAGTTTATTTCAATGTTTGATGGCTATTATTGCGATTATTTGGTCTTATCTAATAGTAGCCCTAATCACTTTCTAATTTGTTAATGAAATCTTCTAAATGCTGGACTGGAGTTTTATAAAACATTAAATGCTCTAAATACGAAAATCCTATAGCACGGCAATAGCAATTTCCATCTCCTCTACGCTTCTACAACCATCAAACTTTTGTTAAAATTCTCTAGCTACTTTTTTAATATTTTCATTATGCTTATATTCGTTCAAATCGGTTTCAAGTGACTTACGGGGATAAACTTGCTTAAGTTGGAGTTGTTCAAATATTAAAACTTACTAACTTTAAGTTTTTCCTCTTCGTTTTCTCTAACGCTCTTTTAGCTCTCTTATTGTATTTGCCATTAACCTACCCCATTATTATTATATTAGGCAGAAGTGAAATTTCTTTGTTCTTAATTTTCTTTTAACGATTATCTCATTTCGTTTTCCTTGATTTCAATTTTATCTTAAGTTGTCTATTGATTTTCTAATTCTAGTACTTTTTATTAAGAGACTCTTAGTTCCTTTTTAATACCTCAAATTTGCTTTTAGGGTTTCATTTTGCTTAGCAATTTTTAATTATTCTTGAGGTTTTTGCTTATTTTTTTCACTTCCTAATTAGGCATTAATAATTTTGATTTACTTAAAAACTTTCATTTTAATTATGAATATCCTAGGCATTTCTTTAAATATACTTTTATATCCAATGCTTTTATAACTATTCTCTTCATTTTAATATTTTAGTTGGACTTATTGTTTTTAGTATTTTAAGCTGATATTTATTTAAAGCCTTTTATTATTAGTCTTAGCTTTATTTTAAGAGTTACTGTTCTTATTATATTAGATAATTCTATAATTACTTGCTCTTGCTTGGTCTTTGCTTAGACTCACTTTTCAGCTTTTGAATCTCTTCTTTTAATTATTCTGATTTTTTTCCTTCTCTTTCAAGTTCTTTTATTCTTTTACTAAGATCTTTTATTTATTGTTGTTATTCCTGGGTGACAACCAAATAATAATAGATTCAATAAAAAAAATTAAAAATTCAAAGGAAAAATAGATAAATTAATAAAAATAAGCGAAACATATAAAGATAAAATGACAAGAATCTGAAAAAAATATTGCATCAGACAAAGAAGTAAAACTACTTTGAGTCAAGTAAAACTTGAATTACGCATTTTAGCAAGCCTTAAATATCATTTTGAATTTAATATTTTTATTAAAAAAAGTTAGTTTAAATATTATTTTATTTAAGTTTTTTGATTTTGTTTATTATTAAACTTTCTATTTTATACTTTTTTTTGAAATAGTTTCTTTACTGATCTTCATGTTTTGCATTTTTGTAATTTTTTTGTTTGTTTTTATTTATTCGTGTTTTTATATAAAAGTTCTAGGATTTATATTTGATAGTTAAATTTATCTATTTATTTTTTAAACTACAAGTTTTTTATTTTTCAGATCGGAAGCTCAGTATCTTGCTCACCCATAAACTCTTAATATACAATATTTTAGTACTAACCATTACTGGTGGTATTTACAGGAATAGGCAGTTGATGTTTGGATTTCTGTAGGCAGGGAGTCCCATCGCTATTGGATGCATTTCGTCAAGCCCTACCGAATGGAAAAAGGAATAACTCAATTTATTTTGAATCAGGATGTTGCTTTCATGCTGGTGACCTATATCTAGACGAAGCACTGCTCCTGAAACCGCCAAATTTAATTAATTAATTTTAACTATAAGGGTTAGGGTCATCTTTAATTAGAGGAAATGTTTCCTCAAATTAAAGAAAATAAAAGTTTTTATATTCAATACTCAACTGTACATGTTTTCATCTGAATCAATTTAAAACTGAGATAATTCTTCTTTCTCTTCAGTAAGCTCATATAATTGTTCTTCCATCTTCTTGTAATTTTTCTCCAGCCTCTCTAAACAAATTCTAAGGTCATTGTTGTCCTTTTAAAGCTATTAATTCTGTTACTATTAATTACCAAGATCCTGTTTAATTAGTGTCACACTTGAATCATCTAATATCAACTTCTTTCTGTAAATACCTCCAAAGTAGTTACAATATAGCCTCCTCGATGTTCAAAATTATTTACGGTGCTGCTCAATTACTCTTCTTCACTTCGGACATTACCTCCAAAAATGTCAAGCCTTTTGACAACAATAGCAACGTTTTATTAAGGGCTTGGATTTTTATTTTTATTCTGTTTACATTTTTTCAATTTCCATCTTTTCTGATTGAAGTTAGTTTTTTTTGATTGGTAATCGAATTTCTTCTTTAATTTTTTATTGATTTGCTTCTAGATTTTTTCTAATAGTTCAAATTAGGAAGTTAAGGCTTCAATTTAGGACTAAACTTTACTTACCAAGTCTTAATCTTCCTTTTTTCTTTCTTAAAAAAGAAGCCGAAGATTCAAGTTTTCCGCCTTCAGGATCTATATTTCGGTATCCATTTTGTCAATTAATGAATAAAGCTAAATAATGTCATGTTCGTGGGGTTTCTCAAGTTTTTTCAGTTTGTTAGGAAATTCCGTATTTCCCAATCCTTAACAGGAGTAGATTTATCTTTTTTGAATTCTTGGTTCTTGTTAGTTAACTGAGACTTAAGATTGATCTTTAAGGTTAAAATTCAAGGTTTAGATTCCCGGGTTTTTTTCCATTTTTTTTCGAAACCGCCAAATTTAAACTATGCTATTTAAATTGATAGTAAACTTGTAATTTTAATTCTATAAAATATATAAATTATTTATCTAAATAGTCCTTTTATTATATTATTTTTTAAAACCGCCATAGTTGTTCGAAGGTGAACAACAAGGTCATCTTCATCAGAGGTTGGAGAAATTAAGTACCCATAATCCACTTTATGTCTTCCTCTGCTTTGGTTTGATCTCGAGACATAAGATTCTTAGACCTTCGACACTGGCTTGGCTTCGTTTATTTTTAATTCTGGAACGAAAAAGAAATAATATTGCGAGCTTCATCAGAGGTGGGGAATTTAAGTACCCACAATTGACACATGTCGTCCTCTGCTTTGGTGATGCAATGAGACACAACCCTGCCATGTCCTTAGACCTCCAACAAGTATTAAAGATTACGAGTATTCTAAAATTATACCAGTATTGAACATTTTTATCAGTACTGAATAATTATACCAGTATTGAACAAGGTTTATCAGTATCTGATAATTTTATCAGTAAGAAACATTCTTGTCAGTATGAAACATTTTTTTTAAAGAGCTGCGCACCAATGAGAGTGCTACGCGCTCTACAATCAAATTAATTAATTAATTATTTATATTAATTATTCTATTTATATTTAAGAAATTGCTTTATTTCAGTAACCAAGTGTAACGTATATTTACTTGCTTTTTGTTTATAAGGAGTTATTTTTCTAAAAATAATAATAATTGAAGAAATGTCCTTTATTACTAAATGTCAATCGTGTCAAGGAGATTTCGAAGGGTAGATTAAAATTCCAATGATCCTACCTTGTAAGCACAGCATCTGTGCTTTATGTACATTTGATTAGTTTTAGAAAAATAGGAGCTTAAGATGCTCATTCCAAAACTGTTAATAGGCTCATGAGGTTCATCCAATAAGTTTATTAAGAGATGACTAGTTACTTAAGCATCTTGAGCAAAAGGATATCATTGAAAGCATAATGTTATTGGAAAACCAATGATCTAGAATGCATTAGACTTCGACATAATTGGCTGACGTCCAAATTAAGTTAATCTAATAATTGATCAAGCACACAAATTTATACATTTTTAAGGAAAATATCGAGTTATAAAAATAGCTAAGTTAATAGGCAAAGAAAATCCAAGAACAGTTGAGATTTTTCAAAATCTAGATGGATTAATAGGGAAATAACTAATAGTAGCATGGTTAGTAGAGTTTAGTAAATGCATAGTTTGAACAAGAAGTATAAAAGCTAATCACTGAGGCCTAAAGGGTTGTCTAGTAGAACAATCAGGCATCAACTAAAATCTATGAGGAGCTAAATAGCTACAATTCCAATTATACGTAAGTGGAATAGGAAAATAATTACTTAAAGAATGAGATATAAAATTTGAACAACTAAATTTAAAATCTGCAATAACAGCTATCTTCATTATAAGGTCAGTCATTCTAATAAGTATAAGAAAAAACACCAGAAGTACAAACTAATCAATCTTAGTCTCCTTAAAATATTCCCGAATAGACAAAACTTTAGGACATCTAGATAATCATAGCATCGCCAAATGATAAAGAAATATAATTGCAAGTCAAATAAGAGATGACCATCAACTAGATAAAGCAACAGATCTACTAATAAACCAAGTTATTACCAAACGGATTAAATCTAGTCAAGGATAGTGATATCTTGAATGACAGTTAAACTATTGTTAGTTATACGATAGAGAATTATTAATAGTTGCATATTATATTTAGTAAGTTCAAATTTAATTATTTAACAATTATAATAATACAGACAGTAATAGTTTATAATGCTAATAAAGAGAAAGGTGAATTTGATATTTACACTAAATAATGAAAAGGATGTAATTATAATCTTAAGCATTTCTATTTTAGGAGGTAATGTTAGCAGTTAATGCTTGTAAAACGCAGATAGTAAGTGAATATTTAAAATTTAAATAATTTAGATTGTAATGTTCATCTTAAATATTTCATAATTAGATTGTAAGTATTGGCTTTATTACTTTATTTTCAAAGGAGGTAATAAATATATAAAATCTTAATTTTCAATTTTAGGTAAGTTAAATTTACGGTGAAATTGAATTTCGTAAGTTGCAGTTTAAGGTGAAATGAAGATGGTAAGTTGTTGTTTAAGGAAAAAATGAAGCATGTAAGTTGCAATTTAAGACGAAAATGAAGGGAGTAAGTTGTAGTTTAAGGCGAAAATGAAGCATGTAAATTGTAGTTAAAGGTGGAAATGCAGATTGTAAGCTGCAGTTTAAGATGAAAATGAAGGGAGTAAGTTGCCGTTTAAGGTGAAATGAAGATTGTAAGATAAAGTTTAAGGTGAAAATTAAGTTTGTAAGTTAAAATTCAAATGAAAATGAAGAATGTAAGTTGCAGTTAAAGGTGAAAATGAAGATTGTAAGTTGAAATTTAAGGAAACTGGAGATGGTAAGATGCAGTTTAAGGTAAAAATGAAGAAAGTAAGTTTAAGTTTAATGTTACATTTAGATCGTAATAGATTATTTTGTTTTAGTGTGTAAGAGGCGTTATAGGATTCTTTATTTAGATCGTAAAGGTTTTAACAATGTGTATTAGGTGGTAATTATTATTTAATATTAATTTAGAATGTATGAATATTTGAAAATATTTAAGGGGGTAAGCACAATTAATAGAAATAAGGATGTAAGAATCTATTTCATTACTGTAGTGATCAACTAAAAATGAGGAATGAACTTAAGACTTTATTTAAACTCTTCATAATTTAATATAGAAAAAAGTTGTATTGTACTATATTTACATTTAATATTAAAACTTAAAAGGAAAGATATTAGTTTATAATTTAAGAGTGACAAAGTATAATACGATGATAAATTAAATAATAAACTATAAGAGATTCAATATTTGAAATAATGAGACATAAGTGCATAATTATTGGTAAATAATCAGGCAAATTCTGTTAAATTTAAAAGTTTCTGCATTTTCAATTACGGATCTCTTTCACTCTCATCTTGATAAGGATTCGATTAGTTAATTAATCTATTATTATTTTCTTTTAATAGGATATTCTTCTTCGCTCTAGTCTTTAAAAAATCTTTAATCTTCTTCTATATAATTATTGATGGAATATTTTTATGTACTTGTCTATTTTAATCTTCTTACTTTTTGTAATTTGTTGATTAATATAGTTTTAGTCATATAAAACCAGCTTTCTTTAATCTTTTCCAGTAATTATTTTGTGTTTGATAAATTTTTACAAATGTCTGAATAAAGATTACATTGGAAAATGGGCTCAAATGTATCAAATTCCTCTCTGCATAAACAAAGCTAGTTGAATTTTGTTTCAATCCGTCGTTGATTATTTCATATTAAAAACTATAGATGTAAATCCTTAGTTTATAGAGTGAAATAGCTTCTTGGATTAGATGTCGATTATATCTGTGTATGTGATTAAAGGGAAAACATTTTAATTACTTTCTATTTAATCAATAAATTTTTTGCTGTTGACATTACTGCATTCCTTTAAAGGCATTCTTAGAAGATTTTTTTAAATATTGAGATGCTTATTAAACTCTTTGAAATCATTAATTCTTTAAATATCTAAATCATTTTGTTCAATTTTTTTTATTAATATATTTCTTGTAAAAAAGGTTAAACTTGTTACACTTTTGAAGTAAAAAGGCTATATCTGAATTAGGATTTTCCTAGCTGAATCAAGTTCATTTTCAGTGAAAACATATAAATTTTTATGTCGAAGAGTGGATAAATGGAAGTCAATTTAGATCAATAAAGTAAGATTCATTAAAGGAAGATTAAGAAGATTTGAAAGCTAATCTTGATATAAGTCTTTGTGATCTAGTAATTTTTTCTAATCATTCCTTTAATTCCTGACATTACTGCTCAAGGTGTTATATTGCTTCCATATTCTACTTTGGGTAAAATGAAAGTTCTACATAGTTATTATAACTATTTGGAGATAAAATGCCATATTTGGAAAGTACAGCAGTCTTTTTCAAAATTGCTCTCCCGTATACAGAAATCTTTTCTTCACAATGCTTTTTATAATTATACTTGTTACCCAATTTGTAACCTAGATAAATGATTGAGTTTTTCTATGGCATTGGAATTCCATTAATGTTTAAGTTAATTTCAGTTTCTTTCTCTATTTTTCTCAAAAAATTAAATCTTTTCACATTTCTTTGCGTTTATATTAAGTCTTACTCATCTAAAAAAATTGACTGGCTTTTAATAGTTTCTGGACTTTTTTTAGAAATCTGCAAATTTAATTAAATCACCAGCAAAACCACGTGCAACGAAAGATCTGGAACAAATATTAAATCCTAGTTTCTTTTAGTTATCTTCTAAATATCTTATTACAATATCATTTTATAGAATAGCAACTTCAGAACCATGACTACTTCCTTATAGAACACCATTAGTATTCTTTATTTTTCTAGTAAGATATCCATCAATAATAAACTTAGCATCAATATTGTTATAAAATGATTCTAGAGCAAGAATTAAGTTTAATGGAAGTCTCAGTCTTCTCAAGTGATCAAAAAGTAATTCCTTCGTATACTATCAAACATCTTTTCTACATCAATTAAAGTAGCAATCAATTATTTCTTTCTTGATCAGCTACGATATAAATCAATTATTTTTTAAACAGTTCAGATTTATTAATTAATAGAACTTTTAGGAGAAATCCAAACTAATATTTTGTTTCATTTCTCTCAATAAAAGATATTTAATAAATATTATCTATTGAAAAAATCAAGTAATCTGTTTGCTTTTTATAGTTCTAAATATTTGTATAGTTATATAAGAGAAAATTCTAAAAGAAATGTTATTAAGAATTTAAAATATAATTTAAACTTGACTTTCTAAGTATTAATAATCTAATAGATAGTGCTTACTTTTAAAGGAAGTTAAGGAAGCTATTCATTTTTTATTTCTTATTTAATTTCCTAACAATACTACTATACATATAATTATTTCTCTTTCTAGAATTTTCTGTAAGTATAAAAAGTTTAGCTAAAGCAATTAGAATAAACTTTTTTTATTGATAGTAACTAATAACTTTTATATTTATGCAAATTAAGCATTAGCAGTAACTTAATTAACCATATAAAGGAAAATATTAGATTTACTGATAAATAAGAAAGGGAATGAAAGTTTATAAACTTATAAGTAAAATAGAATATCAAATCTAATCTTAAATTCGGAAGTGTTAAAGAGTATGCATTATACGTTTGCAGCCTAAAAGAGTAAAATTTGTGCTTTCTACAATTAAATTATATGAATTATGCAGACTAAACTTTGGTATATAAGTAATTAAATTTTAAATTTCATATAAGTTTAATTAAAATTATTAAATAGGTATAATAAAAAATATAGAAGTACTTAAATTTCTTCGATATTTATTCAATGCTTATTAATTTATCATATAGGAGCTCAAAAGAATTTCACACATATATTGGTTGTCTATATATACTTACGTACTTTTTCTGCTAGCTTTATTAACATGGGATAAGATATGATTCTGAGGACTAATCCAAATGTTTTTTCTTAAACGATTAAGCAATAAAATTGTCCTTGGTAATATACTGGAATTAATAGCTATTCCTTTTCTTTTGTCTTTACTAATTCCATTAATCACATCCAACTTCCTCCTTCTTATTTCACCTTTGAAGCTGGAAATACAATAATAAATTCATCAAGAGTATCATAAGAGCCTATTATGACTAAGCAGTGTAATGTAAGTAATTTCAAAGGTTTTTAAAAATAGTTTAACTGCTCTTTTCCAGATTATAAGATCACAACATGTTTCGATCTAGATTCATTTGAACTAGGAGGCATTGAACTGAAAAATAAATGAAAGCTATGTATATAAAAATCAAATTATGCTAGAACTCATCGGACTCCTAAATCTAATGTGCTCCAATAGAAGAGATTGAGAAATTGGTTACGAATTAGTTATTTCTGAGTGTTTTTTATTCTGATAAAATAATAGATATTTCAAACTATGAAGATCCAATTAAGAGCATGCTAAGCATATATTATTGAACGCTTGATATATACTCCTACAAATATACTAATATATACTTCAAACCTATTGAAATAGAAACTGATGATGGACTTATATTGGAGAGCAAATAAACGATAAAAGATGTACTAATAAGTAAAGATTTCATCGAATCAACATCGGACTAGAAGCTTAAAAATCCTTATATTTCTATGCTTAATATTTAATCAGCTGATAATGCTCTCCAATATAAGAGAAGGTATAAAAAATATAAGACGTAATTTATCAAATAGATGGTGTTCTTAATATAATAGTAATAATGTGCTTCATCCTTGTTCAAACGTATTAGAAGTACGCTTTTTCGTATAAATTAGTGCATGATGTTTTTGATCTAGAAGATTTATAAAATTAAGATGCATTTAGAAATAAAAAAACTGATAAAAGCAAAAAAAAAGGCAATTGTACTAGATACTTGAATACTACTAATGATCAAGAAATGAAATTTCATATTTAAGGATTAGAACTATTGGATCAGCTGAAAAAGGATGATAAAACACAAGAAAAAAAATCAAGTTACTTCAATGAGTTCATAAACAAAAGATCATTAAAATAAAACCTTCTAAGAGAATGGAAACTAACAACAAGATTTAGAAGTTGGAAATTGTGAATTTTCACGAAATTATCAGAGTAGAAAAGAAACTAAGTCTCTAGAATAAGATTCTAAGAATAATAATTCTGAAAATAAGCAAATGATTTGAACTTAAGAACATAAATAAGAAAGAGGATTGAATGAAGAAGAAATTTCCTAAGATCTTTTAAAATCTTTCGGAGATGAACTTTCAGATCTTTCATGTTCAAGTGTTCTTTCTTAATCTAAAGAAGAACGTTATTGCAATACTTTACATAATAAAATTCAAGATGATATTGAAGAAAACTTTCAAAAATCTGATGTTACAAAAGTTAGCAATACCATTTAAAATTCCTTAATAAAGTAAACCTCTAATAAACTAATTAATCTAAAGATTATTTATAAGCTGATTTTTTAGTTAAAAAATTGATAGAAATTGAAATATTAAAAAAAGAAATCTTTAAAGAAGATCAACTAATTGTTTTTAATTATATATCTAAACCCAAAATTAAAGAAGATGAAACAGAATCTTAATAAAGTTTAGATTTCGCTTTAGCTCCTTCTTAAAAGTATAAAAGAGGTAATTTATAAGAAACTAATCAAGATTTTAGAGAGGTAGATAAATTTCTTGAGTTTTGCAGCTAAGTTCTTAATAATAAATCATAAGACCCTACAGATAGGAAGCTATTCAAATTGATAGAAAAAAAATTACCAAATGTGTTGATGCAGCAAAAAAATGATAAATCTTTAAGTTATAAAATCGATCAAACATGTCTTGTTAAAATTGAATAAGAATATAATTTTAGTAATTGATTAATAAAGCATTATTAACCCCTTCTTATACATTAAAGGAATACTAGATATATTCCTCAAGTTTAAGTTTGCTTTAATAAACTGTCTTGACTCTAAACGATTAAGTTGAATTTCAATTAGCTTAACTAAATTTTATTTATCTGTTACTTAAATTCCACTCATTTATGTATTTCAATGAAATTCTTGTTAATTTATAACTTGAAAAAAAACTTAAATCTTTCTGAAAACAAGGAAACAAATTTTAATGTTGACAGTGCTTTCTTTTTGATCTAAAACTGATTTTTTTGAATTATTTTAATTTTTATTTAAGTATAGTTTTTCTTATATTTTTCTTCTTATATAAATAATAAAAATCAATCAAAATATAAAAGCACTAGTAAAGTATTTCCTATCTAAATTAGTTTATGAACCAAGGGTAAAGATACCTAAATATTCCTTTTCTTAGTTATTATTTCCTTTAAATTGAATCTAAATTTCTCAATCTTCATACTAGTTAAGTTTCGCCTAATTATTTACGTTCATACACTATTATATAAGCCTGTTAAGAAAGAGAAACTAGAGCTAATAATAATCATAATCACTCTCTAGTATTTGAATAACTAATTTTACTAATTATATTACTTTCTTCAAACTTAATTATCAGCATTTTATCATTAAAATAGCCTTTCTAGAGATAAGCTATAGTTATATGCTAATGAATATCTTACCTTATTAAATTAAAGCGTTAGCTTTATAGAATGAGAATATAGCTCTCTTTATATAAAAAATTACGTTTTTTGTAAATAAATCTAAATAGTAAATTTTAGATATAAACAAAGGTAAAAATAAAGATTATAATGAGTATCTACAAAACGAGTTATTTAAATCAAAGTTAAATACTTTTTAATTTACCCAATAATTCCCCTTATAAATTAGCCATCTACAAATATATATTAGCACCTTACTTAACAATACGAGATGTTCTAGTTACTAAAATTAAATGAATAACTCCTTGTATATAAAATATCTAACTTTCTGCAAATTTATTTCAATCTACTCTAGCTTTATAATTCATTAAAGTCTCTCACTTTTTTAATTTATTTAAATGACTGATGATCTTTTATCTTTTAATATTATAAATATTAGTTATTCTTAAGTATTTTATAGTCTAGAGAGGGTCAAAATACATGACAGGTTTTAATTTCTATTCAACTTTATCTAAATAATTACATTTTAAGTCATTTAATTTACCATCTTTAATATCAACTCCTTCTTAAAAACCTTACTTGCTATTAATATAACCTGCTTGATTCAATAATTAGAGTTAGTTTATTAATTTATTTATTAGCATTCTTTTTATTCCTTTTTTATTATTAATTCTCCATTAATTAGATTTAGTCTTTGCCTTAACTAAATTTTACCCTCTTCTCATATATCCTAATCCACTTCCTCTTATACTTATCATAGACTGTCATTAAACTTACTTCAATACACTTCATTTATTTTCGGAACTTCAATTTAGAATCATTTTTTACCCATTTTTCTCACTTCTATTTAACACACAGAAAGTAGGTTATTTTTGTTATTGTCTTATACTTTAACTCTTAGCTGCTCTTTTACTATAATATCCTAAGAAACTAATTAATTCTAATGATGAGAGATATTATCAATCTGTACAAAGAAGCAACTAAATGATACCATATAGTTCTAATAATCTAGTAAATGTAGAAGGGTTGTTAATCGATACTTTCAAAGTGGCTAATTTTAGATAAAAATGGAAGGTAATTGAAATATAGTGAGTTAAGTATAAAGGAAATATGAGCTTCACAACTAACCTAGTCTTGATTTATGCTTCTAGGATTAGATTAGAAGATGTTTGTTAAGAAGAATTGAGAGATTAATAACTTTAAATAAACTAAAGAGAAAACTAGGGTTAATTATAGTAATGCAGTAATAGTTGATGAACAGTATTATATTGAAATTAAGAAACTAGCTTTAAAGAGAAAATTTCAATCTGATTTAATTAAAGATAAAGGATAAGAAAGTTTAGTTTGCTAGGGATTTAAAAGAATGCTAAGAGAAAGTGCTAAGATAGTTTGATAGAGGCATATGCAGTGTATTAATAAAATGAATGGCAATTTTAAAAATCCATTTAAGTATTATAACTTTAAAGTTAAAAGATCTAGTAGCGATACAGTAAAAATTCAATTAAGTGAGTAAATAAAAAGCGTTCAAAAGAATAAAGTGAGGTTACGCTAATTCAACTCGAAAAAGGCGTTGAAAATGAAAAAAGTATAATTGTTGAGCGAATATAGCTAAACTTAGAAATCTAAGAAAAGGACTAATTATTGATAATATACTAAGTAACTATCAAACTGGATAAGATCAAATACTATAATAAATAAGATAATGAACAATTACTCTTAATGGAACCATTTATGAAAGAAAGCATCGCTAAGAATAATAAATATAGTAGAAAATAATCCAATTTAAGCTTTTTAAGGCAATTGGTTTAAAATAAAGAAAGTAAAATTAATTAATTAGTTGAAGAACTAAAAGCAAGAAACAATAGAATTTAGCAATAGATAAAAATAAAGATTAGCTATAATTGCATATAAGTAAGATAGTTACCTGAAGAACGTTAATAATAGCTTTCTCAACTTAAATGCTTTAAATATATTTAATTAATCCATTAAACAAATAGAAATCGAAATCTTAAGCCTAAAATCTCGATAGATCAACATTCTCTTGCTAGATATTAGACAATATTCTGATATTAGTAGAAGGAAACTATGAAAATGTATGCTTTTAAAAAATGATAAAGATAAATGAGAATAGATTGAATTAAAAGCATTATATGAAGATTTCAAGAATGCTAACAACTTTAGGAAGTGATAATTTAAGATTAGTATGGATAATAAGGAAGATATTCCGTTGAGAGACAGAGATAGTAACATGAAGTGATAAGAAGATATGAACAATATTTGATAGATTCATGCAAATAAAAAATACTTAAAAACCATTAGTATAAATTAAAATCTCGTGGAATGAAAGAGCTGAATAGTTGAGAATTAGCATATGATGAATGAAAAACGAGCTAAGAATGGCAAAATTTCAAGAACTTGGTACAATTGTCATGATAGTGCTATATTGTAAATTAGTACAATGAAAATAATTATTTAAAGTTACCTTCAAGAATGGAAGACATATTATCATGTTGAGTGTATGAAAAAGAAGAATTGATTGTATGAATTAATTAATAAGTTAAGAATCATTTAAAGATGTATAGATTTAGGTATATTTATGTATGATGTTAAGTATATAAAATATAAATAGCTGAATGATCTTATAAAAGGTAAGCATTTATGAATTATGAAAAATGACAAGTTCTTTTGGATATAAAGTAGTACCAGCAAAATAGAAGGTTTACAAGTATAATACATGAAAAGAAAATAAAGAATGGTTTATAAATGAATTACTTTCATATGATTTAAATGCTAATAAATGGGATATTTTATGAGTTTAATAGAGAAAGGGAGACTTAAATAATCAAATATAAACTAAATATTAAGTACCATTTAAACTACCTTAGATTATCTTAAAGAGAGAATTCGCTAAAATTACATATAAGCTGTTTAATTTTAAAATTAAGTCTAGATACACTAAAAGCCTTTTATTGAGTAATTCTCTATTAATTAACTTTTAGATATGTTATATATTCAGAATCTTTAAAAAAGGATCTGAAAATGATTTGGTAAATACTACAGACTCTTTAAAAATTAAATATCAACTACTTTAAGGATGCCTTTGTCATATCTTTTGATTAGCATTAAAGCAACTTAGTATGGTTCGTTCAAACTATAAGACTTAAGAGTTTAAGATACTGTATTTATATATACCTTAGCTTGGAAAAGTAAGTTTCTTATTAAACTTAATGAGTAAGTAAATGGATTTGGATATAGATTGATCATTTTACTTTAAAAGCTCTACTCAATACTATAAACTTAACTTCCTTCAATAATTTAGTTAACTAATACCTTGCTAAGACTGTAACTTATTTTAATATCTTAGATTGCTTATTGAAAGAGAATACTTGCTATTTTATATAATAATACAACTACAAAATTAATAGACTTAGGTTAAAGTAAACTTAGCTTATGAGTATTAAACAGTAAATGAAATGATAGAAGAGAAGAGAACATATAGAGATGATAGACTTTAAGTCCATACTAAGAAATACGAACCAAGAAGATATAAGTAGGAAA
Organism: Loxodes magnus; assembly: GCA_946699065.1. Classification (NCBI taxonomy): domain Eukaryota; phylum Ciliophora; class Karyorelictea; order Loxodida; family Loxodidae; genus Loxodes; species Loxodes magnus. Next base: position 156,579 of record CAMPDV010000181.1, read on the forward strand.
TATTGCAGGACATATAACAATGTTTTAAAGAAGAAACTTGGAAGAAAGAAATGCTAATCATATTACTGTTAAACATAAAATCACTTATTGAAATGAAACTAAATAAGAGTTATTAGGAAGAAGTAATTAATTGCTTAATATTTGGCTAGTTTTTAGATAAAAATCTTACCTAAAAGGAGTTTTTTTAGTTGTTTATCAATAATATAATTAAACCAGTTCCTTCAGTCTTATTAATGAAAAAGGATTTATAATATGGGCTTAGTATAATAAGCTTAAAGTAAAGGAATGATAATAGTTTAAATACTCTAATTATAGGATATTAAAGATAGTAGTTCTAACTTCTATAGTAGAATTGTATTTTTACAGCCTTTAAAATTAATTAATACAAGCAACGCCATTAAACATCCAGTAGAGCACTTCAGTTGGTCATAACTACAAATCACTGAAATACAGAAAGAAAATATAGTAGTATTGGATAAACCTGGAGTAGCTATAAAATAACTATACATTATACTATTAATTTGCTGATTTATTAAAAAATGGAATTGAAGAACTTTAAGAATAGTTAGAAAGTTAAATAATCAACTAATGGCTAGTCCTTCTTTATAGGCAACTAGATATTCATATAGAGATAGACCAGTGGATAGTTAGCTACATTAAACTCTAACTAGTAGAAAAATTAGCTTAGTAATACTTAGAAAAATAGAACAATTAATAATTCACTACTATAACAGTTTAATAACATGTTACTTTAAAGACCATTTACTGCTAGTAATAGAAATGCAATAAGAGTAAGAAGCAATTCACCGCCTAATAAAGCTATTATCAAGTAAACTACAGCAAAAAATTTTAAGATATCTGAAGATGCTTAATTAGTTCCTCAGTTTCTTATGGCTTTATCAAAACCAACTTCTAGTAATTTGAAGAGGAAAGAGTCACATCATAAGGATATCAATAAGCTTGATTAGTTATTACAATAATAAATCAAAAATCAAAAATAGACGATTAAGCATAAATAAATGGCATAGTAACGACCTGCATCTGGTCGTTCTTAATTCAAAAAATATCTTTATAACTATCAAGGCAATTAAGCTAAAAACTTAGCTGAAAATCTTTTTCTAGATATTATGAAATCACCTAAAGAAGTAGAAATCTATAATAACAACAAAACTATTGAGAGTGAAACTAATTAATAATGAGTATCAAAGAAAACTATAGAAATGAAGCAGAATATGAATGTTCTAGAAAACATAATAGAAAGCACAAAGGAGAATGAGGAAGAAATCAAACCAAAACAGACTAAGTAACTTACTAAAGTTGAAGATGATAATGAGGAAGATTAATCAAGACCTTAAACTACATTCAGCAAACTAGGCAGATTTCAGAGCTACTTACATAGGAAAGCGGAAAATAATATTAACCGACTCAATTCCACATAAAATCTTCCTCGTTAATTTCCAGCTTTTACACCAAATACCAGCTATAGATCTCCTTTATTTCCGTAGACAACTAAAATCTCACCTGCTAAATACACTAAATTAAATCTAAATAAAGATTTTGAATCTAAATTAGACGAAAATAAAAAAGAGAAAGATTAGCCAGCAAATAAGCACAACATAAGATAATGAAATTTTGATTAGAATATTGGAGAAGATAAAGAATAGCCAGCAGAGAAATAAACAGAATAATTTGACTCTAAATCCTTCAATGAGTTTGTCGGAAGTAAAAGTTCACTTGATGAATATCATTTGGGGAAGTTAATAGGACGTGGAGCTTATGCAACAGTGATATATGGGAGAAATAAGTACAGTGATATGAAGGTAGCTATAAAGATTTATGAGAAGTAGAAACTTATGGATCCACATAGAATGAAATCAGTTAAAAGAGAAATTTAAGTTCTTTAAAAGCTAAAGCATCCAAATATTGCAAAACTATATGAAGTAGTTAACTGCAATAAGTAGATAAACTTAGTAACTGAATATGTTGATGGACCTAGTTTGTACATATTTCTAAAAAAGCAAGCTAATCGTAGAATTCCAGAGGAAACAGCTAAAATGATAATTAAGTAGCTGCTATAAGCTCTTGAATATTGCCACAGTCTAAATATTGCACACAGAGACATTAAACTAGAAAATATTCTGCTTCAAAACGGTAGATCAGATGATAAGTTAATTGTCAAGCTTATAGATTTCGGTTTTTCAACAGAGATGTCTCCAAGTTAGAAAGTGAAGATATTTTGTGGAACTCCAAGCTACATGGCTCCAGAAATAATAGCTCGAAAAGAACATAGCGGATTTCCAGTAGATATTTGAGCTACTGGAGTTCTTATATTTGCAATCCTCAATGGCTTTTTCCCCTTTCGAGGGAAAACTGACAAAGAGCTTTATGGCAAAATAATGAAAGGTGATCTCAACTTTGAAGAATACTAGAGTGAAAGTTCAAAGGCTATTATAAGCAGAATGCTAGTATTTAATCCTAGTAAGCGACCTACTGTGAAGGAGGTCTTAAAAGATCCTTGATTTACTTCAGCTTCTTGCAATTATTCACTAGGAAAGAGCAATAGCGCATCAAATTTCTCAGTAGAAATCAACTGCACTATAAATTAACTCGATCAATCCTTAATCCAATAAATAGTAAGCCATAATAAAGAAAAAATTGGGTTATAGTGATGAAGATATTCTAAAGAACATGAAAGACAAGACTAGTCATATTTATCTTCTCTACTAACGTCTAATTAATAAAAAAATACAAAAACTTCAGAAAATTAAAGAAAAAATGGAAGGGCTTAGAAGTTATAATCGAAATGCATTTGATTAATAATATCACTAATTTGTATAATTAATGCTATTTTAGACTTATTAGACTACCACTTTCCTTTTTATTTTCTTACATTATTGAAGTTTATTTTTCTAAATACCACACTAGCTTTGTATGTTCTATAGAGATTTCTAATTGAGCAAATATATACCTGATGCTGGGTAGTAAATATAAACCCTAAAATGGGATAAATCTAGTCTCTTTCTTACTACTCATTTACCTATTTAAATTTGTCTTTAGAATAAAGCAACTTAAGGATATCTAGCTAATATTAAATAACTAAGACAATAGTTAGAAGCTGCTTTTTATATTAGATCTTATATATAATCTAATAACTTTTACTCATTAGAGATTTAATCCAATGGAGAATTTCTGAAAAGAGAAAAAGGAAGGATTTCTATAATTGGGAATATATGAGGATGAGAGAAAAGCTCTTACTTAAAGGCATCGCTAGCTTATGTTTAATGTGTCTCAAGCTCTATGGTCTCGTGTAAATTTAGCGAAGGAAACAATCTAAACTCTGGAGAAATATTTCAGACATAGAGGAGCTTCAGAGCATTCTATAGTCTAGAATATGAAGTCATAGTTAGTATATCTGCCAAGTCCAGATTAGAAGAAAGAAAATCCTCTCTTAAAAGATTGCCTTGCTAACTATTCATAGTTCTAAGAAGAGTTAGTTAACCACTATAGATCGACAAGTAACTATATAAATAACGAGATAGTAAACAAAGCAATTCCTAGTTTGAATCTGGAGTACGAAAGTCAAGCTATAGACTGCTTTAATAAACTGGTACCTCTAAAGACAGAAGTAGAAAATGCAGAGGTAAAGACCTAAAAATTTTTCTAAGAGTATAGTAGTTTGTTCAAAGAAATGTAAAATGCAGCTGCTTAGAATTAAAAAGTAGTAAAGGATTTATGACTATATGAGCGTAAATATATTTAGAACACGGAGGTACTTCTACACTTGCAAAATTAATACGGTTCTGGTATAATGAAACTATGAGAAAGTATCTAAACTTTAGAGGAGCATAGAATTAGCTTGATTCAGAGTTCTTTTGATTTACTTTTGAGAAAGGAAATCAAGCTCATTAATTTGGAGACATGTAAGTAGGCATTATAATCTTTTCAGAAGGTCGATATATAAAAAGAGGTAAAACAAAATTTTAATCCTGCCAACCTTTTAAATACTCCTGATATGACAGTTGAGAGTTTCCGCGATTAAATATTATCGCCTCAAACACCTAAGCCACCAGTGAGCTAGCTTATAGTCAAAAAGGGCTATTTAAATATTGACTAAGGAAAACTTACAACCTAGTGGCAGATTTGCTACGTTGTATAGACTAAAGATAAATTCTTCCACATTTTTATGCATTCTGAAGATGAACCTTAAGATCCATTTGACTCATTTAATTTACTAGATTCCAAGATGCACGTTCTATCTAACAACTAGTTCTAGATAATAAGCAATTAAAATTCATGGGTGGGTATAAAGAGCAAGAAAGTGACACTAAAAACTGAGACAGAAGAAAATTTGGTTGATTGGATTTCTTCGTTGAATGGTGAAGTGTGATATTAAGCTATAAACATTTAAATGATAAGAACTTTTTCTATTTTCATCCACAGACTTATCTTAACTTATAAACTTAAAAACTTGATTAGTAGATATCACGAGTAAATTAATGACTGATTTTAATTTAAACTCGCAATTCTATATTTAATGATTATTGGTTAAATATTTACGAGGAATAAATTTCTTAAAGGATAATAGTCTATATTTTATTTTACGTTTAAATCTTTGGGAGGAATAACGATAGGTAGAAATAGAATGATATAAAAATCTTTCTCAAAATACAAGACATCTAGATCCCTTACATATACAGCCTGTTTGGTTGTCATAAACTCCTTCTGAAAATTTATATTCTTTCTTTTTTTTGTTCTTGTGTTGCACTTTCTCTGAAATTGCGCTTGTACTATCTTAGTCGACTTCCTAAAAACAATCACGAGAGTTTTTAATGTCTTCCTTAGTGAATATAATCTGATCATCTGATGTGAGTCATTGAATTTTTGTTGAGGAGTTGTTCTGAATTAGACTTTCGTCGATTGAATCTATTTCATGCATTTCTCTAGTTGGAGAAGTCTGACGCGGTTTTACTTTTATATTTGCTTATTTAAACATTAGAATTTGTCCATCCTAATCTTTATGCTTATTCAAATCTTACTATTTTTCAAGATTTTTAAGCGCTCTAGGTGTTTAAATACTAGTCACTGTGGGATTTTTCTCCTTCTTAGCTTAATTTGTTTAACATTCTGAAGCTAATAGTGAACTTTTATTAGACAGTTCATTAATGTTCTTTTTAAAAACTACCTCTTAAGAGCTTTAAAGTTATTCTGACAAGTCAGTGCTATAAAGAAGAGACGAAAATTTGAGATGCTGCTCTTCTTGATTTTCTATTTCACTTTCTTTTCTAGGTGTGATATGCTTATTGAATTCATCATAAATCTCTTAGCTTCCTAAATTGCTTGAAGGACTTTTTGCTATATGTCGAAACATCTTTCTATAAGTCCCATTTGAAAGGGATCCATTCTATTCGGGTTATTATCATGATTTTGGTTTGCTAGAATCAAGCAGGACTTATCTAATTGGTTTTTGATCTAATAAATAAAAAACTAACCTGAAGACAGATAAATATAGTGACCATAGCTATTAACGGCTTTTCTTTTTATAAACTTTTATTATTCTTGCTGTTCATTCAAAATATAATTTTCCATTCACTAAATTTGATCAGCTTCTTCAACTATAGCAGGATTACGAAAGCTTCATAACTTTGCTTTAGGGGTTGATTAACGGCTACTATATATATCTTTACTTTCTTGCTAAATATACTCTGTTTAAGTATATTCTGATAATTGTTGACTAATGTTATCGTATTCCTTTCTAAGAGCATTAATTAGCTGATCGTTCTAATCTTGAGCTTAATTCAAATCATTGAACTTTACGTTTAAACTCTGTATTTCCAGGTCTGCTTTGGCTAAGCTGCAGTTTAATATTTTGTTTAGTGATTTATGGTTTTAAATTTGGCATTCTGTACTTATATTACTTTATATCTATTAATTCCACTTCTGTATTTCATTCTTTTGACTCTGAGTTTAAATAAGGACATTTATAAGATCGTTATACTTCGACTAGAACTCTTAGTTTTCTTTCTCTTCCTGTTATAGTTAGACTAAAAGCTATTCAAGCTGATTCTACATCTAATCTTACTCCTTTTTTAAAGCTTTATTCTTCCCAAAAAGAGCTTAAATATCCTCTTCAAACTGTTCTGTATTATCCTGCTTATTCTACGTACTACTTTACTGAACTGTAAAGATCTATTACTAGCCTGTTAAGGCATTCATATCAAGAGATTTCTTAACTTGCTTTATTATCTGTTCCTCATAATGTTCTATTACTTCAAGTGCTTCTCTATACTTCCTTTTCATGCTATTTTAAGTGCTTTTTTCTTATGACATGTTTTGGTGTTAAATAGTTAATTCAAATATATAACTGTATTCATTTAGGGAATCTATTAATATATTCTAATCATTGTTACCTAGAAAGAAAAACAGATAAATAGGAGAAGAAACTTCTTTACTAAGATAACGAACTAATCTGCTTATGTTTAGGAATAGATACAACAGGGAATATAGTTGACTTGTCTCTAATAGAAAGCTACATAATGATGACTTGAACACTTTGAAGTGATACAGACTAAAAAATAGCTTAAAGGGTAAAATAAACTTAGTTTGCTTACTCTAGTTTTATTTATAATGGAAGCATAATAAAGTATATGTAAGGTTATAAGGAGATTGTAGTGAATAGTATAAATGCCATGGTAATAAATTATGGTACTATAATTATGATTGCTAAGTCTTAACCCTTATTAAGTTACTTTCTTAAGAGATACTAGTTTCAATTCGATTGTACTATTAGAATAGATTTATCTCTATCAGTGAACAAAGCAACTGAGTGTTAAATCTTTTACACCATATCCACTACTCTAACTAAAAAAGGCGATATTATATTGTTTTAATTCAAGCAACTTAAGATAATTCTAAGCTGCTTAATACTATATAATCACAATAACCTTCTTTAGTTATTAGAATCTCCCTCAGTCCACTTGATAGTTTCTTACTCTATTTACTTAAAAATGAAAAGTGATTGAATTTATATACTAAGATTGAAGAACTAAAAAAGTGGACTGTAGTTATAAGTAGTAAAGTATTTATATATTCATGTAAACCTTTTTTTGAATATTACACTATCATTATCATTTCTATTAATAAAATACTTTCCATTTTATTTGCTATCTTAATAGTTATTTATTGTATATGTCTCACCCTCGCCAATCTAATCACCCTCTTATCTATCTTGCTCTTTCTAATCCGGCTATATATGAGTGCCGTACCAGTTCTTTAGCTATCGGAGTGAAGTTATTATTCGTTTTGATTTGTCATACTAAATTCTTGAGGAATAAGTTTGAGAGACAAAATACATATGCTCGAGATCTTGAATTGAGTAATGTTTTAGAAGATAATCTGGATCTGTGAGTTGCAGGTCGGTAAGATATCGTCTTTTGCTGAACTCTAGATTCTGGTTCTGTAAATGGGATTCCAAATTTTCCTTATTGGTCTTTATTTGATACGTTCATCTGATTATTTCATTATAGCTCTTGCTTTTCCTCACCAAGTAATTAGGAGATCTACTACTTAAAGCAACTCCTATAGCACTTATTGCTCCTAATCCACTGAGTACTATAGCTATTAAGACATTCCTTCATTTTTAATTCAGGTTTATTATGTCTATTACCGTTCCGATGATACCATAATAAAGCAAGAATATGCATTAAGCAGTTCACCAATAGTTATATCTTTAGTACGAAGAAGGTTTAGATCAGATAGTTTTAATACAGAGGAAAAAGCAAAGAACAATATAAATGAAAGCTTAAGCTTACGATTTAGAATAAATTCGGTTATTGATTATTATTAAAATCTAGAAAAGGGTAAAGTGAATAAGATAGTTAGTCTTGAAATTAATCCTCAGCTGAGTTCCAAATAGTATTTATCAAAAGGGCCTTTTAATAAGCACTAGAGGAATGTATAAAAATAGTCCTAGAGAATTAAAAACTAATAGTCAAATATGCCTAGATTGTCAGCATTGTTCCCAACAATTTTCTTACATGATAGATTCTGAAAATTATAATTTTCCATTTTTGTTTAAATCTACTGCATCAACACAAAAAAAAACGTCTAGCAGATTAACAATAATAGGAACAATGAAGATTTATCCCAAGGGGTTGCATAGATAGTAAGCTAGAAAACCTATATTTCTAATGCAGGAATATCTATGAAACTCTAATTTACAGTAGATAGATATAATCATTAGAATCCAAATCAAGATAAGCAAGTTTGAAATGATTGAGTTTCAGTACATGTATTTAAAATCTATGTTCAGAGTTTTAACAAAATCTCCTAAGATTAAATCCCTTATAATCTAAAACTTAGTTCCAAATCAATCGACCGAAGGACCAAGCATTATAATCTGAGCTGCTATAACAAAAAAATAAAATATTTAGAGCATATCAAGAGTTGAGATGTAGAGATAGACTCTTAGCTACTGAAAGGGTATTTCTCTTTTTTTTCAGTATCTTAAGGAAATTAAAGTTGAAATTATCGAGAATAGAAATATAAGTACACATACTATATACTTAATCATTTTCCCATCTTCAAATTATTTTATATCTCTATCTTTATAAGGACATGATAATTCCCAATGATCTAAAAAAAGTGTCCCTTATGATCCATCTCCTCAACAAATTGGCTTAGATTATACGAAAAAAATATCACAGGTAGGGCAATAATAGCCAATTACTTAAACTTCTCATGTTTTATTTTCTGTCAGTCTATAGTTGTACATTTGATATTGCATCAAATCTCTAGAATTAGAATTAGAAGATATCGACACTTTTCCAGTCACACCTATAAATTTCTACTTTCTCATTTATTTGTTTAAGGTTCCAAACTCAGTAAAATCCTATCCATTAGTAATAAGACTATCAAGAGAATAAGCTGCGAGTAATAAAGCATCAAATTCAAATGCTGAATTAATACTTGCATCTTTAGAGTAAAAAGTCTCATATAAGTTTTTGATTTCTTTTCCAAACTCCCCAATTCACGCTGAATTAAAAAACTATAATGCTCCTCTAAGAACCTCACTCACATCTTTTCCATAACTTTAAAAATTCATGTTAAGTCACTAAGCACAAAATATTTCGATATCTCCCGCTCTACATCCAATATCATGAAGGTATTATAAAATAATCATCGCATCATCAAAGTAATGAAATATAACTAGCACTCTTGTTTTGGCGTAAATTTCGTCTATAATCTCATGTCAATCATCTGATTCAGCATTTATCATACTTTCTGGAAATTCGGTATAGTTGTTTACAATCTTAATTTGATACTTTAGAAATAATTATAGACTATCATAGAGGCCTTTTCCTCATGCATGGTCTCCATATATCAGGCCAATGCTTTTTCATTTTTGTTTCAGTATGACATGTGATATCAGAAAAGCCTAAAATTAGTCTGACATTGTTGTTCTTACATAGAAAGGATATAAAAAACTATTAGACAGAGAAGGTGCTTTATTAGCACCGCTTACTGTCTAAATATTGAAATTCTATGCTTGATAAAAATCAAGCAAATGTATACTAAGTTCACTAGAACCTGGCATAAAATGTATGATTCCATAATCTTTCTTCTTCTTACTCCACTCTTTTAATACATACTCTTAGTCATACAAAGTAGCACCAGTATAAATGCAATTAACCTTCAATTTATAAAAGGGTAAGATATCTGGAATTGAATTGACATAACGAACTCCTAAATTTCTACCATCATAATATTCACTGACCCAATCAACATAACTTCCATCTGGATTATGCGTATCATTTACCATACTAATTTCAATCTCAACTTCACTATCATTAGGAACCGTTTAAGTTTATCCCGGTCATATAATGATATCAGTTTGATTGAAATAAGTCTAGTTTAAAAATCCAACTTCCTTAAGCTATCCATTTTATGAATTCAGTACCTGGAACTAGAATTTAACAAAATGGCCATTTTTATTAATATACTCCTTTATCAGTGTTTATAACTATTATCCATTATGTAGGTGATAGTTTTAGGATAGTTCTATTACTTAATTGAAAGAGAGCTCTAAACAATAGGCTAAATATTCTCATTCATTTTTTGATGTTTTTTAACCAAAGTTAAACCCTATAAATCCATCTGTCTGATTTTTTTATTTCCATAGATATCATGTACCTTGGAAGCTGACAACAAAAGCATACCCTTCGCTATAAACATTCATCATTCTAGCTTATTCTAAGATAGAAAGCAAATTTTCTTCAAACGCTAAATAGAAAATTCTTGTCCCAAGGGCTTTAAACAAAACAGGTAAGTTTAATCCTAAATTTTGTTATTCATTCTTCTCAGATGCTACCTCCATAAACCTGCTTTTAGTTATTTTTTTTCTAATCCTTTAAATCTAAGCTGTCTGACGTATATTTGTGAGAAATCCCAGCTTCCATCAATCTCAATGGGTGATAAATGTTATCATACAGTCAGCTATATATTCATCTGAAGGTGTCACCTAGAAAGTAAAATTACTAGCTCTTTCTAACTTTTACGACAGAGTCAGATGGACAATCTTATTTTCTAAAGCTGAGAGCGATATGAAGTAAGTTAATTAATTTTATAAGGTGATATCATAAACCATCTTCATGTTCATCTACTTCCACTTTTACATCACCATTATTATATCTTTCCCATTTGACACTTTCTATTCAACAAATTAAGAACCAAGTTAATTTTGGTTGAGAATGCTAACGAATTAAGATTTTAAAAAGGAGTAGTTTTAGGTGTTAGGCCCATAAAGTAAGCCTATTTCATAAGAGTAGCACATCTACAGAACTGTTAGGAGAAAAAGCCATGAAACGTAGTTCATTTTTATTTAGTTCTTGGAATATGAAAATTATAAAACTCCTAATGCTGAGTTTAGTCTGCAGCTAAACTACTTAATTGATTAATTCTAAGTTTATTAATAAAATTACACTTTGCAAGAAAGCTACTTAAATACAAAATTTTAATTACAAATAAATAGTTTTTGGCTGACAGGATAATTAGCAAAAGAGGAAGAAGTTTTGATATTTAGAGTGTTAATTTAGTTAAATGTTTAAGAATAAAATATTTAGACAGAGGATAGAAGTCAAATAATTACTTTAGGGATGTTAGTTGGTAATGTAATTTAAAATTTATTCCTATTTTATATGTTTAAACTAGTTTTGAGGTTTGATTTCATTTGAGGAAATAGAGAATCTAACTTCTATAGTCAACATTTATAAAATAACTGTATCCATAAATAACTTTGCAGAAAGTCTTTAAATATAGAGATGCTAAAGGTTAATCACCTGCTTAAGATCATTTTATCTAATTAGATTATTGAAAAAAAAAATTTCGGAATGTCTGGCAGTTTTTATCTAGAAATCTTAATTTATCTACAAAACTGAGCTAGTAAAATGAAACTGAAGTTAACCTATGATAAGGCGCAATTCTAATGAATTCTATTTTTATTCTACCCAACATATTAGGTCATTATTAATTTTCTATGCTACTTAATTAATCTCCATAGCAAATCCTCTATGAAATAAGTATATTCAAATTTAATAATCTATTTACTTTCTTATCTAGTAAATCTTTTATACCATCTAAACTGGAAAAAGCTATTATAATTCTGCAAGATATTTTGTACTGATACATCTAGCTATTGCTGGTAAAAATACTTTTACCTATCATTTAAATTAAAATTACTTATTATGATTACATTATTTACTGGTAAAAAGCTTATAAAAAGAGAAATGTCAGAATCATATAGTTGAGAATTAGTTAACTTGATGTTTGATTTAGTGAGATATATTACATTTATGTTCTTGTGATCCTAGATGGTCCTTTATTTTTACCTTTTATATCATTATTGCATTGGTTTTAGGATATTCTATTACCATTAAGACTTAATGTCCTTTTTAGTAGCCTTATAATTTCAGCTTTTATGTCTAGATACTATATCAATTAATTAAAACCATGAATTTGAATTAAAAAAAAATAAAAAAAGGATTACTAACTTAGTTATGAACTGGATTTACTAGAGACTCGTTAATCTAATGAATTTCTAGGAATTATAATGAGCATCAAATAGAATGTTGCTGATTGCTGGATACCTCATTAATTTATCCCTTCTTATTACTATAAATTTATACTTTTATTTGTGGTAGTTTAGACTAACATAATTTAAATGACTTTAATTATATCTTTAAGGCGCTTATAACTATTCTATCAAGCTTCTACCTTATTATTTGCTTTATGGAGTATTTCAAATTACTCTTAGTCAATTAGATAAAGTTTCAGCTACTTTGTAATTCATTCTGCTGACATATCACGCAATATTTCTTTCTCTTTCTTAGATTCAAAATTAGAGCTTTATTTCTTTAAACTACCTTAGCAATACTTTAATTATCTACCCTCATATTGTTTGAACATCTTTATTTCCTATTGGCCTAACTTTTATTACATTTAGCGAGCCAATGCTTGTTCTTTAATTGCTAGAGTCATTAATCTTATTTAAATACTAAATTTAGATAGCGAAATATAACCATAAAATGTTGATTTCCTTTAGGAGATTGAAATATAAAAGTTCTAAAGGATAATAAGTACTAACGCTAATTGGGAAGATATTTGATACTAGAAATTGCATGATAAACTATGCATCAACTGGATATCATTTAGTTAGCTACTTTCTATTTTAGCATTTAGTAAGTTAATGTTAAGCTTCATTTAAGGCAATAAATAGAATGAGAGAGGCTAAAGTAGATTATTCCAAATAAAAGTGTTAACCAGTCTTTTTACATGATATTCTTATCTTGCTATGTCTTTTGGCTTTAATGCAAACTAAGTTTCTTTTTTATTAATGTAAGTGGTATAAATAAAGCAGCTTCTTAGAGGCTTTTATACTAAAAGAATTTATAACAATAGTAAGCAGTTTTTTTAACTCAAAGCTCCATTTCATAAAAATGTTTTGAATCTTCTCTTGCTAGATTTTGACCTTTCATTACTATATTAAGCATATAAGCGAATGTAATAATTAAAAGTATTAGTCTGTGATCAAACTATATAATCAGATATATTATAAGAGAAGATTCCAACTTATTAAATGAAGCTTAATAAATTTTGTATTTAACTGTTTTTTATTAAACTGTATTATTTATAATGTATTCAAAAAGTTACCTGATATAAACTGCCAGAGTATCTTTACTATTTAATGAAATGCTTATTATTAGCTTTCTACAAATAGTGTAGGTTTCTATAGATGCAACCAATACTCTTGTTTTAGTTCTTGATTTTAAGTTATAATTCGTATATTTATCATGCTTTTGGTACTTACTTCATGTTTCATTTTAAAGGTTTGATGTTTAATCATTTATAAAACTGAAAGTCTGGAATCTTTATTGCTATCTCTCTTTTTCTCATTTCAGTTAAATTTTGAAGTCTTAGTTGATTTATTATATTAAGAGTTTATTTCCAAATCAGACTTTAAAACTGGTACTACATTTTTGATCTTTCACTTTCGTTTCCATAGTACATGACTAGATTAAATATAAGCTTCATAAATCGCAACCAAGTATAGAAAATATAGATTATACTAATGTAAAATAGTTTAAAGATTAGATAATAATCTTACATTAATTATGATAAAATTACACCTAAATAAATTCATTGCAATCATCCTTTAAAAACCATTCTCTTTTGGCCCTTGTTCATACTTTTATCAACTTCTCTTCTTATTTTGTTCACTCCATTATTAGAGTTCTATTTTACTCTTTGGAAGCTCTTATCAAATTGTTGTCTTAGTATTTCTTTTAAGTTTTAAGTATATAAGGTTTTGTATTGGACCTTCTAAGGAATTTTTGCACTATTGCTTTGCTTTTATTTTAAATGAGAGTTATTATTTGCTTCTTAAGCTTTTCTGTCAATTGATGGTGATCTTGTTGGTCTAATAACCGAATTGTTTTTCTTTTAATCCTAACTTTGAAAACCTTCTTTTAGTCTTGATCTTAAAACATCGTCATTCTTTTATGAACTGCTTCTTTTATAGGTAGTGTAATAAGCACTCTTAGCTTGTGGCTTTATTAAAGTTTATTGCTTGACATCATAGCCATTTTTCTTAAAAGCCTCTACAAACTCAGAAAGTTTAGCTTCATTTTCGTTACTCGAAATTCTTACCATCACCTTACCAACTCCATTACTCTTGTTTAAAATAGGATTTTAATCTTGGAAATGCTAAAATATATGAACTCCTTATGGACAGAGCTACTTAATCTACTTCGCATCTATCTCTTTCTGTTCTACTCCATTTGCTTTCTCGTAATTAAGTTCTACTATCTGAGCTTTTCTATTCTTAAGGCTATTAAAATATTAAGTGGAAGTATTTTCAATGTTCTAAGGCTAAGCAAATTCTTAATGAGGACAAGTTTCTGACTATGTTACATTATGACTAGTTTCTAAGTTTTGATTAGGGGGCAAAAATAAAATATGCGAGTAATTTTTTTCATTCACCCTCGCTCTTCGCAACTAATCTTCATTGTTCATTATTTAGACTCAGTCTTGACTATTTTTTTTTTCGTAATTTTTCTTCCTGTCGTCAAAGATTTAAGAATCGTGGTAAAAACTCTATCTTGTTTAAAAAGGGGAACTTTTTAAGTTGCCAGATGAAGTTTTCCTTTACTATTCAATTATAGAAGTTATCTCTGACTATTACTTCACATACAACTCTATCACATTCCTCTAAGGCTTAAACGGCTATTTTTGTTTCTTATTAGTCTCTTTTTTTTCTTTGGTGAATATGAGATTCTTAGGACTGCATTGTATGCTTTAACTACTATATATGTTTGTCATTTTTCTCTCTGCAGGAGACATTTCAACTCTTGATTTATTCTTCAGATCCATTTCCTTCTTCTCTCTCTATCTAAATGACCTGATTTATTAAGAGTAAGACACAAAATTATTTTGATACCCTCCTATAATATCCTCGAAGTTTCGATCAGGAGGCTTATTCTTCTTCTTACGAATTGTCAAGAAATTAGATTCATTCTTTTTCTAGTTCAAAGCATAGCCACTTATTTTAATAGGGAATGTCTAGGAGAAAGATCGACGTTATTAAACTACTTTAGGTGTTAACTGATTATCAAGTTTCTAGATCTGTTAGGTGGTTAAGCTATCTGAAAATACTATTTAAGAGGAAGATAACTTTTGTTTGATGGTTTGGTATTCACGATTCATTTATAGAGATAGAATTTATTTTCATAAGATCTACTAAGGAAAATGTCGATTAGAAAGTACCAGCTTAGTAATACAACCACTTTGGTACCCTTTCCATTTTGCTTATATGAGATATGAGTTTTGAATAATTTAGAGCAGCGCAAGAGAACAAATATGCTATGAGAGTTAGTTAGATTTTTATAGAAGTTCGTAAGAAACTACTTTAATAAACTTGGCACGACTACTTAAAAAAACTAGTTCTTATATGCTAAATTAATGAAATTTGATAAAGCAGATTGACAAATATTCAAATTTTAAGAGCTGTAGCATGTCAGAATTTTATATGATTAAGGTTGAATTGAGCCAAAATAAATACGATATGGCAACAGATTCTTAATCATTCGATAATAAGTAAATTTAGTAGAGAATAATAACATTCTCTTTGCGATATTTATTTGAATTAAAGATAAATGCCAACGAAAGAACACTATATAATTAATACTGGATTAAAGACATTAAGTAGAGAAACCCTTTAAAACAATGAATGTAATATTTCTTCCTTCTACTCTTGCAAACTCCTATAATTTATCTGGTCTAATCGTAATTTTAGTTTTCAAGTATCTGATATAATCCTACCATGCCTTTTTTGAGATTTCCTTCACTTATTCCATTTTTTCGGTAAAATCGTGATCCTTATTATTTAAAATTTAAAAGATACTGAAAAAATATTTAACTATTTATACTTTAGTAGTGCTCATATTGTGACTTAACTACTTTAATGAGCCTTAATTTTTATACTTATTTATTTACATTCCAATTGTATGAATACTAAATAATATGAACTGCTACTTCTGAATTAGCTTATAGATCTCTCTCAAAACTTTCTTATTTTTATTTCCTGAAAGAAGTTATATGATTAAATCACATTTTAATACTTTATTTAAGAACTGCTATAGAGATTGATATCTATATCCTGCTACAACTTTCCCGCCTTTTGCTACCTATTAAGCAGAATTTAAATATTTTGACTTTGATGGTAATTTTTTATCTTCTTTATATGTCATTTAATTAGTATCAACTTAAACATTTCAGTTCTATTTTATAACTTATAACTTTAAATTTATCTAGCAATTATCTCATTATACTTATATTTATTACTAAGATACTTAAGATATATCTAGCATATAGTATATATATCATATCTATAATTATATAATGACTATCTTTTGCATAGACTGCTTAACTTTACTATTGATTATAGATTTATTAAAATATCCAATTAACCTTAATATTATTATGTCTCATAGATTGCTTTTATCTCTTTTCTCAAACTTTTGCTTATGTTTTTTTACAATCCCTAGATCTTTTATGCTTTTTAACTCTTTCTCTTTTGTGTTTATTATCTCTGTCATCTTGAGTTAGAATGGAGTTATTGATCTTACTTGCTTCTATTCTTTTTATATCACTCCTCCTCTGTTTGCTTTTAGACTGGCATTCTTTTCTTTTTAAGTACCTTTTTTAGTATCTTTTAAAGCTTGATTGTAATTTGGGTCCTTTTTAAAACTATTTAATATGCTCTCAGCTCCTTTTTTATTAGCCTTTTAATTTGGCTAGTTTTAACACTTTTTAACGAAAGATCTGCTAATCTGATTCTAAATCTACTGATGCTAGATAACTTTTCCACTTTTCAAAGGAATTTTAGACGATTAATTAATTATTTCCTTTACTATTTTCTGAGATTTTACCTTCTTTTTATTTTCTTTATCTTCTGAACTTTGCTTTTCTCCAGTTTATTTCTTAACTTAAACTTCAAAATCTCTAGCAAATACAAGTGGATACTAAGCGTTTATTAGCTACTAGTCCTATTCTATTTTGTGTTTCTCTGCTGTATTTTCTACGCTAGACAGGAGAGAAAATGGAATATTAAGTTATTATATCTAGCTAAGATTTTTTATCTACTACAGTTCTTTAAATTTGCTTTTAGGTAAGTTTTCAGATTCCTCTAAAGATACCTCATTTTCTATATCCCTTTACTCAGGTGTACTGAATGAAAATTCTGCAAAATTTCCTTGGTTAAAGTTAAAATTTGAATTTTCCTTCTTTATCTCCTTTCTTTTCTTCTCTAGGTAGAACTATTTGACAAGCTATACCTCTGAATCACTCATAAACGGGTCAAGTAGCTACAGTCTAGTTTTCTTCATGCTTCTATATATTATATCCTTCCAACTAAATTCTTATCTAAGAAAGTAGAGAGTTAGGATATTTTAGCCACGCTAGATATTAAAGATACATATCAAAATATTCTAAATACAACTGTAAATTTAAGGCTACATATACCTTATGCTAGAGGGATTGTATACTAAAACCATTTAATCGCTTTTTCCCATAATACTGTTACTCTTACATAAGACACCTTAAAGTGATCTTTTAGAAGCATAAGTTAGATGTTATGTACAGATAAACCCAAAATGCTAATTTCATTTCGTAAGTATAACTAAATATGCAAAATAAGTAGATTTGAATCTAAATGATTAGCAGGAAATATGCTGGTTAACTATTTTTAACTTGAGTAGAGTATTTTAATAAGCACCTCTTTGTATTCTATTTAGACAAGCTACAACGCTTCATAAAGTGCTAGCATTTGATATGATATCAGAAATCTATCTTGCTATTGAAACAGTAATACTGTATTATACAATTCCTTCCTTTATAGGTTTTATTGCTTGTAGAATGGCTTGAGTTTTGGGATTTATTTTAATGAGAAGAGGTATAATAGGATGTAAAATACTATCGTAAAAAGTCTTCATTACTATACAAGGTTAAGCGTTTACTAACTGTTTAATATAAAGAGATGAAATGCTAACCTATTAATACCCATATAAAGCTAGAAAGGATGAACTTTAAAAAAATTAGTTCATTTAAATAACTAGTAAGGATACAATGATAGATTCACTTCTCAATCAGTAAAATATTCTTCCTAGTAATACCCCACAATAAATAGCATAATTACTAGTGAATAGCTTAAGGTAGTGTAATAAAAGCCATATAATAGAAAAGTAGAATAGTGCTTAATTACTATTATGACTTATATTGTAAAATAGAAGCAAGAATCTTTTTCTTAAAGAGTAAGGCTAGTAAGTATAATTAAAACACTATAGTCAATCTTAATGGCTATTTTAGCTTAGCTTTATACTTCATTAGGAATCATTTACTAACATTTTGAAACTATCTAAAGGGATTATAAAAAAGCAGATATGTTAGGTAAGATAGGATTATGATATAAATGCTTAAACAGAAAGTTAAAAGAAGATGAATTTATTAAAAGGTAAACTAATGATGGCTAAGTAATTTGAAATGTAAAATATGCTTTGTGATAAATTTATAGTATCAAGGCTTCAAAGAAATAAATTCAAGGATAAAAAAGATGAAAAAAGGAGAATGCGATGAGAAAAGTTATCCTTGCTACTTCATAAATTGATAAAGAACTTAAAAAAATAGTAGATAATTAAGAAAAGTCATGCATTTAATTAGAAAAATCGACAAAACTATCTGAAAATCTATCTTACTAATGCTTTTGTCTTAAAACTCTACTAAATAATGTATAATTTTAAAATATTAGAAGCCATCTTAATAAAATGTAACTACAGCTGCATTTTACCAGAAAAATGAGCATAAAAGTTTTCTTAATAATCCAAGAAGCTACCATATAGGAAAGAGGCACCATGTAATACAATAAATATACTATTTTATAATTTTCTTAATAAGTTTAATCTTTTATTCCAAGTTAATGATTTTTTTAATTATGCAGATTCAAAGTTTAATGCAAACAAAAAAATGTCGCAAGAATATTAGCACTAGTTTGTAGCTTAAGAAAGATAAAAACAATAAAACAAATAAAAATTATATCACTTCAGAACTTTCGGTTATCCTGTTCATAACTGTACACTTTATCTATCTCGGTTCTATTTTTGAGTACTAGTCTCTGTCTATATTTTTTTCCTAGAATATTTTTTTGTATTTTCTTTGCTTTTGGTAAATAACGATCCTGATTATTACACTAATTATCTATATTTAGTACTTACAAGTAAAAAGCTAATGAAGATACAAATTATTCCTAGTGATGCTAAAATTTTTTTAAATCATTTCTCTATTTTTCTTAAGCATGTTTCTTCTGGCTTTCCTCTTCCTACTACTGAGAATACGTATTTAAGAGGCTATGGTACATCACAAATACCTGCACAGTCTCATTTTTTCTCCACAAATTCAAGCAACTTAAAATATTTATTATGAAAATCGAAGTCTTCTCTATAGATAGATCTTATAAGGATGTTTGTGCAGTTATTTGGATTCAGTTCGCATTATTAGCATTCGTATATATTATCGGCTCCTTCTTCTGCTATATTTCAACCCTCTGTTTCATCTTAACTCCATGAAGAGAAATCATTTATTTTGCAAGGACATTGCATTCCACATAGATAATTGCTAGACTTAATATACACATCGTTTATTTAAGCAAGGTTTCCTTTCTCTCCTATATCGCAAGCTTTGTTAAATTCAGCCGGAATAATAGAATCTGAAATTAAAAGTTACCATATGTGTATAGCGTGCCAATCCCTACAGCTAAAAAAGCTAAGCACAGCAATTGAGAAATAATAAGGTAAAAAATTGTGAGCATCTTGTTTATGCTTAGAACAGTAATAATGGTAATAATTCCAAACAGAACTACTCCAGCACCCGCAAAATATAATGCATCACTAATTAAACTCCCAACGCCTTCTTACTACTCACCATCTTCTATTAATTTCACAACTTTCAGTTCACAAAAAACGACCCCAGCATAGATAGCAAAGCCACCTATACCTAGAAAGAAAATAGCTAGTATGATTTATAGAAATATTAATATTTCCTTAGAAACTCGTAAACACATTTTTGTATCAAAATGAAGCTAAACAAAAGTTCAGTTACTTATTAACTAGATTAAATTGCAGTAAATAGTTAATATAACATATCATATTACAACTATACAATCACTAGGAATCAGTCTTGTGCTCTTTTATGCAGATTGAATGTTTGGTATCAATGGTAAAAATGTTAAATGAATGTTTATTGACAAATAGTGGAAATTTATTAGTGTTCCACATACCTTTTATGATTAGCTCAATGACATAAGTATACAATATGAGAGAAAGGGTAATCTACATTATTAACTATTAGAGAGCTAGAAAAGACAGAATAAGTGAGATATTTAAAATAACTTTAATGATTTGCAAATCTAGATGACTTATTATAAGTAGTAGTTCACTTTTGCTTATATCAGAAAATAAGTGATATTTTAAATATCAAATTAGTACTTTATGCATTTATAAGATTTTAAAGTACTTTAAGGTGTTTCAAAATCAGTTTTTTGCTTGCATTATATTATGAGCTAGACAAGTATTGATTATGTAAAAATAAGGCTGTATGGTATAAGACCACTGCATTCCAATAAATAAAACAACTGAGTGACTTCCATTTCAGCTATATAGCATATTTAAATCTTAAATATATGCTAAATATCTAAAAAGTAAATAAGAGAGGAAAATGTAAATTTAACTGAAATACTTTAACTCATCGATGTCTATCTTAAACATTAGCAGATTATATAACTTAGCACTACTCATATATAGTTATTGCTAACCTTATAGAAGCAAATCATATAATATAATATATTAATGTCATGCTTCAATTTATTTGCTACTTTAAGTATATAATCATTATCAAATTTTTTCAATTAACCTATTCTTTTCTTCATTTAGCTTTATGCCATTGCCATTTTTTATCTTAGTCAAAATATTGAAGAAAGTTTGAAAATAAATAGTCATTGACTGTACTAACTTATAATGAGTAATATATTTAAACTAACTTAAGTTTACTCTGTATAAGCGAAGGATTTATAAAGGTAGAGTTTTTAATACAGGATTTATTAATAGGAATGTAAATAATTCAAACAGCATATTCGCCTGAATAGTACTTTAATATTTCGATGAAATCTAAATAATTAACTTCATTTCCTTTATGTGTAAATCTGTATTATGTATTACCTTTTACAAAGCAGCAAATGTTCCTCGTTACTGATATACATCTTAACAAAATCTAGAACACTTCTGAATCTTGTTTGAGTTACATAGCCTGAGTTCGTTCTGTCCTTATCTTGGAAATATGGCTTTAAAAGAATCATTTAAGTTCTTATCATTTCTCCTAGTCTTGTAAGACAGATATGAACTTTCTCTTCTTCTTATTGCGTTAATATATCTTTAGGGTCAAGGTAGGATGGAGGTTAAAATTAATCAACTTTAGCTTCAGGGTCTTTATCTAGACCTTTTTTCGTAAATACTGACTCACATATTTCATTGAAAGTCTTATAATCCACTAGATCTTTTCCAGCTTGATGCTGAAATTTATTCTCAAGCAATATCAATTCTGAATTTTTAAGGTTTAATCTAGTATAAAGGCTTACTTTAAGTTATCCAATGCTGACCTGAATTTTGCTTTAGAAATATATCCTTTACGAAGTTAGTCATGCTCAGAGAAAAACTCCATAGGTCTTAGTCTTTGTTGCTTTACTTAATGTTATATCTTAGCCAGAAGTTATTAGACGTCATTTTCTTCGTTAATGAACATTTTATATGGAGTAAGAATATCCTTTGGACTCACTTGCACCTTCTAAGAAATAGTTTATTGTAGCTAAGCTTGCTAATCAGCTTCTTCTTATACGGTTTTTAGTCTTGTATCATTCAGGAAGTTTAAATACTGTACATAACCTTCTTTGTTCTAGTACATTTTAACTAGAGCTTTGAATTCTTCCTCGTTTAGATAGAACTTAAAGCTTGCTAATACTTATCTGAAGGTTTTAGGAGTTATTTTATGATAGTTATGTCTATCCCAGTCCTTAAACTAAGATTTTACATCAAGACAGAATTAAACCGCGAAGTCATGAAATCTTTCAATTACTTGCAATCCCAATGCCAATTCCTCAGCACTTGGTGGCTAAAATCCATAATTTGTCTGAGTTGAAACGAATATTTAGTCCTTATCTGGTTCCTTTTCAAGTCCTTTTTTCATAAATATTTCATCAATATTATCGCACAGTTGTCTATAGAGTACTCTTCCAGTTCCATCATCAAAGGCTTAAACTAGAATTTGATATTCCGCTTCGCTCAAATTTATCTTAGCCATGCTTAATCCAATTCTTAGCTGTTGACATGTTATCATTCCTAATCTAAGTCTGTCAAAGTCCCTAAAGAACTCTAGAAGTCTTATACTTCTTTGAGATACTTCAAGTCTCAGCTTCGATAAAACATCTTCTAAATTTTCAGGCTGAGCGTTACTAATCGATGCAGCTTGTCTTTGCTTTTAACTTTTTACTATTTCGTTAATATTTTCTAAATTAACGGGAATAGAGTTTTGATGTTTAGGATGAAAAGAATCTTCAGGTATATCGACGTCCTTAACGAAGTCTACATAATTGACTTCTTCAAGATTTCCCTTGTCTAGATATCTTCTCAAGAATATGTTCAGTATTTCTTCGTTTGGTAATACTTAGAGCTAATCTAATACTCTTGTGAACTATAACCTGGAAACGTGGCCGCATCTTGTTGGATCGAAATCTTAGAATGCATTCTTGAGAGGTACTCTTCTTATCTGTATAAGCCTTTAATATTCTGGTAGAATCTGCTCTAATAATTAGCAGTCTTGATCTAAGAACTTTCTTCTTGCGGCCAAAGTTGCTTCTGCAGTTACAGGCTATACTTTTACATCTGGAGCCTTATCAATACCAGGTATTGTGAAAGCCAAATCTACATCTTTACAGAAATCTCCATAGTTAAATTCACCCTCTTGTGTTTTATAGATCTCAGAAAGAGTGCTGAACTCTTATACACTCAGTTTTAGTCCCATTTATCCTAGAACTCGCTTGAAAACTTCGATTGACACTGTATATTTTCTTAGTTTATCAAAATCTCTGAAAAATTCGTTTATCCTGATTCGTCTCTCTACACAAATAGCTTGTATTTTTTTCTAGATCTCCAAAGGAGCTACTGGCTTATTGAAGTCATGGTCTAAAAATCTTGGTGCTGTTAGACTTGGAGCTATCTTATTAGCTTTAACTCCTACTATTTCGTTCTTAAGTGATATGTTTAATGCATCTGCATTTTCGACATCATTACAAAAAGAAATATAATGGACTAGCAAAGGATTATCAAGCTTAGCATAGTGAGCTATTAGCATCTCTAAAATTTCTTCAGGAGGGGGAATGCCTACTGTGGTTAATACTCTCGAAAATTGAACCTTCGTTACATAACCTGTCTTTGTTCTATCGAAGTCAGCAAAAACAGGTTTGATCAATACTCTTTTCTACCTTATAGTTTCTCTTATGAATTCGATCGCTTCTGGGAATTTGTTTTATCCATTCTGAATATTAAGATCTTCTGTCTCTTTCTATAGTATATCTCTACAAAAGCGAACATAATCTATCTAGTTTGGAGAGTGTCTGTATTCCTACTTTAGCTACTCCATTACTTCAGCAGGGATGGAAATATTCAAGCTGGAATTAAGCACACGAATGAAAATAGAATCAGATACGAAACCTTTTCTAAGTACATCAAAATCTCTAAAAAATTCGTGAATTCTAATTCGTTTCTAAGCTACAACGGTTGCAATTTTTTGGATGATTTCCATTTTTAAATTGTTAGATTATGAAACTTCACATTTGTCATATATTTCAGTTGATTGCTATTAAATAACCTATCAAATTTATACTTTTATATGATCATTTGGGTTACAACTGGTGGTAATTAAAGTGATATGTTAAATATATATGAAGCTCGTTAAAGATTAAAGAGGATTTGATTCAAATAATTAAGCTTATCATTCATATTATACTTTT
This sequence comes from Loxodes magnus, assembly GCA_946699065.1. NCBI lineage: Eukaryota > Ciliophora > Karyorelictea > Loxodida > Loxodidae > Loxodes > Loxodes magnus. The sequence continues at coordinate 180,736 of CAMPDV010000181.1, forward strand.
TAGAGGAGAAAGGTGTTTATATGGTTAGTATAAAGGAAATAAGTCAATTAGGTGAATCTTAAAGAATATTGTACAAGTCAAGACTACTTGTCTTTTATTCTCCTAGATAGATCTATATTATCTTCAGGATTACCAAAAAAGAAAAGTTTGCTTCAAGCGTTACTTTCTAAATATTAATCATTTCATTACTATCTAATTATTCTTGAGCTGAAGTATATCTTCATCACCTTGTACCTATTAAACATCTAATATGTCTATTAACTTTTTTATTTACTTCTAATAGTTTTATGCTATGTGTTTACATCTATTCTTAAGAAATATCTCTTTAGCATTAAAATCCAAGTTAATTATGAACCAAACTTTTAAATATATTAGCTTAAATTAAAATAAGTTCTTAATATTTTACCATTTAGATACTAACAGTGCTATCATAGTTTTTATTCTTATTGCTTAATGTCTCATAGCTTTTATCAATATACCTTATTCCTGTTTATAAGAGTGTTTATTAAGCTTGGTACGGTTCTTCTAGGCATTGGCATAATTCTAGAAAGTATTATACTTGATACTGTAGAAGGTTTGATTATATGCTAGTGAGACCTTTTAAACGATTTTTTGTCTAATGTCTTATAAAGTTTCTCTAATTGATAGTCTTCTATTCTTCCTTTTTAGGTTAAATGCTATTTTCGCTTTGTTTGTTATGAAGAACGAATAAAAAATTATCGCTAAAAAAGGGGACGAGAAGAGAGGCAAAAAATAGGCAAAAATTAAATAGTAAAAAGTAGTTAAAAGTAAAGAGTTCGTATAAAGTCTCAAGCACGCATAAATTATGGGAAATGAACAGCGAGTGAAAAAGAACTTCAAGACCAAACAGCGAAACGAAGGATTCCAAATGGTGTGCGCCGACAAAAGCAAGGAGGAGAATATAGATTCACAAGAATTAAAAATGAAAGGTTATAAAATAATTGACATATCAATATGATTGGTTCTTAGCATTAATAATTTTTTGGAAAGCTTCCGTTGCCAATGGATGTTTGTTTTTATCAGGGTGGACCTCCAGACAAAGTTTATAATATTCGCTACTTTGCATTATGAGTACACGCAACTAATTTTGACTCATCCCTAGCGTTTTGTAAACATTATAAGCCATATCGTATGTTACTTGTTTATCCTTAGAAGTAAAATCCAGAGCCTATAACCGTATTGTTTGCTCTTGCACATCATCTACTGAATTTTTCCTCCGTAGAGGTGTTATCGGTATTCCAGGGTCACTGTATTTTCTCTTTGCCTATGTAAACAATGCCTGCTATTCTTCTGCTTAAGCTTACCAGAATTGTTCCTCCTCTTTCTTTATTCTTAGTTTTTTCTCCTTTTTGACTAGTTTTGCACATTCCTCACACCAACGCATTTTAGGTAGAACACAACTTCAGATATGGCCACGCTTACATTCGAATTGTATTCCATTTTCAGTTTCGTGGATTACACCATCTCGATTTACAGCAAATCTTCTAGCTCTTTCTATCTAAGTAGGTGTTAATGCAAAGTAATACGAATAATTTTTTTGCTACGGTTCCTCTATCTCTTCTTTAACTACTCTTGACCTACAAAAATTCAATGAGGGTTAAAACTTTCGATGCTACTGTTATTTTTCAGCCATTTATTTAAAGTTTTATAATGTCTTATATCTACGATCCCAAATAAGATCCTTTGGGAAGACCTGGCCAAGTTATTCAAGGTCCAGCTCCTCGTGCAACCAAGTCTCCAAGTGACGTCACAGATTTCCCTAAATAAGAATAAGTTGAAATGCCAGAAGAATTCCACTACGCTGAAGGAAAGTACCATCCTCCCTCATTACCTTTAAGATCAGGTTGGTATCCTTTCAACGTAGCTCTTCAAGCTGGAAAGGTATATCATTACTGTACTTGTGGTTACTCGTTTAATCAACCTTTCTGTGACCATAAATGCCATTTCAACCCAACTAGACTGAGACCTATAGCATTCAACGTAGATTAATCAGGCTATTACAAACTTTGCCAATGCAAACTGAGTGCAAACTCTCCTTTCTGCAACGGAACTCATTTGTAGCTATTAAAGCATCACCACAAGACATATTATGGCTTCCAAAGAATGTTCCAAGGATATTTCACGTTTGCCTTCTTAGGAGTTATCGCCTACAACTTCTACTCATGAGAAATAATTCAAAAGTTTAATAATAATTTAAAAGATATTTAAGACATACACTAGTATAGCATTTCTCTTTTATCTTAAATGCTATTTATCCTCTATATACGTCTATCTTCTTTTTGGGCACTTATTTTACTCTTTTTTCTACATCGAAAGGCTTTTTTGTGTAAAATGCTTTTTGATTTAACAAATCTTTTAAATATGAAATTTTATTTTAATTCTGTAGCTTTTTATTTATTCTTAGCGAAACATGCTTAAACATGAGTATTGTTCGAAGCATATCCTACAATGTTAAAATAATATCAATTTACTTTAACACTTTAAAGTGCTGGCTTTCTCTATACCCAGAGTTTGACAGTGCAATGTAAATTCTTTTTCTCTGTTTTTTTAGAAAAATTATTTTAGTTTTATAGTTAACAAATATGCTTAAAATAACTTAAATAGTTGATATAAAATGCTGAATCATTGATATTATAAGAAAGAAAAATTATCTACTTAATTAGCCTTAACTTTATTTTCGCAATCAGCTTTAAATTGAAATTCTTTCCTTCTTAAATATTTGAATTTTGCTTAATTTATGTTTTTCTTATTTAAATATACTAACAAACTCTAAAGATGGTTATTTTCACCATATTTTCCATAAATTCCTTTAATCCTATTTATTTATTTAGATCTATTTTCATAATAAGATCATTCTACAGTCTAATTTTGATCTCAAAACTTAACTTACTTTTTATTAATTTCCTTCTCATTTGTGTAAAATGAATTGACACTCCATTCCTAATCATTTCTTAATCTCTTATAAATAAATTTTTAATCTTCCCCAATTTTATTTACTCGATGATCTATTCCTTTAATTTAAATGGAGCATTTGAATATGTGCTCATATTGCATTTTACTATCTAATTTAGTCTATTTAAAATACTTTATCAGTGATATCTAATATTTATAGGGCTGATGCGAATGAATGGAGTTAGAAAGCTGCTGCTTATAGAACTCTACTAAAGCTTGACTTTTTTAAGGATTATCTAATGAATAATCAAAACTGTGATAGAACTATGAAGTTGGAAATCTCTCAGGCTTAATATATGAAATAAACAGGTTAATAGGAACTATTTTAACTAGAAGTACAATCTAGTTTTTTAACTTGTAAGGAAAGTGCTTTGGAGTCTATTAAAAATATCAATCGATATATTAAAAAGGAGATATTACTGCGAAGAAAGTAATGATATGATCTATGTATGGCTAACTATAAACAGCATAAAGTTGATAGTTTTATATATTACAGAGATTTTGTATCTTTCAATGAAATGCTCCTTTCTGTATGGATCTTTAAAGAAAGAATATCACTTAATCTGCTCTATTTTAGAATTTCTTAGTTTTATAGTTAAATTTTAGTTGTTCGGTTGATTAAAAGTTAGTTATAATCTCCTATAAGTTTGATTCATTTACAAGATAAAACATGTCAAACGATCATCTTTAAGTATATCTCTAATAAACTAATAGATTAATTAACTTTTTTTTGTCGCTCTATTGTACAAATTCATACTCCTTGGTATCTTTCCTCTTACCTTAATTATATTATAAGGTAAGAAATAATATCTTTTAATAAACTTCTTTTCGTTTTAAGAACTTTAATCTGAATTCTGAACGATAACTGTTTGCTCTTAGAAGTATCTCTGTTTAATGCTAAGTTCACTCTATAATTTCATATTCTGCTTTATCTTCTAAACCTTAAAATATTTCACTTATATGTTATATTGAAACTGACAATATCAACATTCCATTATCTTCATTATTGAAGCTACACTATTTATAGTAATAGCAACACTAGGATATGCATAATGCTTATACAATCTAAATTTAAATTATAGATACATAATAAGGCAATTTGGCAAAGTCCTTATGAAGAAAATGCAAGGAATTTCTAAAGTTCAAATAAGAATGTTGGAAGAACTAAAGAAAAAAAGAAGAGATAGATCCAACTGCAACAAAGAAGGTAGAGAGAGATGCTTTGTATGAATGCACTTGGGTACATTTACAAAAAGAAAGAGGACTAGAGGAATTGAAGTTCTCAAGAGAAAGCAAGGCAAGGTGATGCGAAGTAGCAACATTAAACTTTCAATTTTAACTTCTGGAGAAATCTAGAGGCTATCTGGTCATATTAGTTATATAGTTATTAAGTTTATTGACTAATTAAAAGTAAACTATCTAAAACTATTAGCTATCTTTCTCGAATTAGGATGCTTAAAAGTATTTTTACTGCAGATGAAATAAAGAATAAATAGTACTTGAGGCTTTACCATCTTATAATCTATTTTGGGCTGTAATCTTTTAGAAAATTTATAAATTAGACTGATGAGATGCATAACATTTACTGATAATGTTTGCCATTGGAATGAGGGTAGAAGGGGAATTTTGGGACAATGAATTGAAGTAGTCAACGATATCTCATTCAAAATGATATATAATAAAAAGAGAGAGTACTTAGAAGATAGATGCTCTACAATTTTTAAATTGGAAAAGAATCAAAGTAGGAATTAAATTGCCTATCCAGAATGAAGAATGATTAAGTTTCAAAAAAATGGCCTTGATAAGTTATTTAAGCAACAAAAAAGGAAAGTAGATAATGACTATATTGTGATAAGCACAAATTTTTAATCTGATAAGCCCAACAAAAGTAAATACCATCATACATATACCTTAATAAATACTTTATCTCCAAATTTTTAATGGCCAAATCGTTTTCTTATTAAATAAGCAGCCAATAATATTAATTGCTTATTCTGAAGTAAATGCTTACTAACTTTTATATCATTGTAGCTTTCTCTTACATATATTATACTAACTAAGCTAAGCTTTTTATCTTATTATATCTAATTTTAATAACCTTCTATAATATTGATTTATCAAGAATGATTTAAACATTAAGCATCATTATGGTTTACAGTAGTAGTTTTTATATGAACTAGTTAATTGATTAATCATAAAACTTTGATTTTTTAAACATGATTAAAAGTGGATTTGATATTGTAGTCGTTTATTATAAGTGCTGCTATTTTCATGATGTTGATTTTGAGTACTCTAAGAATTCAAAAATACTTAGAATCCATTCTATGATAACATAATTTCTGTGCATGGTATTATTAACTTCTTCTAACTTTACTCTATTAACAAACTTATTCTTTTTTTATTTTCTCTTTACTCTAGGATTTTCTTCTGCATTATTGTATCTATTCTCAAAAAGTTTGATATATTTGATATTTAATATTAGTACTTTGCTAGTTACAATATTTAAATAATCCATCTATCATTTGATTACATTTATCATTTCATTCCTATTTAAATTTTTATTTTCCCATTTATTTTTCCTTTATTTTTATCTTTTCTTTCATTCACAATATAAATGACATGTTTGGTTATCAATGTTGAGTAGCACTAGCTATTTATTTCATTATCCTCATTTTGTTTCTTACTTATTTCTCCATCTATACAATATATCTTATATTAATGCTTTCTAATCCACTTATTTCGATACCTTTATCCACTTTTTATATTCATGTTAATATCCCTATCCAGCGCTTCTAGGTAAGAAAACCTTCTTTAGCTAATCTGGTTAAAGACTAAATGAGTCTAATAAGCTTCTTACTGAATAGTTATTCCCATATAATAAGTCTTCTCCATTTCTTAATCTTAACTACGATTCTATCTTTTCTAACCCATTATTCATTAAAGTATCTCTGAGTAAGCGTAATAGAATCTAGAAAGTAAGATAATGCTAGTATGAGTAAAAGTAATTTCATTTAAGAAATTGAAGTTAAATAGTAGCATAATTAAGAAAGCTGAAAGAAGCCTAAACCTTAATGGGAAAGACTGGAATTTTCTCTAGTCAAATAAGTAAAAATCTAGACTTATAAACTTAATTAGTAATATAAGTAGCTTAAACCACAGGAAATAATGGTATTTCTATACTTGCTAAGTAAAGCAATATAAGCTAATTAATAATAAAGCAAAGAAGGAAATAGACAGAACTTAAATACTGCTATCAGGTTCTATTAGCATTGGCTAAATTAATAAGAAGCTAATCAGTTTTGAATATTAATATAGATGCTAATGATATATTCAGAAATAATTAGTTTTAAAAGAAACTTTTGCTTTTAAAATAAGATAGTAAATATGACTCAAAGAACTTTGATATTGCGGTCAATTTTCATGTTCATTTTGGTGAGAGAAGGAGTCTAGTTTAGAGTACTTCTAAAAAGGATTTAGCAAATATTTTTAAGGCTTTAAAAGGAACTTATTTGGTTAAAACAAGTCGAATGTTACAGTAGCAAGAAGAAATATGGAAGAGTATTGAATAATAAAATGCTTTGATACTGAAAATATCAATATAATTAAAGCTTGGTTAACTATTAGTTCATCTTAAGTATAAAAAATAAGAGCTTAATGCATAATCTGGTTCTTAATAGAAAGACAAATATTAGAGCATATTGGAATGCAATATTTCTTAATTTTGTAAAAAGAAGGAGGTAGAAAAGAAATGATTCAAATAAAAGTTGTAAAAAGAATATCTTAATCGAATGAGAAATGAGCTAATTGAAGAAAGATAAAATAAGTTAAATTACTTTATGCGAAGCTTATTTATAAAAAAGGGCTTTCTGTAACTATAGAGGAAAGGCTCTTAACTTTAAATCAGCGATGTTTTTCATTATTTTATAGAGTAAGAGAAAAAATCACATAATTAGTCTAATGTAGACAGTTGGTGTGAAGATGTAGTTTAAAAGTGTATCTCCTAAATCTGAATAAACAAAGCAAAAAGTGGGAATTATAACTGTAATTATATTTTAATAGATAGCTTTATTAAGCAAAGGAGCAAGATAATATATTACAAGAGAGATCTTGATTAATTTATAAAATTTACTTGAAGCCTTAAAGATTATATCAACAAAACTCAATTTCTTTAGGAAATCGACAAACATAATTAGATAAGCCTAATAAAATAACTTTTTAAACAGGCGATATTAACTATAGGCTGTAATTAATCTTAACTTACTTCATTGTTAAATAAGTATCTAGAAAAAGAAAAAAAGAAGGTTTACCAATAAATATTCGTATATAGTTTCAGTTAGAGGTATGAATTTTTTTCTTTTTGGCATTTATAACTTCAATAAATAAAATTTTCTCTTTCAATCCTATTTCTCAGTTATTGTCTATAATTATAATATTATAAGATCAACAAAAAGTTAAATAACTTTGAGGCATCAAAAATATTATTGAGAATAACTCAACCCATGATTGAGCGTTTTTATTGAGAGTTAGCTCTGATCTGCATAATTTTGATTCGCTCAGTAAGTAAAATGATCTGAGTAAGATCTAGTAATCAGCGTTTATAATTAGCTTTTCATACTTTGCTTATAATCACCTTCTTATTCTTATATCCAGATATATCTATAATCACTAACATAAAAAAGGTTGTATAATTAAACCACTAGTCAATACGTAAAATTATCCTTATTAGTATATTTAATAAAAGAGCTTCAGAGGTTATAATTAGAATAAAAATGCTCCATTTAGATTACAACTACATATGAAATGATAATTCACTTGAAATTTCAGGAATGAAAGACTGCTCGATGCCTAAGAGAAGGATATGACATAGAGAACTGAGTGATACTAGATCATCAGATATTCCAAGTCTACTTGTAATTGAAAGAAACTTTGAAAACCAAGAACTAATTCATGTTAATACTGGATAAGAAGATACCGATTTTTTCTCGTAGTAGGAGGAAGATTTTCTGGAGTTTGTAGGGGATTGGTAAGAAGATTCGAGTGACTCATTGCAGATATCATTTTTTAAGTAGCCTTAAATTATGAGTAAAAATGAGGAGGAAATAATGGATTCGCAATTAAAGGATATGATAACAAGAAGTATGGGATTAGATATGAGATTTCTTTAAATATGCTTTACTTGTTAACTAATTTACTTGATCCTTCGTTGCTTATTTAAGAAACTAACAAAAGAACTCTTTCTTTCCTCTTTATTAGTTCTAGAAATCTCTTTTAAGAAGACGTCTGTCTGATCTCACTTGTTTTGTTGTGCTCTTATAAATAAATAACTATAAGGCTTGTTATTTATTTCAATTTTACCTGCCGCTCTTCTTTTTCAAATCATCAAAGTAATTCTCAAAATATCCTTAAACCATTTTTTACATCTTAAAACTGACTATAAAGTTTCGAACTCAGCAATATTACTTCCCTAAGTTTCGTTAATCATGTTTTAAACTAACAAATAAGTAGTAAGAGATAAAACTAGCTCTCTTTTTAATTAACATTCAATTGATTAGTTGATTTACTTCATTAATGATTAAGGTACTTAGAGTACTTAATTTACTATGAATATAAAACTAGAACATTTATTTTAAGAACTTACCTTTTACAGTTTTTTCATTGGTTTGTTTACACTAATTACTTGGATATTACTCAGAATGAGCTAATGTTTTGGAAGTATTTTATTTTGTTACTTATTAGCAAGTAGTTTATATCTAGTTTCTGAATTATTAAGTCTTTATTCAATTATTAATGAAATAGACTATTTATTTAGCTATAATGATTCTGTTTTTGACTATCTAATGTGAAACCATGCTTGCTTTATGATTTTCTCTCATATTTAATTATTTACTAACGAATCGGCTTTCTTTATTTGCTAAGCTTTCAAATAAATTGTTCTGTCTACGATTTAATCAACTCATTTTGTTTCAATTTCAATCAGTTTAGTTTTACATTTTCATGATTCGAAAGAGATTTATTCTTATACAATTTTAGTTAACTTCATCTGTTTATTTAAGTAAGCATCCTTATATTATCTATTAACCACTTAAATACTATTACTATTCAATTCGATTAAATAGCTCTTCCTATTTAAAATATTCCTACTTAGATATTTTTTTATAGCCAAATAGATAAGAAACTATTACAAGTCTAATGCTTGTGTATAATATATTTCGAGCTATATTATTACGTTATTTGATTGAACTTATATTTTCCACCTAAAAAAGCTTTAGATTTGCCTAATATCATCTGCTATCTTTAATTACTTTGATTCTTAAAAAATAAATTCCTTTGCAAGATTTCCTTTTCTGTTTTGAAATCAAAGACTAATTCGATCTTTGGGCTTAGCTTCTCACTGCTCATTTATGGCTTCCTACTACCTCCCTTTTTAACTATTATTTGATATGGTTTTTAGCTTTTACATGCATTGTAAAAAATGAAGATATATATAATATCTTTCATTACCTTTCTTATTTAAAAAATAAACAAAGAGTATTAGTTTTAATGGTAAGAGAAGAGCAAACTAAAATAGAGCAAGAGTAGTAAGATAATCAGTTAAAATCAACCAATTTAAAAAGCAAATCTAGGAACTACTTAGAGAGGGAGAAGAATAATCAATTTAGCTATGATTAAGGATTAGTTAATCTAAACTGCAACTGAATATCAAAAGGATCATTATTAGTTCAAACAGATAATAAGACTGGAAACTTTTATGTGGCTGTATTATCAACTTAAGCAAATTTGTTGGTTAGATTAAGATGAAAGAAAGGCTTCAGTAAGAATCTGCTACTTTCTAGAAAAGATAATCTAAAATTTAAGCAAGAAGGATGAAGTTTGAATCAATTGTATAGAATTCTATTCACCTACTTAAGATGTTTTTATTGATTTGGTATTAAACTAAAAGAATGAAAATAAAGAATACAGAAATAATTTCAGCTCTGCTATTTAAAAGGAATAGATTAAACTAGGTTAGCTATTTAGTAGCATGATTAACAATAGCATATAACTTCTGTTTGTGACAAAGTTTTAATAGCAAAAGAGGAAAATTGAGCAGACAAATAATTAAATTTGATCAATGATATTTACCTTTTTTTCTTGGCCAAATTCAATAATGGAGATCATAATTTTTCCATATAAACAAATAAAAACGAAGATGCTAGTGAGATATCATATTAGGCGAAACTTAGCAAGCTTTTATCAATATAGAAGTAGAATAATTTAGAAGGTAGAATAGAAATGTCTACTAAACAAATTTTAGAAGTGACCTAATCAAATATATAATGTATTAGCTTAAAATTAATTCACATATTTGTATAAGAAAGCTCTAAGAAAGAAAATGAAGACTATTTAAAGAAGTGATTTAAAAATTAAGTTTGGAAAATGTTAAGAGAGATAAGAAAAAAATAATTCAGAATTTAAATTAAAAAAATAAAGAAAAACAGAACAAATTATCCATCCAAAAAACTACGTTATAGTCTTAAAATTGTAAGTCATATCAGTACCAAAAAGATTTCTGCATATTTTTTTTGTGCTGCAGTTTAAAAGGAAATTTAACATTTTAATCCTTAATAAAATTTGAAATATAAGCAGCATTTATTTTATGAACCTTAATTTAAATATAAGAAATAAACTATTAGTCACTCATAAAAATTATGAACTCAAGAGTCAATCGATTTTAGAATCCTAACGATCCTAAATTTTTCAAAGTCTTTAAAATTAGAAATTTTTCTATAGACTAAAGAAACTATCCAAACCAGAAATATTTAAATTAATTAATTTCAGAAAGATAGAAAATCTAACTAGATGAGATATAAATTATGGTAATAGTATAGTATAAAGAGAAGGAGTTAATTATAATTATACCTTAATTAAGTTTAATTTTATCCTATTGATAATTAATAATCTAATTTTTTAGATCATGAGAGGTGAATAAGATTAACCATCTATAGATAAATAAAAATCTCTCATTTGTTTTATTATTTCAAATATTTAAGCCATATTAAACTTTTTTATAGCATGCTTATTAAAAAACTTGATAAGACTAGGAGCTTATGAAGAGATAGATTTATCATATTAAGATTTATCTTCTTATATAATGAAGCAGAATTCTCATTGTTTATTTATATAAATAAAAATAACATTTAAACTTAAGAAAGTCAAAAAATGATAAATATCAAGCTTCATTATTTTTTGTTGATCTCTCTCTTAGACTTTACCATTTTTTTCTCTATTTTCTAAAATAAAAGATGTTACATTTTTAGACTTCTATTTTCTCTACTTTCTCTTTTGCTTTACTTCGTCATCCTCAGTTTCAAAATTTGTTTATGCACTAAGTCTTTTTTAATTTTCACTTTGTTCGTAGTCTTATGGACGAATTCTAATATTCTTTGTAAAAGCAGAAAGACCTTTTCAGTTAGAAGTTCGTTGCTTACCTTCTTTCTCCAAAGAATATTAGTTTTCTTGGTCTACTATTATGTTTTTGAGATGCTCAAATACTTCCAAAATCAGATTCCTATTTTCGTCAAATTGCTCTGGATTTACTTCAGTAAAACTATGCTAAATGCCTAGTTCTTTGCAGATTCAATTCAAAGTTTTAAGTATTCAGTTGAAAGCTTATTAATATACATGGAAGATTTAATAGGCCTTTCAATTAAGAGCTTCATACTCTTGATTTTTTTATTGAAGCTTATACTTTAGTTGCTTAATTTCTTACTCCTAGTGGGAATAATCTTGCTCCGTTATTTTTATATCCTAAATTCTTTTTTTGTTCTTCTCATGCTCAATTCTAAGCAATTCAAGCTTTTTCTCTCATTAAACTTTCTATTCTTCTAGTTACTAGTTATTTGATTCTCTCATTATGAACTTTTCCACCATATCTTATGGGTTTACAACTGTGGTATTCTCTCTTACTACTTTGAAGATTTTCTCGATATGAACTCCTTTATGTCTAGTCTAATCATATTTCTTTTCTAATCATATGTAATAAAGTTTATGAACTAATCACTGTCTCCTATAAAATCCTTACTCCTAATCTTTCGCGTTAAATAATGCGTTCTCAAATAAAGCAGCTTAATCTATTAATCTTTTTTCTCTAGTCTCTTTATTTTGCTCCCTCATAATAAGATTATTCTCAAGATTCTCAATTGTCTTAATCCTGCTACTGATCTAATACGTTATCCCACTTTAATTCTTCTTCAAGGAATCTTCTCGTTACCTATACTTCAAGTAATGAAACTATTTTTCTCTCTCCTAGTAGAATTACTTTTATTACAGTTACTCCTGCTTCATATTCAGAGTCTTATACATGGTATCATAGTAAATTTTCTCTTTTTTTACTCTATCGTAAATATGTTTAAGCACCTCTGTCTAAAAAGACTCATCAACACACTTCTCCTTCATTTCAATAATTTACTCTCCTAGTTCCTGCATTTCTTCGTTAATATACGTCTTATTCAATTGATATTACGTTTCCTACTTAACTACTTCCTCTAGATTTTTTTGGATTCTATTGAAGTTTTTTTCTTCTTTCACATACTGCTATTTAGCAAGATCATACTCCTTTCTAATTATATACAGCTAGGTTTCTAAAGCTCTCTTTTCTTCTTGCTCGTAATCTTATGCTATAGCATCTCAACTCTCTATAGCATTCACCCTAGGTTAAGGAGTTTTATTTCTCTAAGTATAAGGTTGAACAGGTGTTAGCTTACTGAGTCGTACTCTAGGAGAGACAGTATATGCTCTAAAATCCGTAAGGAGTCCTTTCTAGGTAATGAAAACATCTGATTGCTATTTAATTTTAGCCATTATAACTTCTTTTAATTAGCTTATAAATTAATCCTCATTTAGTACCTAAATGACTCTGTTTAATTATCCCTATATCTACATCAATATGAGTACAAGATAGTAGTATCTAAGAAGCTTTATACATGCTAATGGAAATGTTTTTGAGGCTAACGTTTGAAAGTGTGGTATAAGCATAGATTAAAGAGACTAAAATAGTGTAGATGTAGGTTAAATAGTATAATTGCTGGTATTATTATAATCAAGGTCTCTTGATATAATGGTAGAGCACTAAAACTATATATGTGTATTGGTAGATAAAGGATTATAAATATAAATCATATTTAGTGCTAATTAACTAGCTAGTGAAATTAAGCTATTAGTGTCTATTAAAAGAAAGTAATTTTTCACTTGGTACTTTATATCTATTTTGGTTTCGTTTTGTAAGGAGTAATAAGATAAAATATACCAACAACTAAATCAAAGTAGATCAGCTAAGGAGCAATGCTCGAGGTTTTCCTAATATAGCTTTCTGTGTACTTTTTTTCTGCAACAGTAATACTCCACGCTATATACAGTTAAATAGCATGAGAAATTGTAAAGCTTTCTAAGAATCATGGAACTTTTTTAGTATTATGGACTAACAAATTAGCGTATCATACAATATCCAAATGAAATGAAAAGAGATGGCAGATATTCAATGAAAGTTATTAGAGGATAAAGACTAGGAGCATTTAAAGAAACAGCTATACTTTAGCAGCTAATTAGTTTGCTGATTTAATAGCTGTTTCTCTAGTTAAGATTCAAGAATCATGTGGATTTTGTGAGCCTTCTCGTCAACTGGTAATCTTAAAGGTAATTATTTCATGAAGACTGGAAAATTAAGAGTCTTTTTTGGATACTAACCTATTGATTAAGAAGATTTTAAATTAGGGATGTAAAGGAGGTTAGATAGATTATGTTTGAATATATTAAAAGCAAAACAGTGATGAATTAGAAGCTGATTACTCAATACTGGATAAGATGATATTTGGACCTATGATAAAAGCTAGATGTTTCTAAAATTTCATATTTCGTCGACTTAGAGCAAAGTGAAGCTACCTTCAAGCTATAGTAGCTACTTTTGGATCAATTTCCATTGGTTTTGAAGCTATTTAAGGCAATCCTACCCTGAAGGTGAATATGATGATTAATATGGCTTTGATTTTAGTTATAGTGCGATATTTATTGACTACGGAGCAACATATAATTAGCAAAAATTACTGAAAAAAATTTAGGATTTTTGGGGAGAAAGTGGATTTAAGAGACTGTTAAGAGGAGATAGTTCAACTGATACTGTTAAATATAGAATTGCATTGACAACATCTGATCCAGTTACTGGAGTAACATTAATTAGTTTTAAATTATCTTCCAACATACAACTCTTCTTCAAGTTTTCTTTTTAATATTAAAACTGCATTAAGTTAATGATCAATATACTTAAGAATAAAGAATATTCAAACTCTTTGTAAATATCAAGAGGAAGCATCAATAATTGCTAAATGAGATGCTGTAATATGAATGATTCTTTAAAGAAAAAGTATATAAATAGAAAGGAAACGATCCTAAAATATTGCGTAACGATATAATACTCAACCTTTATTTTATTATGATCTATTTCTATTACATCTAAGATATATTAAAAAAACTGGATACGATCTGTATTCAGTTAATTACCTTTATGAATCAAAATTTAGGAACTCATAAATTAAATGCCAGGATAAGAAAGAATAATAAATATTAATATTTAATCCTATAAAAAAGGCAAGCTCATGTTTAAATACTCAATATGACTTAAGGACCTGTTATGGTTTGTTACATTAACGTCCTAAGGTAGTTTTTTTACACTACGAATAAAACTGGTTCGAAATATATCTCCTCTTTTAAAGCTTATTTATTTCATAGGTTCATTTTGTGTCTATTTGTCTAGGTCAGCTTTCTTTTATAAAATACTTTAAAGTCTCAATGCCGTATAAACTTAATTCTTTGCTAAACTTAAGTTTCCTTATTTTTTTTCTTAATTCACTTATGAGTAGCTTTAGTTGATTCTAATGCTCAAAACTTTTTTATCAACTAGCTTTCATTTAAACTTGTTCAGATTGTTTCTGAACTCAACCCAATTGATTTTTTAAACTGCTTTTCTTGTAAAGGTCATAAGAATATCTTGGAACTATTATTTCGTATCAATATCTAAAGACTTACCTATATTTTCAGAGTCTTCTCTTAAAAGTGGATAAACACCTTCAACTACAGTTGTGATTGGAATTTCATGTGGCCTAGTATGTTCAAATTTAATTCAAGTTTGGAACAAGTAATTTTTTTCTCATTCAGTTAGAGATTCAACTGAGAAAAATGCAAGATCCTTTTTCTCTATTTTAATCATAGGAATCTTTATATCTACCCATTACTTTTTATCCTGCTCATTCTGACTCTTAGCGTTGTTTATTTTCTTTTAGTTAATTATTCTGATTTCCTTCTAAATGTACTTTTCAAATTTAGACAAATTTAAGCTTTTATTTACCTTATGATGCCTTTTACGTAGTTTAATGACTGGCTTACTTACTAGAGCCTCTATATTGCTGTATCATTTAACTTGATTCAACTTCAATCTTTCTAAATCGCTAACTTCATGCCAGTCTAGTATTTTCAATGAAGGTATAGCTTTCAAAATTCTATTTCGGTAATTCAAGTCATCTACCAATGGATTTCCCTACAAGTTGAGTATTTCTAGATATAAGAATTTCTGTAACACTTTTATCTGCAAATCCAGGTTAGTCAGTTAATTATCTCCTATATTCAAAAACTTAAGAAACTTAAACTTTTGTAAAGATCCTTCAAGAGTAGTAATCTAGTTATTCTAACAATGTAATTCCCTGATAGATATATTGCTATCTAACCCCTTTATCTGCTTAAGTCTGTTATTATTAAGTCACAATATCTAAATATTACTGAAGCTTTCGAATCCAGTCAGTTCCTCTATTCCTCTATCACTTAATTGAATTTCTGTTCACTACCTTGCAAACTTTATACCTTTGAGAGGTATAACACTTCAAGGGTCAGATTTAACTTTCATTGTATTTCTTCACAACTCTATTTAATGGTACAATTAGTTGAAAAAATAAAGTTAGATATGATTAATCTATTGAGAAGTATCTTTGAATATGATTTAAATTTGAAGATAAGCAAGTAGTTAATGAAAGAGTCTATCTACTTACTGATTTAAGTATACTTTCTATCTTAAGAATCATCAGTCTAATATTTTCTTCCATTCTCATTATTAAAAATACTCATCTCTATGGTACTTTTTTTATAAGTTATGAGAGGCGTATTTCTCCTTAATGAAGGATGAATATCTTTTGTCCTATAAAGATTAAAGTGACAACAGTTAAGTATCAATTATCTATGGTAGATGAAAGATTACTTAGCTCCTACATATCAAGAGAAAGATTTCCCTATTTCTCCCTTTTAATAAAGCATATTACTAATACTCAACATAACTAACTAAAGTATCACTTGCTAAAAGTCTAGCATATGAATACAGACATTCATTAACCTAGCATAATTATATGAGTAACTAAAAAAGAATGGTGGTATGAATAATGCTGATGAAGGTTATTCCTATAAACTAGTTTGCATGCTATTACCTTTGTAGGTTATTATATCTTTAATACATTTATAATATGTATTTCATAGTAACTTAGATATAGTAATTGATAAAGAACTTTAAAGAAGTTTATATGCATGTAATTGAATGAAAAATTAAAATTTATATCAACTGTTTTTCAAAGCGTTTTTGATCTTTTTATAACACTTTCGTTCCTCTCATCATCTCCAATCACTTATTTCCTTCTCTTCTCTTTCATTTATCTAGTCAATCAAATATAGTCTTAAACTACCTTCTAATTTATCCTTTTAAAATAGGCAAGTTTGATACTTTCTAGTATATCAAATTATCTTTACTCTTCATATATAAGCTTGAGTATAAACCTTTAACAATGAAATTTAGATTCTAATTTTCTATTAGATATCATACCTTAATTTCTTTACTATGATCGTAATACTTAAACTATATCTATTAGCTTAAGTTACTTTCATTTCCTAATTCTTTCGTTTACAATCATTAAACATTAAGAGTACTGCTATTCTCCTTGATAGTGTCTAGTTGATTCTTCTAGCTTACTATTCCTAGTAGGTTGTTAAGCTTTATAGCTTTAAGCACCTTCGTTTTTATTCTTGAATAAGTAAGTAAAATTTGGAAAGCTTGCTTTATATAATCAGTTTAATAAACCAGAAAATGAAATGCTTAAAACTAATACTCTAATGCTTTATGACCTAGGAGACTGAATCTAAGACTAAGAAAAGTGGGAAATCTAACAAGTACTATGTCTATAACCTTATTATATCTAAGATCAACTCTGCTAGAAAGTAGAAGGAAAACTAATGCTAAGATTTCGTTGCAGAAAAGCTTCCTACTATTTAGCAGACTTAAAAGGGAGAAATGCAAAGTGCAAGGGTTAGTAGCAATACTGAAATGGAGTGAATTGAATACTTTAGAAACAATTCTAGTGATTCTAGTGCTTTTAGGAGTAACAAGAAAACAGTTTAAAATATTTAAGGATAGAACTGCGATGATGAAGCTACTGTTGTTAATAAGAATGTAGGTAGGCCTGTAAATACCTTTTCTCCAATAAGAACGAAATCACAAGCAAATTAAGCTTTGGATTTAATAAAAAATTAGTAATTTGAAATAGAAAAATGCCAAACTAAGCTTAACTTAGAATCAAAATAAAGCAAATATCAAAAAATGGGCTAAGATTTGAATTTTTTTTCAATACCTCAAGATATCAAACGAGTAACTCATTCAAAGTTAAAATCTGATATTTTTCCAGAAACTACAGTGCAATCAGATGGAGAACAGTAAGGTGACAATAATATTTTGTTCAATGGTAAGGAAAAGAAGCTGAAGTTTAAATCATCAAAGAAAATAAAGAGAAGTAATTCTTTTTTTTGATTCGTAAGTTTCGTGTTAATTATTAGATTTTTTATAAAAACTCTCCACATTCTTCCATTTATTATCACAATAAGTCACATCAATAGTGCCAAATTAGAATCGCACTTGAATAGTGTCTAAAATATTATGAAACTGAAAGTTAAATATCCTTACTCTTTCTTCTATATTAATGACTTAAAATAAATTATAAGGATATTTTATGCTTGCAAGATATAATTTTAGTAAATATATTATGACAGTAAGATATACTATCAAAGCATTAGCTTTATTACTAACCTATAACAAATTATCCCTAATTTATGCACGTCATATTAAATATAGATCCAATTTATATAAAATATTATGAAACGCTTAGATTATCAAATATTTACTTCACTCTTACTATTCAAATTACTTATTTATACGATTTCAGTTTCTTATGTAGATTTCTTTTAATTAAAAGAACCAAGATTTAAATTGACTTTATTTAGAGAGTTTTTTACTTATTTTTATTGATCTTTAATTTTATCCTTATATGCTTATATTTATAAATAAGCATTCTATCATTAGAATCTTTAAAGAAAGTAGTTGAGTATGCAATTTATTAAGAATTTAAATTATTATAGCAAGATCATTGCGTGATTTCTAAGATCTTTGAGATTTGTTACTAACCATTTTAGTAATTTCTTCAATTATCTTTGAGACTTTCAGTAAAGGAGCCTCAATATTTATAATCCTAAAATTTATTAGGAAAAAGGATGGTTTCAGTTTATTTTTTGACCTTATTATTTCTACTTTTCTTGCTTTCAATATAGTACTAAATTCCTTCATCTTTCTAGTAGCTCAATGAAGATATTAAATCTAACTTATTCTAATTTTCTATCTAGATAACCTAGTTAGTTTTTATCAGATTGTCTTAAAATTCAATGAAAATAGATTATTATGCTCTCAATTATAGGTCATATATTAAACTAGCCTCCCAATATTAGCTTACATTATTAAAAGTTTTACCTGGCTAAGTTCTCTATTGTTTCTTCTCTCTCAAACTTAATTAGATCTTTTCAAAGGAAAAGCTATTTTTTATTTATTCTTTGAGCAAATAACTTTTAGAAATCAAGCAGCTTTTTAGGGTTAAATACTTAGCCCTATACTTAGATATCTCCTTTATAAGATAGACTTCACTTTAAACTTTGCTTTTATTACTCAGCATGAAATGATTCTCTCATTTTAAGTAACCAATTTTTATATCTTCTTTGTGGCTCAATTTAGGTTAAATATCACTATTATGAAGAATCATTATATTAATAAACTAATTCCCTTACTTTGAATAAAAAAGCACGATCAACTTGCTTTTGTGCTTAAATTCATTTCATGTACTTACTTTTTAAATATAGGCATAACATCATGATTTTGAGGTAATGTAATGAAGTTTCTAAATGGTTTCACTTTTTATTATCTTTGATGTTTTTAAAGTCTATCATTTCTTTATTTTTTCGTTCACTCAAAATTTGTATTTGCTAGCTAACTTATCTCATCATGAATATTTTAATCTTAATCAACTTTCATGATAGTCTTAATTAAAATTGTTTGAGCTCTCATGCAAAGACTTTGATCACAACTAGATTCAATTTTTTAATTAAAAATGCTTTAATTTTTCAAGTTCTAAAAGAGTAGACTATGACTAACAATTTTTATTAGCAGTTTCGATATTTTTATTTATGCTTCTTTATAGAAATCTCTAACTTTATCAAATTACCTTATTTTCTAACAATTTTAGAATATTTGATTCCTCCCTTTTATCTATTAAGATCCCCATTATTCGTTATTATTTAACATCTATAGAAAGTCACTAAAAGAATCATTATTTTATGCTCAAAGTACTTAAGTATATCCTTCCTGCAGCGTTTTGAATCCTTTTTTAGCTTACTTATCTTACTATAGTCATTATACTTAGAAGCACTTTCCATGATTATTTTGAAGTGATACATTAACCTATCTGCCTTACAATACAATCAATTAACACAGCATCTCCTTTATTTTTAGATTAACATCATCAGATCCTAAAATTCACTTACCTACTAAATTTTCAAGTCTTTGAACACAGATTTTATTATTACTGACTCAAATTAATTTATTAGTAACTATTACTGAAAGATTATATATAGAAAGCAGTAAACAGTTTATATATCTATCTTTACTATCCTTCTAAAAGCAAAACTATAATGTATTATATTTTAATTAGAGTTGGTATAGGTTCGATAACAGTAATTTAAATATAAATAAAACAAGAAGTTGTAAGGATCATTTACACTCTACTTTTCCAGTTTCTTTTACTTTTACCCTTTCTTTTATTAAATAAGATGCTAAGTTTAAGATCTACTGCTAGGTTTGTTTCTCTCATTCTAAATCAGGATATTGAAACATAAGGATGTCTAAGACTGGATATAGCATATCAGAAACACCATCATAATTGTTACTTATAACGTTTTGATAATTACCATTAACTATGTCGTTCTGAATGAGATGGTAGTCCATATCATGTCTACCTAATGTACTAAAAGACTTTACTATTTGGTTTTGCAAAATTGTACCTATCATTTTGAAGTTCTACTATGCTTAAGTACTAATTACTTCTGCTAATTTACATTTCCTAGGCTTGAGACAAATCTTTCCAACAAACTATCTAGTGATGAGGAAAAAGATTAACTTCATTTACTTCAAAGTGGATTTGCTCATATTCGAATTGTCCAGTCTTATGTTTTCGTATGCTGTTAAGTACATTCTTGGGAATTTAATATCCTTTTTGAGCAAAATTTACTTGCAGAATAACTTAATAGAGGTAAAAAGATTCTAATTTTTCTGCTGTGAAATTTAAACTTCAAAACTTTAAATAAACAAAGTGATTAAATCTTTAGCTAATTAGATTTAGGGATTATCAGATATCTTACATGATATCTACTCTAGTGCTGCGAAAACTCTAAATTATCGGTTATTTTGTATGCTTATAAGTTCAGTGAGTTTTATATTTTTCGAATTAAGGAGCTATTTAATTAATGGCTTTTGTATCTAGCATAGTCAACGAATGGCCACTATTTCATGGAAATCCATGATTTGCTAAATATTTTTTCCTTCAGAGCATATTTTTAATGACTATTATATGATCTAAGAAATCTCTTTTTCTTATTTGATCTTTTATTCTTGTTTTTTCAACTCTTTTTAGCGCCTTCTTTCTTACTGCTCCTCTTCCAACTATTTTTGTTTCTCTCTTTCTCATTTTAGTTGTTATTCTACTCGATTTTGTTCATTTTGCTTCAGAAGGAAACTATTACTTACAAATCCTACTTAATTAGTTTCACTGAAAGATATATCTTAGTTTGTCTCAAGCTAGTTCTATATGAGAAAAGGTAACTTATTTGATTAAGCTCCAATTTCCTCTTAAGATATCATTAAATTTCCATTTTTAAATTACTTTTAGTTCTTTTATGTTGATACTGGATCCAAATCACAAGAATTTGACGATAAAGGTGACATTTTTTCCTAATTTTGATCATTTTAATCTATCATTTATTTAAATACTCTGCTAAACTTACTTTATAAGCTCTAATCATGCTAATTTTTTTAATTTAAGTTCTAATGTTTTTCTATCTAGAAACTTCTATTACCATCCTATTGTTTACTAATTTTTTAAGCAAGCGTACTGTACTCTTTCTTTTACTGACTGTTTCAGTCTTTTTCTTAATTCTTAATTTTTTCTGAAGCTTCTTTTTACAGTTATTTGTAGACTTGCTTAAACTTTATATTCTAAATACTTGCTTCCTTCTCTCTTATCTTCTGCTTAAACTCATGCTTCCTTCTTTTCTCTTAATTTACTGCTTCACTTTCTTTAGTAATGATTTTAATCTTCTACATGTTGCTTGCTGTTTTAATATCTAAGCAGCTCAATATTTCTTAAGACATATCTAACTTAGATTTCTCTCCTAAGTCTATTCGCTGTTTCACAATTTTTTACTAGCTTTTCAACTAAGAAACGAAATCTTGTTCTCTTTACTTATTAGTTTGATCAACCTTTTTTATCTATTTCAGTTCATTTAGCCCTTTACTTTTTATTACTGATTTAGCATTTATCACTAACTAGCCTTACTGGCTATCTTTTAAAACCAAGCTTCAATTCTTTTCTGCAGGGATATTTATGTTTGATACGCTTCTGTTTTATTACAAATTATAGTCCAGTTCGTTATTAGCCTAGAACAAATAACTCCCATCATTTTTTCTCTTCACAACATACTCAAACGATTTATTCACCTACATATTGGGTTTGCTCAGTTATAGAAACTACCTATCACCCTATATCTCATATGGTGCTATTGCAATCTAGGGTTAATAAATTCTCTATACCTTTTTTCTCTTTTATATAACTTTTTATTCTCGTAGTTCAGATTTCATTTTCATCAGTAATTTTATAAAAGCAAGCATAATTAAAATTGGACTGATATGTATACATTTCTTGTTTATTTTGATGAATATATATATAATAGTGCTGAGTAATATTATCAGATCTTGCTTTGTACTAAATACCTAAAAGCTTAAGATTTAACTAAACTCTATAGGTTTGTATTATGGTATGTTTACTGTGCGTTTTAAGTTGCTTATTGTTTGAAGGATGTTCTGTCGTTTTATGTTGGTAATGTTCTCATATGATGATAACATGCAGCATATCTATTTTCCAATCTTGTTACTATCTTTTATACTTATAATACGCTCCCAGTTACCATTAATGCTGTTAGATTTTATATTTAACCTTACTTTACTTTGAAGGGGTATAAATTATATCATTTAAAAGAATTATTGACTTCAACTCATAAAGTCAAAAGTTTAAAAAAGAAGAGAAATTTGATAAAGCCAAATTAGCAAATAGTGGTAACGATTAAAATATTCAGATAGGTACTTAAGGGAAGATTTTGTGTGTTATGGTTAAGATAAATAAAGTAATAATTGACCGTAAAAGAGATATCTGTTCAAAAATAGACAAAGAGGTTAGTGAGTTCAGTGAAGTTGTTATAGTAAAAGGAAATTTAAGTTTTAGAATTACAGTTAGATTTAAAAAGTAATGAGGAAAATTAATCTCTAAATGCATTAGATTTAGTAAGTGAGCAGCTAATAAGATTTATATAAGTGTCATTATAAGATTTGGAGAGAAATTGATTTTGAAGTATGATAAACAAAGATAAAATTAGTGAATAATATTGCAAGAATGCAATATTATTCCTTTTAAACTGCTATTATAGTTATGATAAATTATGAAATCTACGTGAATTAGCTCATAAATTTAACTATTGGTTAGTATAAATATTATAGCTAATTAAGTATAAATAGACTCAAAATGTAAAAAAGTAGAAAGCATGATTAAAGCTAGTGGATGATCAAAACTTTTTCTTTTGGTCTGTGAAAATATTTAGCTTATATTTAAAAGGTAAACCTTAGCTTGGAAAGACACTTAAATGAATCGGGAGTATGAGAGTTAATAAATATCATTAATAAGAAAACTTCAAGATTATAAAAATTTATCAAAGTCCAAGCTATTTTCTTAAAGCAATAACAGTATCAATGACTTTACCTAACATTTTCTCTGCTTTACTAGGACCTGATATATTACCTTTAGGATGAGAGCTTCCAGAAAACGTCATATTAATTCCTTATTCATTTTATGCTAAAACAGCCTGCCTAAACTTTAGTAAAGTTAAATAAACTTACGAAAACTTCGCCTCTTACTCTTCCCTTTGGAACATTTTCATATCCTGCATACTAAACAGAAAAGCCAGTCATTATTATTGTATCTTATGTCTACTAAGTAAATTCAGCTACTAAAAATTCTCTTTAGTCCATGATTGATTATTTCTGATTCAGCTCATGAATAATTCTTAAATCAGGACCTAAAGTAGCTACAACAGTCAATTTTTCGATTCCTTCTTTCCACTTCATTATATATGCTTCTTCAGTAAAATATTTAATTATTTCGTTGAGTTTTTTACCAAGGAGGACGGTCTCTATTCTAAAAGCAAGTCAGTCTTAATTATACGGTCGCTTCGTGCATACTATATTATTTTTGTTATAATGATTAGACCAATTTCCTGTGGATAAAGTTTATTGTATATGTGTAAGCTTCTGTTCAACCTAGGTTTTATACTAAACGTAAACTGGATTTTAAGGAGCTTGTGGCTATTATATGTCCTAAGCTTAAGATTCAACTTTTGCTTATTACTGCTAAGGTGGCTTTTACTGCTGTTAAATTTGTGGTTGAACTACTGGAGCTGTCGTGTTATTTTATTGATTTGTAGAATTTTAAGCTTAAGGCTAATTTGTACTTTAGTTAGCTTAAGTGTTCTGTTGCTAGGGCTTTTCCTATTTATTTTCACTCTTCCCAATTTACTATGCTTTCGCTTATATATTCTAAACTACTTAGCTTTTGGCCTTTTATCCTTCTTCAGGATTTTACTAATTGGAATTAGTCAATAGCTTGAGGGAATTTTTAAAGAACTCCAAGCGAAGCTTTTCTGGTGCCACTCCTTTTGTCTGCTAGTATTTAAGTATTTCATCCAGATCCTCTTAAGTCAAAATTCTAAGAGCTACAATGTTCATCAGAAACCCGTCTTAGATTTACTTGAACTCAGGGTATTTTAAAAAGGCATCATAGCACTAAAGAATTCTAGGAAATTTCCTAAGGAATTTGAAGAACTTCTTGCAACAAAAGAGTTGCTGAAGGTAGCATGCAACTTTTAGTTCTGCAATGGTAGGCTAACCATCAAAAAAGAAACTACCAGTATTCTATGATGCTCTATCATGTTTCGTAATGAACTTCTGAAGTACTTATAAACCTTGAATGATCAAATATTTGTTCTACTTCTTTGAGATTTTGTCCACTTCCTACTATTATATCTATTTGAAGACAGTAGCTCTTAAATAATCATTGATCTGGTTTATCAAAATTTATGAAATCATTGATAAAACCTATTCAATTAAAGCCTTCCTCTTATAATTATCAAAAGGAAACCAATGGTCGTCTAGCTTACCTCTATGATTCCTACAGATGTGCTTCATAATAGCATTACTCTCAGTTAATATGAAATCATTCTACTAGAAGGTGGGAACCTACCCCATTGGATTAATTTTAAGAAATTCAGGTTTTTATTACTCCCGCTGAAGAAGGTTTACAGGCTGTAGCTTTATAGAGAGATTTCCTATTTTAATAAGAGTTTCAAGTGCTCTACATGGAGCTGAAAAATACCATGTATAAAGTGTCGATTCCTGGACTATCTTAGTTGTTTATTGCATTTCGCCTTTAGTTAAGAATTAAATATAAACCAATCTAATTTAAAAGGTCATATCTATAAGTAAGAAAAATACTATCATAGAGTAGAAAAAACTCCTACCAGATTGATTCTAGATAGATCATTTCATGGTGTTAAGGAATGTAGCGAGTGAAGAAGGGATTGAGTATATCTGATATTATAAAGTAGCACTATCGATTGTATATTTTACCTAAAGATTTACTAATTGCAAATCTCTTTAATATCCTTATACAAAAAAACTAGTCAGGATAGGTGTTTCAATTATCTTCAATACCTTATTAAGTTATTTTATAGCAAGGCTTTAATAAAGAAGTTATTATCTATATAATCATAAGCATCTTTCGCTTTAATATTAAACAGAGCATTTCTAGATTATCTTTAAATCGTATTTCACTATTAACTATATAGTAAGATTTGAAAGTAAAGCTGTTTATCTAGCTATTATTTCATTGATTTCTCTTTAAAGTATACAATATTTAATTTTTAATGCTTATTATATATTTTTTATTTATTAAAGGGCTTTATCTCAGATAGTTAAAGGAATATTTACATATCATCTAGCAAATTAAGCAATCAGATTGTAAAGTAGCTTAAGTTCTGAGGTAATATCTTGAAAGCTATTAGTGATTATTAGTACTAAAGGGTTGTTTATCTATGAAACTACTTTATTTTCTACTTCCACTGGATATTTTACCAGTTAGATAGAAATATCCTTATTAAGCATTGTTCAAGGCCTCTATAAGAGCAAGATATTATCTTTACTTCTTTCTACTACCACAAATTAAATCGTCATGTCTAATATCTCATTTAATTAGTTCTAAACTAAGTTTTTAGTATAGAATACATAATCTTCATTTAATATCTTTTTATATCCTTCTCGTTTATTCATGGTTTAAAAGATCTTGTTAAGCATTTTATCTCTTATTTGTCCTTAAAGTTTGAATCTTTAATGGAATTATTTATTGTATCTTGCTTCGGATTTGACGAGGAAAAGATCAATTATAAAAGAAGCGAATTTTAGATTTTGGGTTTAATGAGAAAATGAATAGAAAGACTTTTAACTTTGAACTCTTCTAGCTTACTTTGAATCCTTTTCTTAACGAATGACCACAATCTTGATAAATAACTCATATACTGCTTCACAGTTTTTCTCCTTAACTAGAAATACTATTTTATGAATCCTTACTTCATAGCAAAAAGTTCTAAGGTTTATTGTTTAATGAATTCATGAATATCTCCTTTAATTAAATTTCCTTTTAAGTAAGAAAAATCAGAACTAATGATACCATTTTATTCTTCTTTCTGTCCTTACTCAAAATACCAAAAAAGTGCTTCTCTTTTATCAAAGATCTTTTAGATTTGCTAATACTAATATTTTAGATTATTTAGCCTGTCTCTACTTTTATCTATTATCTTCTTTAAAAAATTCGAATAATTCTCTTTTTTAATAAATAGAGGTATATAATGATAATATTATAGTATATAAATAAACTACTTACTAGCATGATGTTAGGAATCAATTGACTGGATAAAACGAAGAAAGTGAGAAAAGAGTGGGTTAGATCCATAGATATGAAGAAAAGGAAGAGAACAGGGATATTATACCCTGCTTATATTATAAGGTATCATAAAAGAATTCTATACGACTAGCTAATTACTTTCTGTCAGTTTCATATTCTTATAAATATGCTATTTACAAAGTAATAAATCGTTATCTTCTATAGCCATCCTCTTATCTAAATCTTTAGAACCTAATTATAGCATTTTGATATGCTTAAGCATACTTATTGCTTTAATATCTTTAAGGGTTTGCAAGCTAAATTAATATATAACTTCCTTAGCCTTTTAATTGTTTGTTATAGAACCTATAGAATTTAAAGCTAATTTAAAGGTTTTCTTTATTTTATATCAGGATTAAAAAACCAATTAAAAATTCCATTCCTAGCTGATTTCTAAAAGATGAGTTGATAAATTAAAGGCACATACTTATTGAAGATGGTAGATTTTTCCAGATCTTCTGAATAAAAATTATTTGAAATATTAGAAAAGAAGAGATCAAGCATAACAGCAATCTTAGATATCAGCACATCAAAATCCACTATATTGAAGATGCAAAATCATGTGTTTACTAATCAACAACTTGTTAAGTAAATAGTCTCAATATTTTAATGTATAATTTAATAATTTAACTTAAATCTATTAAACATCCTACCAAATTTCGCTATATAGTAGTAATAATTTAATCTCCTTTTACAAGCAACTTTCGTTATTTCAAATATGTAATGTCTATCTCATTTTCAAAACGCATCATCACTTAATTACTTTCTTAAGATATATAGTTATAAAACTAGATTGCTACTTTGTATATTCTCAGCACATGTTAGTAATATCACTGAGTATGAAGTAGAAATGATCTTGGAATTTGATTAATATAGGATGGTGGAGAATTAGAAAGAGGTAATTAGTGTGGGGTATAAATTCTAATGCGTTAATTTAAATTTCTACTGTTTATAAATAACTTAATTAGTTTTAAATACACATACTTAATTTCTATTCTTATAAAAGATGTGCAAGCATCTAAGAATTTCGGTTTTAGTTATAGCTCTCGTAGTTTTAGCTGTATATGGCAAGGACGTAGGATATAAATAGAAAAGAGGCCAGTGCTCTAACTGGAAATGCCGTAACATCGATAAGAACTAGAAAATGAAGAGAGACATGTGCATTTATCAGTGTATCGATAAAATTTGCTACTAGAAGTCGTATGGAGATTTGACTGAATTGAAGGAACTACCTACATGGTCTAAGCAAGATGATGCAATTCAAAGAGAAAACAGAAAGAAACTCTTTTTGGAGTGCTATGAAGGAGTTGAGGTAGTTAAAAACTATGCAGATTTGAGATCAGATTGCAGTAGATGGACATGTAATGATGTAGATAAAGAACCGAAAATGCTTAGAGAGCAATGCATACATGAATGTGTATCTGCAAATTGCTATTACCAGGTTTATAGTGATATTGATGGAGTAGTACCTGATTATCCTAATTCAAAAGTAATTTTTTTACATAGGCTGCTGATGAAGACTTAGATTTAAGAAAGCAAAAATTCAAGGAGTGCTTTGAAAGTAAAGGAGGTGATTCGTTGACTGGTTAGAAGTTAAAAAAAATTAAAAAACCCTACTAAGAACTTAGATCAGATTGCTCAGCTAAGGCATGTAAAAATATTGACAAGAATGATCTAATCAACAGAGACTTGTGCCTACATAAATGCATTAGTCCAGAGTGTTTTGCAATGGCATATGATATTGACACTAACGAAACTGTTTTTGAAACTCCAGAAGAAGAGGTAAGTCATTTTATTTGTTTAGGAAGAAGATAGAATTTTGAGAAAGCAGGTGTTTGTTTAGTGTGTCGAAGTCGATGTTTTCAAAAATGTAGAAGAAAGAAAGGAAGGATGCGTTTATAGAGGACATTGCAAAGATTTAGCAAAACATTCAATTGATAGAGAAGTATGTGTGCATGAATGCGCTCATCCAGAATGCTTTGAGGAGGTCTACTCAACAGTTAGAGGTAAATCAGGAGAATTTGAATTTGAGACAGATGAGATGAAATTCGATCTATAGAGAGAAAATCTTAAAGTAGCTTTCACCGATTGCGTAGAAAAAGACTTACCTCCAAATAGATAGTCTAAAAAGTACAAATCTTATCCCAAAAAGAAAAATGAATGCGTTCCTCAATGCTTGTATATTGAAAAGGAAAAAGCAATGGAAAGAGAATTATGTGTACATAAGTGTGTTAATATCACCTGCTATTGGCAAACTTACTAGGGCTTCAACATAACAGATTTTAATTTAATAGATACTCAGACTTAAGAACAGTAAAGAATGAGCTTGAAGTAAGATTTCGCTTAATGTACTGAAGCTGATTTCCCCAAGGAAATGAAATGTAAAAAATATGCTCGTCGTTTAAGAACTTGCTAGTGGAAATATGCATTCCAAACTCTCTATTTGAATTAATCTGATGCTGATACAATTGTATTTAAGTGTGTAAGTGAATAATGCTTCCATAGTGTTTTCAAAGATTTCATTCAAGACTCAAATTTAACAGAAGCTTATGAAAAAACTTATCCAGAAACAAGAGATGCTCTAAAGAGCATTTTCATAGATTGCTATGAGTAAGGAGGTCCAAACATTACTAAGACTTACAGACAACTCCGTATTGAATGTGTTACTAAAACATGCTTTTTGATTGACAAAGATAAAAAGTTGGAAAGAGATATGTGCGTACACAGATGTATTGACTAAGAATGCTTTTAAGAGGTATATTCTGACTATGTCAAAAAAATGCCTAAATTTGAATTTTTAACCGATGAAGAGGCAGATCAAATTTCTAAAAAGGCTTAATTTAAGAAATGTATGAGCAACAAAATTTAGTCTTCAGTTAATATGACAGATTAAGGTGATGATGAAGACTATAATGAAGATGAATACTAGGAATATGATGAAGATTAGGAGCAAGAGGAATATGTTGATGAAGATGAAGAAGAGGAAAAAAGAAAATAAGCAGAAGCGGAAGCGGAAGCGGAAGCGGAAGCGGAAGTGGAAGTGGAAGTGGAAGTGGAAGTGGAAGCAGAGGTAGAAGTAGAGGCAGAAGCTTAGAGATAAAGAGAAGAATAATTGAAAAAATAAACTGAGCAGAAAAAGGATACCGACAAGAAGAAGTATAAAAAGCCTAGCAAAGAAGATCTCTGAGAGACCTTATCAAATAATCAAATATAAATATAATTTATATTTTAAACCGTAGTAATAACAAACTTCTTTTCTCAGTTTAATATCTTTGATCTTTAGATCATTGCTTGCAGTTGCTTTTTGCATTCATTTTCTAATGGTAATTTTCTAATTTCAAATCTCTAGTTTTCTTTTTTACATGGGTTAGGGCAAATTTTTGCTCTGTCTGATTTCATTTAATTTTTCCCAATATAATTAAAATCTACCTTTTTAATGAACTACATTTTTTAAACTTGAACTGCAAAGCAATTAAATTAGATCTCTATAAGATAATTATTTATTCTCTTTTTCTTGATTATACAAAAAATCCAAGAATGTAGTTATAATAGCAACTATAAATTTAGATTTAATTTATATAAGGATTTTTGAATATAATTATTGGATTTCCGAATTTTACCTTATAAAAGAGCAATATAATTATAGTAGCTTCACTTTAAATAATTTAAATGTAAATATTTTAAAGCAACTTATTACTATCTTCATCAATATATTTCATTATTAATTTATAAGCTATAAATGTCTTCATCTTATTGTTTAAGCAACTTATTTTATTCGATTTAATATATTTACACCTGACTTAAATTTAACTATTCAACTAGTTTAATTAAATAGAGCATTAATAGATTTGAATATCTTCACATAATCATATTTAAATCCTTTTATTGGTTTGAATTATTTAATGGAAAATGCTAATGCTTTGAATATTTATATGTTAAGTTCACTTGAATAGTGAGTATGAATAAAAGACTAGTTGATAGATTTTGACTTCATTCGCAGCAATCTTCATTATTCTCTATTCTTTTAAGTAGGTTTTCAATCAGATTTACTAACTGTATTTAGGTCTGCTTTTCTCAATCCATATCCTAGCTTTGCATCAAAGCTATATCTAGAATTGAAAATAATTTGTCAGATATACCGTCGTAGTTGTTGCTTATGTTGTTTTGGTAGTTTCCGTTGATAACATCGTTTTGAATCACGTAATAATCATATTCACTTCTACCTAATGTACATAATGTCTTTATTACTAAGTTCTACAGGATGGTTCCAAATACCTTGAAATTTTCTTAAGATCATTTGCTTACTTCACTAGCTACTTTACATTTCTTAGGTTTTAAGCAGATTTTACCTACAAACTGCTTTGTAAATAGAAAGAAAGCTAACTTTAGCTTATTTCGGTTCTTTTTATGCCACTTCAATCTATTCAATCTTATGTCTTCAAATTTTGTAAGGTATTATTATGGAAGCTTCACGTTTTTATTCAATAAGATTTGCTTGCAAAATATTCCAATTGATTAAAACAAATTTCTACTCTCTTATTGGGCTTGTTTTTCAAATATTTCAAAGTTGGTAATAAATAGACTAATCAGTTCCTTCGATACCTAAATTTAAGGATTTTGAAGCATCTTATGAGGTATTTATTCGAGTGTATAGTAACTTCCAAAGTTGTCTTTCTCCTATATGTTTACAAGCTAGCCTAATTTCACGTTCTATGAAATGAGTAGCTACTTTGTGAGAGATTTTTATACTTTGCAAAGTCATCGAATAGTGACAATCTCATGGAATTCTATTATTTGCATTATGTTTTTAATCTGAAAGCACATCTTAAATGACTGTTGTATTATTTGCGATGTTTCTTGTTCTTGTTTTTTAGCCTTTTTGTTTTTCTTTATTTCCTTAAGACGAAGTTTTTCTTACTCTTCCTACTCTTATTACTGCTATTTTTCTTATTCTCACTTCATCTACTGTTCTTACCTACTTTTTTCATTCATTTTTAGTAAAAGGTTTTACTGCTAAAATCCAGAAGAACTTGAAGACCTTAAATCTATTAAATTTAATTCGCTTTTTTCTGTTTGAAAAGGTAATGTGAATGAGCTTTGCTGTTAAATTTCTCCATTTTCGAGCTGAAATATAGCAGATTTATTGAACTTCTTTTTCTATGCTAATAATGTATGTTTCTCCAAAACTTACGACCAAGCTGTCTTTATAGGTATCATTTTTTAATTCTAATCATTTTCGCTTTTGGTATTCACACTTTCAGATTTCTAAACTTCAACTTTCTTATTTTCCTTCTCAAAGCTAATCTCATTTTTCTCTTTTATAAGTTCATATGTAACTGATGACAGTTTATCCAACGGTTATGAATCGCTTACGTTCTTCATCAATGTTAAAGATTATTTCTTTAGTTAACTGTCAGAGTAGAACTAAGTTGACTGTTAGATTTGAATATTATCCTCATGCTTTTTTTTAAAGTAGTTAAGAAGTTGAATAATTTCATCCTTTGAAAGAATGTTTTTTTCCTTCTTGATATTCTATTTCACATTCAACTAGTTTAGTTTGTTTTTCTTCGTTTTAATCGTTCGTTAGTTTATATCCAAATTATTATCTTTCTAATTTTTTTACGAATCTGCCTCTATAATTACCGATTTACGTATAGCTGTACTATTTTTACTATTACTACTCTTTACTTCAATATAGTCATATTTTCATTTTTCTTAGGGAATTGCTAAGCAACTCTGGTTATTTCTGTCGAAAATATTAGAAGGAAGAATTTTAATTTTTTTGGGTTTATAAAACTTTTGTGAGCGTTTTAAATTTTAAATCTCTTAATAGTTTGTACTTTTATACGATTTTCCTTTCTTTAGTTACTAACTATTTGAAATATCCAAAAAAGTAAAGCTTTATTCCCTTCAAGGTTCTTCTTGGGACTTCTCATATATAGGACTTTCACTTGAAGGAAAACTAACATCAGATATCTTTTCCTTTTTGCAAAATTAAGCTTAACTAGTTCTATCCTTCTCTTCTTTCAACTTCATATTAAAATCAACAGATTTATTCAATTACCACTGAATATTTTTACCATACTCCAACGGATCTCATTTCTTCAACCCTATCTGACTTCCTCTTACAAGTGGATCAAGTTTCTACTTCCCCTATTTCTACCTCACCAGTTTAAAATTCTACACTTTAATCTCTTTGTTCATTTTTACAATATGTTAATGACAGGTCATTGAATAGGTTTAATTATGGAGTATTCCTCTAAATAGTGCATGTATATTTTATTAACCTTCATTAAGATCCTTTTGTCATATATAGTGATCTATTTAAGATTCTATACTTCTTATATATGTTTTAATCATACCTACAATAACTAGCTTCTTAGTTTTTAATCCATTAACTTAGAATTATAGAGAATATATTGTTTTTGAAAGGAGATGCTCGTTAAAAATTTTGATGCGTTGGAAGGAAAATCTACACCCGCTTTAAAAAAATTTGGGTAGGTAAATGCAACAATTGAGTGGGTATTACTTCTTGGTGAAATATGTCATCTCTAGATATATGGTTAAGCTTATAAGGCTTCGAAAGCTAAAGCTCTAGCTCTTCCAAAGGTAATTGCTGGATAAAATTTCCAGTATTTTGGTATTACGAGAAATAAAAAATTAGCAGACTAATTATATATTTTAGTCATACTAGTAAAGTGAATGCCAAGCTTCGAGTTTTAAGCTTTGAAGTATAATGATCAGTAATTTATTTTCAATAGCTTAGTAGATTGAGATTTATTATAGCCAAGTAGCTAACTTACCCTTTATATAGCGTACATACTTTTTTTAAAGGGAAAATAACATTGATGGTATAATAAGCCTAATTATTTAGAGGTTAGATATTTGATTAGCTGGATTTATAGGAATAATCCATAGAAGAAAAGAGAATTATTAGGGAAAATAAGTAAAGCTTAGCAAGAAGTCGAATCTAAAGTCTTTTTTAGTCAAAATGCCAGAATCATAGAATATTTAAATATCAAATTGGTTTCAATCGATATCAATTGAAGCGAATAAAAGCTGAAAAATATAGTTATTGATAAAGGAAAAGAAGCGAACATGAGCAATATCTAATATTTAATACATTATTCTACTTAACCATCCCAACAAAAATTAGAAAGGCTAATTAAAACCATAATAATCATTGCTAGATTATTAAATTTTACTGTTAGTTTGCTTTAAAACTATAAAGAGTAGTCGATATTATCTTACAATAGCTTATATATTAAATAATATTTTTTGGAGCTATAAAAATGCTTATTTATCATAAAAAATCAATATAACATGAATGATGCTGAATGTCTAAATTAAATTACTAGTCATTTTCGTGAAAGTTATCTATTAAAGTGATAAGAAAATAAATGACAAGTAAGAACTATAAATTAAAATCGAATCGTTGAGGTATCCATTTTATAACCAATTCTGGTTAGACTCTTTTTATTGAATTAATATACGTATTTTTCTTACTTGGTAAATAGCACTAAAAATTTACTAAATTTGCTACTAAAGATTATCTAAATTTGAATTGTATAGTGAAGTATGATATGAAAATATATTTTTAGTTACAAAGGAATATAAGTTAGAATGATAGAAACAATCAAGTTATATATCTAAGTATTAAAATACATTACTACCACTTGATTGATTAGTAGGTTTCAAGATGGTCTATTTTCTTGCTTTTTTGTTCACTATTGAGTTGACTGAAATTTATTAAGTTCAAGAGCTTAAGTTTTCCCCTAGAATGCTAGTATAGTTGCTTAGAATACTAAATTTGTAATAGAGAGGATAAAAATAGCTAGAATTGGTTTAAATTAAATATAACATTCGAAGTTAACTTTTCATATCAACTGATTTTAATACTTCAGTTCTATTATTTATCAGTAAGAATAATTAAGGATATAAGTTAGATTATATCTATATAAACTTGATAAGCCAGTATTGTTTGTTATTTTTGTAATTAATATGAAGAGTTAAATGAAAATAGACAATATTAAGACTATTATAAGAGATAAGGGAAATATAATTAGTAATTTACTGAGGTTATAAAACAAACAGTTATGAAATATCTTTCTATTTTTGCTATTAACTTCTATTTCTTTATTCAAAATATCAATTTTAATAGTTTCACTGTCACCTCTTTTATGTTTCGTAAAAATAATGGGAAGTTATTATAGTCTAAGTATTTTTTCACTCTTTTAATGTTTATTCTTTATACTTTATTAAGTAACCACCTTTTTAATATAAACTTTGATATATTTTTTGCAAATAAACTAAAGATTTGACATTCAGAAAATTAATGTTTTGAAGGGCTTATAATTATAATAGAAGATAATTTATTAAAGGGGTAATTTCCCTTCTTTAAATTATAATTGACTCATTCAACGATGTCAGTTTATTATTTTCATCTTTATCTGATTCCCTTTCTTGTTGCATATCAAACAATTAAATTTGCTTGCTTTCAGTCCATTTAGCTTTTATAGCTTTCTAATTTTTACACTTAAATAAATTATTCCTTTTATTTTTATGATAACTTTATTCCTTAATTTTTCAGTAGCATATTCAATTTTTCTTTCATTGAGTTATAATTTAAATGCTTTATAAAGAGAAAATTAACTTAGACTATTTAAAAAATTCCATTAATATGGTTGAATCACCAATAATTTGCGATTTAGTGTATTTATAATATCTTTATTTTGCTTCCTTATGCTTAAAATCAATAGAACTCTAATCTTATTTTGCTGGTTTTTACAGGAGAAATATTCTATTAATTCAAGAGATCTAGCAATATTAAGTTTCTTATTCTTAGACTTAATTAAGATGCTTAAGAATACCTATTTTATATACTTTTTTCTTAAATGTCTACATTTTTCTCTTCTAGAGATTTTTGTCTTTATCATAGCAAAGTAATTTAATTGTCCAAGTGGAAATGTATTTCCATAAATATTCTATCTAGTTTAAATAGAGCTACTCTCTTTTACTTCTAGTAGATCATACAAAAATAGAGAATTAAGATGAAATCCTCTAAGTTATTTCATTCTCATTTTAAATTATTTTATTTTATAATGATTCTAGATTATTATAAGCTTCATTTTCATGGCTATATCATTCGATGTAATATTTAATACTTCCAATTAGCTTCTTTCTCTAATTTACGTTATTTTCTGTATTTTATGAATAAATCTTTTGTTTTTCTGGTTTGGTTTGATATTCCTCTTTATTATAAAAAGTTGCTCATATTCATTCGATTTAGCAAGAGTTTTTATACCAATTCTTAAGCTAAACTGTTTGGTATTTTATTAGATTATAAAGAAAATCTTAAATATTATCAAAAGGAATAACTGAGAATTATTAGATTTGATCCTTCGAATATTTTTATGACAATGTGCTGAGATTCTAGCTCTTCAGTCTACTTCTTACTTACAGAGCAGGATTATAGCGTTCATCTTCAAAATGTTTGCCTTTTTAGCCAAATTTTTGGAGTTTTATTAAGCAGGATAATTTATATAAAAGTAGAGTTTTGGTATTCTAAGACAATAATGCTAGAGTTTTTAGCTCTAAGTAACTTGAGGTTTAATAACAGAATAAAACTAAGAGAGAAGCAAAAAATCTGTTCTATAACTATTGATATCACAGAAAGATAAAAGTGACCTAAGAATGTTCAAAAAAGCTTGATAGGGGAAACTAAAGGAAGAATTGAAGTAATAGATTTTGGAAGACTCTTTCTTTAAATGAAATAAGTATCTTGATGCAAAATATAACTTATCTATTTTTTCTTCATTTAAAGGGATTATTTATAAATTAGGAAAGATGAAAGCTTTAAATGCAGAATCAAAAAAGATAAAAAATTTAGATCTTAGATCGCATTATTTTTCCTGATTTTTATGGAAGGTGATACTTATCTTAATAACTCTAATACATTTCTAGATACAAAAATAGCATCTAATTATGCTATCTTAAATCTAAGTTCTTAGTATAAAAACTCTATCTCCTACTTTAACTTTACTCTTAAAAAATAAACTTAATTGAGATTAAATAATCTATTTCTAACTAAAAACAAATATCTTAGTAAGCTGTCTCTACATCACTTTTGTTTAAGTTTTAATTTAGTAAAATTTCTTAAAATTCAGCAATATAAATCCGATTTAATTAGTATAACCCAATCCCTTATTATTAGTATATGCTGCATATTTAATGTTCACATCAAGATCCTTTTTCAATTTATCTTCACATTTTCTTCCATTAACTTCTCTAATCTTTATTATCAGCCAATCATCCAATTCTCCATATAATCATATTATGACCATTAAGCGAAAATAAATAGATAGGATTATATCTTATTATTATCGACTGATTTATATATTAATATATGTCCATTAAGACACAATAGAATTGATCATTTTTGTAATTTCGAATGAATAAAGTGAAATTCGAAGTTTATAGAAGAGATTAATACATGCTTTGAAAATTTTGCTTCAAACTATTTAATGAACTTAAATGAATAGTTCTATATGCATTCTTATCTTCAAGAGAGCTTCTTGTACCTAAAGTTTGGTTCACCGTCCATGTTTTTCCAGTTCTTGTAGATCATGAAAAAGAAAGCGATTATAGTTGAAGCTAACTCGCAGCAGAGACCTCCTCCCATTGTTTTTTCATATTCCAAGCATATTTAGGATTCGTAAATTCATATTCATATCGAAACAACATAGAAGATAGGTAGTAAGTTAGCGCTAATCAGTAGCTGTCTAGATAATATCTCTGTATCATTTACAATTGATTCGATCATTCTCTTTATTATTAGAATAATCACAACGAAGTTTACCAGTATTCCCATTGTTTTGGTGAAAAAGTAGGTTCTGTGGACTTTTAAATCGTACTCAATTTCATTTAAATTATTGCTACTCGTAACATGTTGATAGTAGATTTCATCTACCTATTGAAAATTATGATTGAAAAATGACTTAGATTCTAGTAAATCTGCCTGCTAAAAAGAATATGCCGGGATTATAGTTTTGGTGGTTGACATTAGTTCAGTAAAAGTGTAGGAATGCCTGACAAAATGGTTGATAAAGAATCCATAAACAGAGAACGCGATGCAAGTAGAGCAGAAAATTAAGTCTAGAAGATGACAGATGAAATTAGGACTTTTATCGTTAGTTCTAATATTTTCTTTTTCCAGAGAACTATCAACGGAACTATGATCAGAAAACTGGTCTTTACGAAATTTGAAAGGTTTTTTTTCAAACGGGGAATCTTAATCAGAGTCAGAATCAGAAGTTATTGTATCCAAATTTAGTTTATAAATGTTTTGCTTCATTTGCTTTTCCTACTAGACAAAACCGTTTGCACCTTTCTAATTAAGTCTCGGTATTGTTACTTTTTTACTTTAATTATAAGATGCTGTTTTTTTTGGCTGACTCCCGTTATCTTAGTCATTACACTTTTTAAACAAATTGAAATTTCTTCTCAGCATTTTTAGTAAATAATTACCTTAAAAAATTTATTAGCTTCGATATGGGGACTAAAATAATTCTCTTAGTTGATAGCAATTTAAAACAGAAAGTAATGGATCACTAAGATTTTAGCCTATATAACACTAGACTTTTAATATCCCTACTTCAGTGCAATTTTTTCATCTGGTTCCTAAATTACTCATATTATAGATTCTACTTCAGTTTAATCTATTTTCGCTAATTTTCTTAGTTGGCTTGCACCAAATATTTAAGAAATATTCAGAGGATAAATAGACTTATTTGCCAGTATTCAATTTAGACTTAAAAAAGAAAAAACTTAAGGTTCATTATCTCTGATTTAAGCTTTTAATGAAACTTAATTGAGAAGCTATCAAATATAGGATATGAGTTCTACTTTCTGACTCTATATTTTATACTTTATGTTATAGTTTCCTCTTAAGCTAGCATGCTCACACATGTTAAAAGTTACATTTAAGTCTAAATATCTAAAAGTTTTTTTTACTCTGTTTGATAAATTTTAGTAATCAATACTTTTATTTACCTAGCAACTTACGATCGATTTGAAATTTAAACTACTCTCACTATTTCTTTTGATCATCTTCTTCTAATCTATCAAAGATGAACTATATAAAAAGCGATCTCATTCTTATTTGTAAAAAGATTGTAAATAGGATATAAATTTATTAATTGGAAAACGCTTAAATTTAAAAGTCTTAAAAACACTATTTTAGTTGACTCAAAAATGATTTCCATTCTTTCTTTGCTAAATTTTCTTTTTTTCCAGCACGGAATTTTCATACTAAAGAAATTTAATTTGCTCCAATTAATCTTCAATAAATTTGTTAGTTGCCTGATCAAATTCTACCATTTGATTTAGTAGCTCAGAGTCTAGTTAGAAAAATTCCTCCAACTAAATATTAGATGAAACTTACCGATTCACATAGCATGCTGTTTATCTTTGATATTAGTTTTATTTTGAAGCATCTTTTATCCTCAAAATCGTAGTTATTTTGCAACTTCTCTAAAGACTTCTCACTAACCTTCCTTTTAAACTCAACAGCGCTATCTAAAGAAGCTGTTCCGAGACGAAAGCTCTAGTTCTACTTATCCCTATTTAAATCAGCATCTTCATTATTTTTATCTTCTTAATTATAATGATTTTCATTGTTTTGCACTTCGATCAGCTTCCATTATTGGTTGTCCTTGACGAATACTTAAGACTTATCTTCTAAAACTAAATAATCCTCATCTAAGTTATCTTAGTCTTCTATCTCTCTCTCTGTTATAGTAAACCTACTACCTTTTAATCTATCCATTTTATATATCTCTTATTATCCCTTTTTAATACCTAAATTATATAGCTTAAGGATATAGACTTATATCTTTGTAGATCTGATTAACTGTTTTACTTAATATTGAGAGTCTTTTTATATTCCACATACCAGTTTTAATGCTACCTTCATTAGGATATAAAGATAGCCCAGAGATTCTATTTAAATTAGCAAAGCTGTAGCATTAAGCATAACCTTATGGAGATCACTTTTGCAAGAATCAAATTAGAGTACAGTATAGATGCACTACCTTGGTTGGAAGATATCAAGAGTTAGGCTAAGCATAGAAATATAAAAAATAAAAGCAGAGTAATTGAAGATTTCTGGTTATATTTAAATAGACCTAAATTTATGCCTTACTTTGTTATAATCAAAAACTTAGATTCAAAGACATGGCATAGAAAAAGTAGAAAGCACCTTGAAGTAACCAAGAATTTAAATTAAAGAAGGAATTAATGAGAGATAGTTTTTTGGCCCCAAGTACAAAAGACTTCTTTACATATTATATATTGATAAATATATATATATTTGTGCTTAGTGATTAGAACTTTTATAGGCTTCTTAGTTCCATAATTTATTGTGATAAACCAAATAAAAAATTCAATGAGATCAGGCAAATAAATTAAAAAAATTTGAGTAAAGAATTTAAGTATATTAATAAAACTGCAACTGGGTTAGAACCTATAAAGAAGATTATCTGCTTACTAATTTCAAAAGAACAATAATATAGGATATATAAAAAGCTTGGAATTAATTGGCTAACTTGATAATAAACTTCTTTATATTGAAATAGAACCTTAAATAAAATGCATTTTCTTAGCTTAATTATAACAATTTAGTACATATAAAATGCTAAGAAAGTTACTTACCATTTTTCTTTCTTTTGCAAATTACTAAGTAACTGATTAATGCTTTATATTTTTCATTGAGATACAGATAACAATCTATAATATTTTTAGCTAAATATGCTTTTTATGTTCTTTTTGATTTGCTTAAAATTAGCGACTTCATATAAGTATATATATTAGCAGTTGCATCTTCTAAGTTCGTTTTACTCACTTTTATATTATAGATATTTAACTAAGAATTGCCTTCTGTTTTCTTTAAATATCTTCTCATTATCGCTTTTAAAGTATTTATTCATAGCTTTTCTAACTAAATCTGCAATATGATTGACTTATCTAAATCTATAAAGCTAATATCTTAGGTTTGCTTATGACTTAAAAAAAGGTTGATATACTGACATTCATATTAGTAGCTATTACTTAGTCTTTTGATTATAAGCTTTTTACAACTCTTTATAGATTATTTCCAATATCTAAATAAAGCATATCTGTCATTTATTCTGCTATAGTCAAGATAACGTGAATTATCTATCAGTAAAGTAAACTATCACACATTATTAGGATTTATCAGTAAGATGATACACTTGAATGTCTTAGCTACATATCTAGCTCATATTAGCTATGAAACTAATAAACTTAATATCTAGTTACACTGGCCATGGCTTATCTGTTTAAGAATACTTATAATCTGAGATAAAAGGGATAAAGTAATATTCAAAAAAGGTAAAAAAATAATAGAAATAAGATCCAATTCTTTAGGTTAAGCAGATGCTTATAGTAAGTTAGTGGATTAAATGAAACTATAAATTCAGTCAAATGGAAGTGAAAATCTCAGTGATCTAAATAAAATTGCATACGTTTTATGGAATTCCAATTTGTTTTATATCATTCTGAGAAAGAACCAGAAAAGAGGTTGCAAAAAGAGCATGAAGTAGTGCTGGATTTTTAAAGCGGGGATTAAAAATAGAAAAACAAGATTTTAAAGGAATGAATCTGCTAAAGAATCTTGATTCTCTTAGAAGCAAAAATTAGGAAATACAAAGCTTTGATTTTATTGTAATCTAAGTATATTTTTTCAATAATTACTTAAAATAAGTTTTAGGCTTTAATATTCTTCAGCAGTTAAGTGAATTACAAGGAAAATTATTAGATTATATTTAAATATAAAGGGTTAAAATATGTAAAGGCGGGAAATATAAGGTTAATTAAAAATTAATTGACTTTAAATTTCATAAGAAACATTTCAGTAAAAATGCTATAAATAGATTTATAAGGTTAAGCAAAACGTAATAGTTAAGTTGAATATTGATGCTCAGATAGATAAAAATCAATATAATAAGAAGAAGCTAAACTTTCTTGAGAATAATTACTAAAAAAAGTAAAATATGATGAAGCCTATAAATTTATGCTATATAAGATTATTTAACGAAAACGTTGCAAATTTTCAATTTTACCTTATCTAATCTTAATCTAAAATAGAGGATAAGCAAGATGGTATTTTTATCTAAATAAATAAGAAAGAGACTGAAAATATTAAATCTTTACAGAATAAAGGTATTCAATTTAATTTTAGCTTGCATTAACGAAATTTAAGAATGCTTGAATAAAAAATCATTTAGTAAAAAAGTAAAAACATCTGGATAATATTATTTTTGAAGTAAGTTAAAAAATAAAAGTTACGCCTTTAAAAAATCTAGACATTATGGTTTATACTTAGATTCACTCATATTTATTCTTTTTTACATTAAATAATTTAACTTTTTAGTTAAAAAATGAATAATGATTATAACATCTTTTCTTAAATTTCTTAATTTACTATTTCTAAATGGATAAATTATGTTTCTTTCTACACATTATACTCCGCTAATGAAAATACATATCTTTTCTTAACTTTAATTTAGAAAATAAAATTCTGACTTTACTTATTAGTATTAAATAGCTTTTATATCTAAATAATTTATTATAAAAACTTTATCTGAATCAGTGCTAGAAATGTCTCTTTCTTTTATAAATGAAAGAACTATAGTTGCAAGTTAAAGTTTTTTAGTATCCCTCTTATCACTCTTTATATAAGATTTATTTTTTGCCTTTATAATAATTATTTATTTAATTGACGGATCTTTTAGATAGTTTATATAGTTCAAAATCTAAATGCCAATCAGCTAAAAATATTGAACTTACGAAAATAGTAGAGAAAAATATTATTCTTTAATGGCGATAACTTTCGTTTAAGGCGAGACAAGTAATTAAATTTTAGATTTATGATAGAAATATCTCTTACTTATAATGGTTTAATTAAAGTTTGTACTTTTATCTGATTTTATAGATCAGTCATGTTTAAAAAGCTTAATAAAAGTATAATTCAAATAAACGAACAGAAACAAAAAAGAAAAATAAAACTAAATTCATATAAAAACTATTCAAGTATCTAAAGTACTAAAAAAATTTGGATTGTATTGAAAAACTTTTTTTCAAAAGTTTGCTTTTTGCTCAGTGATTTAAACTGGATGATAAGACGATCAAAGTCTGGGATTTCGAGACTGGAAGCTGTTTGAGGACTTTTATTGGACATGTGAACTCAGTTAGATTTGTAAAACTTATAAGAACATTAATCCATAATTATTTATTACAATTTTTCTTACCTTTACTGTTAGACAATAAAAAATCATTAGCGAATTATTACAGAATCTTGTTTTATTTTAACAACTGAACATTGGCAAATCAAATTTCATCTTTTAACTTATAAAACACTGAAGGTCTTTAAGAAAGCATTAACCCTTTTGATTACTAATTTGTAAGATATACTTAAAATTTAATGTTTTACAGACTATAAAAATTTAAATTCCTTTAAATTTATAAAATTTTATAACATATCACCTTATAAGTGTTTAAAAGTTATACTGTCTATTTACCGTAAAATAACCATTTAAGAATAAATATTTTTAAAAAGTTCATCATCAATAAAATTAAAAAGGGAAAATATCTAGAGTATTAATTTCAACTAAAAAAGTTTTTGTACCGAAAACTCCTTTCCGATTGCACGACCCGACGCTCTCTTTTTATGGAATAATGGGGATATCTTGTTGTGCTCCAGGCAAAGCTGCTAGGGAGCTCCATCGCTATGAGCAGCCAGGCTTCAAGCTTCTACCAGAGCGGATAGTCTCAAAAGCAGCGTTCCCTTCAAAAAATGACTCTGACCAGTGACTTTCTCAGCAACAGAAAAGGAACTTGTTCCTAGCTATAAAGCCAGAAAGTGTTGTTACGAAGGTCATTCTCAGCTCCCACCATCTTTTCAATTATAAGGGAAAATATCTATTAATCTGTAAAAACTTAAGATAAATTACCAACTTAAACATTAAATTTAATCGCATTCTATTGGTATATTAGACATTTTAT
The DNA here is from genome assembly GCA_946699065.1 of Loxodes magnus. NCBI lineage: Eukaryota > Ciliophora > Karyorelictea > Loxodida > Loxodidae > Loxodes > Loxodes magnus. Next base: position 224,541 of record CAMPDV010000181.1, read on the forward strand.
ATTATTTTTTTTGTTATTTGCCATTTTTTCTAATCTTACCTCCTTTATATTATTATTCTACTTTTTTTAGATTTATTGCTTACTTTCTATTTTTATTACTTACAAATTATTTTGCGATTTTTTTTATTTTTTACTTCCTTTTTAATTATATTTTACAATTTTTTTTTAAAATATATTATTCTATATTAAATTTTTATTTTCAATCTTTATTTATTACTGACTTTTGTTTAGATTATTACTAGCTTTTTTAAAATTTATGCTCTTTCTTTTAATTTTATAGTTAATTATATTCTATTAAATATAATCAATCTACTCTCCATTGTTATTTAAAGATATATCATTTTTTCATTTTCCAAAAAAAATGAGTACTTTTGCATTGCCTTCTTATTTTAATTTTATCTCCTATAATATTTATTTTCATCTCCTTCAAATTAATTCAACTTACATTTATTTTATATAGATTGCATTAAACTTTCTATAATCCTCAACTTCACTTACAGTTTATAACTCTCGAGTTTTTTCTTTTATTTAAGTTCTTTCAAATCATAGTTAATTCCTTTTGATTTTCTTTTTTTTGCTTAAATCATTCGATTGTAATTCCTTCCTCTAATTCAAAAGTTATTTTCCTGAATTTGCAAGAAAAACCTAAACTTTCATTTGTTATGCTTGTTCTTAAAAGGATATTTCTTATTTGCTTTCATCGTGTTGAAGCTATTCTTATTCTTTTAAGCTTCCAATTTTTTAAAATTTTAGTATATCAAACTTTGTGAATCAAGAAATAACATTTTTTACAGTTTCCTTTTGGACATTTTCAGAATCTCCTTTTAGTATTTTTCTTTAAAAAATTTTTACTTATTTAATGTCCACAAGGTAGAGTTACAGGTAGATATTCACCTAATAATTCTTTCAAAGTAGCTTTTTTATTTTGAGGTTTGGATGATTAAATAACATGATACAGATTTTTAATTGTTTACACATAAATGATTATTTCTTTAATTTCTATAATGAAAAATCCATCATAATACTTTGCCTAATTTACTAAAACTTATCTACTTATGTTTTATAAGCAGTATTAAGTCACAAATAGTATATTTTTATATTTCGACATATTTAAGTTTATAACTTATCAAACAAATTATTAAAACTAAGACTCAGTAGTCAATATTAGGCTTAATTACAAATAATTAGTTCATATTATAAACCTCTTAATCGTAAAAAATATTTCATTTTTATGGTTCATAAATCTAATTACTTGTTTTGAATGGAAAAACTCTCTTGTTTCATGCTAAATCTTTTCACAACAATAAGTTAGTTAACGTAAGGTTTATTTATTAAGAATTTTTAATATTTTCTTTATCTTTCAAAAGGTCATTTCATTGTATAGATTCTCATATTCCAATATCTGAGATTCGTAACAACACTTTCTGGTTTTATAGCTAGGAACAAGTTCCTTTCCTGTTGCTGAGAAAGTCACTGGTCAGAGTCATTTTCTGAAGGGAACGCTGCTTTTGAGACTATCCGCTCTGGTAGAAGCTTGAAGCCTGGTTGCTCATAGCGATGGAGCTCCCTAGTAGCTTTGCCTGGAGCACAACAGGATATCCCCATTATTCCATAAAAAGAGAGCGTCAGATTGTGCATTCGTAAAGGAGTTTCCGGTCCAAAAACTTTTTATTAATTAATCACACAATCTTTAAGCCGCATATCAAAACTTTTTTATTCCCTCCTATTTCATAAACCATTTCTAGTTCGGATAATATTAAGTTAAAACTATCTTTCAAAATAAGCTTTTTCTATTAAATTAAATTAGCCATCTATAATTTATAATCACATATGCTCATTACTATCATCCTTAATTACATTTCAGATAAATCTATCATTATCATAATTGATCTGAAATGCTTATTTCAAAGCTTATTACATCTGATTTAAAAAAAGATTCTTTAAGTTTAGATATAGTTATAGTAGATTTTTATGGAAATAGATACTAGAAACTAGATTTTTGATCTGTTATAATATTTCGAAGTTAGAATAAATGTTTCATGCTTCTTATACTTTCTTATTCAGATATCTTAGTTTAATAGTCTAACTCAGACTGCATTTTTTAATGCTACTCAGTTTATTCAAAAGGGTAATATCTAGATGCTTTACCATAAATTTTTTTCAAATGGCTAAACTTCAATAACTTGCTTTAATCAGAAGAAGTTAAGGAATAGCTAGTAGGTATAGATATAAAAGTGGAACTATAAAGAATGTTAGAATGAGGCTTTGTAATGAGCTAGTATTTCATAATTAAGGATTAAACTAGAAGATTTAATTCATTTTTAAATAATCAAGTCATTTCAAAATTTCTTGAAAAGGTAAATAAGAAGATTAAATTTGCCTAATGATGAATCAAATGAGAAAACTAATTCTTTTAACGAATCCTTTAAACCATAGAAGAGGTCATTTAATTATAATCTATTATGAAAAAGTTTGCAAATGAGGTGCAAATTGTTAAGAAATTCAAGTGTAAAATATTAAGTTTCTCAAATATTAGTATGAGATGGTATATTAAATAGTAGCAGTAAATAATAAAGCCTTGGAGTTCTTTAAAAGGAGTTATTAAACCAGACTATATCAAAACCTTATAAGATACAAAATAATTACAAAACCCACTTCTATTAAGTTATCCAATCAAATACATTGTATAGTAAAGCATAAAATATTCTACTATGAGATGAGCCTTAATAAGAATTAATTTTTTAAATTTAACTTTAATGACACTCTATAGCCATTAGTTTCAGTTATAGAGACTAAGCACTAATATTAATCCTTCTACTTCTATCTAATACTACTATAAATTAAAAAAAATTTAAATTGAAAGAGTCTTTAGCTTTGAGCGCTTCTGTAAAAATGAAAGTATTAAATTCATTTCTTTAAGAAGAATAATAAAAACAGATATTAATTGGTTAAATCATTTAATAAGACTTAAATATTTTCTTTAACTCTAATATCTTACAAAAAGCTTTTATCAATTAAAGCTATTCGTAATCTTTAAAATAACTTTTAGCAACATTAAAGACAAGCAAAAGAGAATAGATATTGTATAATACTTTAACAAAAGGGGTATATAGAAAAATAAGATGAAAAGGAAAGAAGGATATAAACCTGGTTGATCTTGTCAGTAGTTATGTAAAGTCTCAAGATTAAACCATTCTGTTTAAATGCTAGCATTGAGTTGTGGAACTGCGAATGGTTTTTTAAAATAGTGATAGTTTATTCGATGACATGTAAGATGCATTATCATAGTAATTCTACCAAATTGAATTATAATACACAAGGACTATGCTGATAAATACGGCAGATCAATCTAATTTCTACCTATCAGCTTTCAATGGTAGTTTATTGGACTACCAGAGCAGTAACAAATAACGAAGAATTAGGGTTCGATTCCGAAGAGGAAGCCTTAAAGACGACTACCATATCTAAGGAAGGCAGTAAATAAGCAAATTATCCAATTGTGACTAAATGAGATAGTGATATAAAAAAACGATATCGTGACATCTCTAAGATAAAAATGAGATCAACATAAAAGAGTTAGCAAGGACCAAACGGAATGTAAATCTGGTATTAGCAGCTGCAATTATCCTAACTCCAGTAGTGAATATTAAAGTTGTTGCAGTTAAAAAACTCTTAGTTGGACTTTTCTCTTTTACAAAGTAAAAATCATACGGGGGTCGGCCTGGCAAACATCATTCGTACTTAAGTGATCAATGATGAAATACATGCACATTACCTTGAGGAAATTAAAGTGCATAAGAGGCTCCTAGTCTCAACCATAAACTATACTGTCTTGAGAGTATTAACTAAAATTAAAATAATAATTAAGCAAATAATAGAAATAACTTTAAGTTAAGATTTAAAAATAGACTATCAAGCTATATTAGACTTATAAAGAATCCAATTTAATTACTTTTATTTTTTTATTTAGTATAATATCCAAAACTTTAACAACAGAAGCTTATTATTATATATAAATCTATTTCTTAAACATAAATAACTAGTTTATTGCATGCTTTACAACTATAAAATCAAATTTAAATTTAAGATTAATGATAAATAAAATTTTTGACTTCCTAAACTGTTAAATCTTATTAACTTCATAAAGTAAATAAGCAATAATATAATTCCAAGTTATATTTGATATTATAGTAAGATTAGAAGCTTTTAATCTTATACTTTTTAAAGACTTATTATTTATTAAAGTTAGAGATCTTAAATTATTTAAATGAATAGTATTAATTAATTATTAGGGTTTAATATATAAACTAATTAACTATTTAAAGCTATTTATATTGCTAATTCTTTAATTCTTTCTCTTGTATAAGGAATCTTGGTTACTCTTTGGATTTCTAGATCTATTTCTAAATAAGAATTTACCTAGCTTTTTGTTTACTCTTATCATTTTTACGTAATTACATAATTACTTGAAAGTTATAAAGTTTTTGATTGAACACACAATAAATTAGACTTATAATATAAATAATGATAATAATAGTAGTATTAAGTGTTAATGTTCTATTATTATTATAGTTATGACTATTTCTTAAGTAACAACTGTTAATTCTGTTATAGAATCTATTAAGATTACTTATCATTATAGAAGTATTAAGCTATACTTTATTATTCTTTGTATATCATTAACTACTCATCATACTCTTAAACTTACTCTTCTTACTTTTTAATAAATTAAAATAGTTATTATAAGGTATAGTATTATTAGTAACCTTTAATTAAAGATAAGATACTCTTATTAATCTAGTCACTCTTATCATCTACTTCCTACTAAATCATTCTAATATACTCTTAATCAAATTCAAATGCTCCTATTGCTACAGCTTTAGTTACTAACTACTTCTATTAATAACAAACACAGCAAATACAGTCTTCCAATCAACCTTTTAATAAGATTATCATCTACTTAAGCAGCCAAACTATAAATCTAAGCTAAAACTACAACCAAACTAAAAACTAAAGAAGCAAATATTTACTCTAGAAAGTTTTCATAGAGATAATAAATAAGAACTTGAGACTTTATAACTAAGAAAAGCGAATACAGTTAATACATTGAATAGCATAAAATTATAATCATAATAATTAGCTAATACTTATAGTAGCAGAGACAAAATAATAAGTAAATTTTAGCAATAATAGAAACAATCTTAGAATATTATGCGCCCAAATAGCTGGCTATTATATCTCGTGTAGAAAATATAAAATGCAGAAATCAAAGATTTAAAAACTATTCTTAAGCTAAAACTCTCTAAGATCAGCATCTCTTAAAAAAATAAGCATAATATATAAGAAATATTAAGAACTAAGAAGCATCTGACCTGAAATATCTTAAGAGATAATTTACTAAAGATATTGAACTAAAGATTATTAAATCTCTTTGTTAAAGCAATAAGCAGAATAATTATTAAGCTTAAAATAAGTAGCAGGCAATTAAAATTAAGAAAAGCTACTGGATAAGGTTACTATCCTTAGTGTTATCTCAAAAATGAAGAAGTTTAATTTTAAAAATAGAATAGCTGAAATAATAGTTTAATTAACTTAGCTTCTAAAATTAAGCATATATCAATAGAGTAGAATTAGTAGCACTTAATACTGGCTATAATAAAAATAATTAAATACAAAGAGTCTTTAGAATTCTTTGTTTAATAAGCTATAACTTACTACCTAAAAGCAATAAATTGAGTATTTTGTTTCTAAGAATTTAATTAAAATTTCTTATGCTAAGGTTATAGCAGAAAGCTAAAACTGGCTTTATGATATTATTTTAGATCTCTATGCTGGATAATAATTTCTTGAAGGAAAAAACATAAAAGAAGTACTTCTATGGTATTTTTGGAGTTATTTAATAGACTATTATTTATAAAGTAGAAGATAGCTTGTTCGAATGAAGAAAATGGAAATGATATACAAAGATAGAGAAATTAAAAAATATAGAGAGTCTCAAAAGGGGTGAAAATAATTGTATTAAGTTGATCTGTTAAGATAAGCAAGAAGCAACATTCTTAAAGTCTATTTATACAATATTTAAAGATATTTTTTAGAAACTTATAAAAAGATATCTTGATTTATAATTTAATTCTTTTTACTTAAATCTAAAAACTAAGGTTCTTGTATGTGTTCTTGGCACTATCTAAACTAGTTTAAATTATTTAATTAAATTGTCTTTTATAGTTCCTACAATCTTCAATTTATCTTCTTGATATATAAATGTTTATTTTTCTTAATTTGCTCTATTTTGTATTACTATGTTATTTAAACTAGTTATTAAAGATTTGCTTCTTTATTAAATTATCTTGGTAAAGCTTTTCTAATATAATAGCTAAGCCATCAATTTACTTAATCTAACTGCTCTTTCATTAGAGACCTGAATAGTGTGCTCAACCTTAACGCTTATTTATATTGATGAAAACGTTATATCATGCTGCTACTCACTTCTTTTTAAATGCTTTTATCAACATTTGGATCTAACTGTCAATAATAAGCTTACTTAAACCTCTGTCTATTAAGCCTTATGTTTATATTATATTGGCAAAGCATTTTCTTCTTAAGCAATATAAGCATTTGGCATCAATCTTAAGGCTATAATAATAAGCTTTTGAAAAAAGGTAGTAACTTTGATGCAGTCTAAGCGATGCCAAATGTGTTTAACTTACTAAAATGCAGAATAAAGGTGTTTTACTAAAATGCAGTGTTTGAAGTATGCTAGGTAAAGCAAAATGATTATAGATTAGGTTGTATAATATGGAATAAAGAGTACTATAGTAGAGCATAGTTAATGAGAGGTGTTAATTAGTTCTTAGTTTGAGTGCTTAGTTAGCTTTGTTATGTAATTAATTGAATTATCTTCATTTATATATATTTTAGGCATTTTTTGAATCTAAAATTCAATTTTAAAATAGCAAATAATAGAAAACATTTATAGCTTAATAAAACAAGGTCAAAAAGAAGTAAATTTTGAGAAGCAAGAAAGGGATAGATCGATAGAGGAGAAAGTAGCGTTTTAGAGAAAATAGCTTAGTTCATAAAAGACTCAGTGGAAAATTCTAGAGCTATTGCTAAACCTAATAATCTTAAGGCCTAATTAAGATAAAAAGCATTTACTTAAGATTAAGAAAGGAAATATGTAAACTAAAGAAGAATTAACTTATTACAGAAGACTGCATAAGTTATTTTAATAACAAGAGCTTAATTAATAAGTTAAAAGCCATTTAGAAGAAAACTAATTTAAAGGAATAAAAGATATTAAAATAGAGAAAATCCTTAAGATATAATTAGAGCTAATTTTTATATAGTATAGCTTGTTAAAATGATTGTAGAAAATAACTTAATTGGCTTTAGACACTAAATGATAAAAATTTAAAAGGAAAGTTAACACAATTTTAGATATTGTATGAAGCTAAAAGATTAAGCTATCAAATTTTTAGACTTTTATTTATAAACAACAAAATTAAGAGGGATCAATAAAACCTTAGTAACTATGAGCTAATTAGGTTTAAGGTATTTATAATTTGACTAACTTAATGATTTTATAACTAAATTCAATATTAAAGAAAAGAGATAATTAAAGGCCTAAAGATAAAGCATAATAAGTAATATTAACTTGACACCTTAGTAAAAATAATCAAATGAAACACTTAGTTTTGTATAATTATCTAAGCTTAAAATACTATTTATAATATTCATTCTAATATCGGCAAGAGTTGTCTAAGTCTCAGATAAGAATCTAAATTATTGAAAATGATTCTCATTCTTGACACTAAAAACAAATTTATTCATTAATAGTATTTTTGAGCGGGAAATTACAGCTCATAGTTCAACAAGAAAGATTTGCCAAATATGTGAAATTTTTATAGACAATTAATTTAGAAGCTACCTTTTAGTATAGTAAAACAGGGTAGATTAAGATAAAAGTGAAAACTTAAAAGATACCTTATAGAGATTAGGATAGATAATATAAGTGATTGCTAAATGTACTCTATAAAAGCATTATGCAATTAAGATGTTCAATTAAAGCTAGCTTATATAATGGAAGATTTATTATAAGCTAAGAAAAAATAAGGGAATGGAAAAATTCACAGCTTGATTGAATGCAGAAGGAAAGAAAGCGTGCAGATATAAGCTAAATAAAGATATAGTAATTCAGCTGTTATAAAAGGAAATAATAAACCATGATAGATTTACTCTTGATAAAACAGTAACTAATTAAGAAAACAAAAAGGAAATAAGCCAAAAATTAGAGAAACTTGCTAATAGTAAATAAGAATAATAAGAATCTTATTAGTCGTTCCTAACCAGCATTCTATAAAGTACCGAAGAATAAATGACCCAAATTTTAAAACCTCATTTGTAGATTATCTGTATTTTAAGCTATTATACAAGATTTTCTCGGAATATAAGCAAACATTGGAAAAAGTTAGCAACTATACACAAAATAAAGCTTATATGATAGACTTAATGGATTTTATAAAGGGAACTATAGTTAAATCGTGCTGAGTCAATTTGAATTATACTTAGCAATAAGCATAAAATACTTAAGTATAGAATGGAATAAAATTTAGTCATAGATTAAAGTTGAGTGGTAGATGAAAAATATTAAAAAAGTATTTGAAGCAATAAATAAAATAGGCAATTAATTGGATGACAGTATATTATGAAAATAAGAAAAGGATAAATATAATCCTTAGTAAGTTAATAAATTTGATAGTAGATACAGAATGAAAAGGAAGATTTGTGGAAATTTGATGATTTGAATCTTATTTAAAATATACAAATAGTAAGAGCTTAGTAATTTGTTTATATTTATGAATTAACATAATAGATATAAGCTTATCATTTGTAATGAATTTAAATGGGATAGTAATATTTTTTGCTCTTTTTAGATATACGTATAAAATAGAAAAAAGGAATTTGCATATAAAAAAGAATAATCACATTTATTAAAACAACAAATGCTTATAAATATATTTTATATATTTAGCCAATCTACTATTATGTAAGTTGCTTTATGTATTTATTTCCATGTAAATCCTGTTTAACTATTCCTTACACTACTAACTTACTTTATCCCTAATTTTACTTAAAACTAACACATAAGAGTCAGCTTAAATAGCCAAATCCTGCATATTGTAGCATAGAAAAAACTAGAGTTCTTTAATATCTTGTACAAATGACAAGCTTTCTTAGAGCTAATAAGAATACTCAAACCATCGTTTAAAAAGCTTAGCAACTATATAAAATTTGCAAGATATAAAGATCAAAGTCAGAGAAGGAAATCTTAAATATATTATAAAACTCTTAAAAAACAAAGGAATTAAAACAAATAACCTTTATCAAAAAGCCTAAATAAGACTTAAGAATCTTATTTTGAAGAGACTTCTTAAGAAGCTTAGGGTAAGGAAAAATAAAGCTATATTTAGAAACACAATATTAACTTGCATCTGGTAAAATTTAAGTAGAGCAGTAATGAAGAGACAATAGGAAATATTGTGAAAGTAATTTTGAATTAAAAGTTATTAGCACTATGGTGACTCTAGATATAATTAAAATGGTTGTTGATAATACATATATAGGTAACTTGATAATGATAAATATGAAATAAAATAATCTCTTATTCTTAAAATAATAATAATGTATCATTACTAAAAAGGAACTTAATAATCTTAAGATAAACATATAAGCAACTAAAAGATATAACTTGCTTTCTTATAAATAAATATGCTTTTAATTAATTAAATAGCAAAATGATACTTGTTTATTAACTTAAGCTTAATATATTTAAGTATATATGAACCTATTATAAAAATTCATCATATCTTACTATAAACATCAACTTCTAACTATATAAATAACTAAGTAAGTCTAGTTTAACACCATTATTTAACTATACCATTAATATAAACCAACTTTAACAATAACTAAACCTAAATCAACAAATCAACCTTAGTTCTACTATATCAATTATTATCAAATACATTTTTAAAATGGGAACTAAATAACAGCGATACCAAAATATCCAAGAAGTTGATGGTTTCATTTCTTTATAACATGAAGTTATTTCTGAAGATGATCGGACAAAAAATAAACTTTTCACTGGAGAAGGAGTTTTTAAATATCAAAATGGAGATATATTCGAAGGAAAAATTTCGGGTGGGCATAGATCAGGATAAGGCAAAATGACTTATAAAGACAGAACTACTTTTGAAGGGGAATGGTAAGAAAATGAACCTTTTTATGGAGTAGGAGTTTTCAAATATCAAAATGGAAATATATTTGAAGGATAGTTTGAATACGGAAAAAGAAGAGGAAAAGGTAAAATAACTTATTAAGACGGAACTTTTTTTGATGGTGAATGATTAAGAGATAAGCCTTTCAATGGAGAAGGAGTTTACAGAAATAAATATGGATGCATATATGAAGGAAAAATTGTAAATGGAGTTGAATAAGGAAAATGTAAAGTGACTTTTGTTGACGGAATCACTTTTGATGGAGAGATAAATGATTAAGAGCAAAACGGAATTTTAAAATATTCAAATGGAGATGTGTATGAAGGATAATTAATAATTTGAAGTAAGCAAGGAAAAGGAACTTATTTATTATCTCTTAATTATTTTTGTCCTTTTTATTAAGAAAATTTACAGAACTGTAATTAATACTTTATTTGCTATGAAGGCACCTGATAAAAAGACTAAATTTATTAAGATTTGAAAATAACTTTTTCAGATTATATCAACTGAAATTTAAGGTAATCTTAGACTTCTAATGACTTTAGCTCCTTTTAATAATAATTAAATGCTAAAATTATCAACATGATAAGTGATTTTTAAAACTAAAATAGCTAAATTTCATCTAGTTTTAATATGATTTATAGCAATTGCAACTTATTAAGTTTAGTAGTTTCCTTTCTAAGTTAACGAAGCTTATTGAACTTTTAAAGAGTTAACAAGAAACTTTATTTTTATCCTTTTTAAATAACGAAGATACAAAATAGATTAAGGATAAGGGAAAATTCTTATAATTTAAGTAGAATTAAAACTATTCTAAAGTAGCTAGCATTTGCTTAAGTCTAAAGTCTAAGTCTAGATTTTACTTAATTTCCAAAGAAATAAATTAATGAAATCCATAGACACTTTTATGCATCTCTTATGTTAAGACAGTAACTAAATCTATAGTAAAATAGATAAAATCATCTTTAGGAACTATCAATTTAGAGCCATTACCGTAATTTTCATTTACTTAACTTGATTCCTTAATCTCTTAAAAAATTAGTCTATAAAGGGGATTTGGATGACTAGAAGCTAAGCATTTTATCTAGCTTAATAAAATTAGAGCATCTTGATTTAGACGTTTAATCTGGAATAAAAGGAAGCTTTCTTAGAGATTATTGTTTGAACTTGAATTTAAAGGTTATAAAGATAAGCAGCAATGGTATTGAAATTTCTTACTTATAAGAATATTTAAAAGAAAAGGGACATCTAATACAAGAGTTAACGATAAACTAAAACTTTCAGATAGACTAACTAATTTAGTTTTGTCCTAATTTAAGTTAATTTGATTCATAGCAAAGCAGTTCTATTGATACTATTTTAGGATATATTAGAAGTAAGAATCTTATTTAGTTAAAACTGAATAATAATTTCCATTCTGATAAGTTTTCTTAGTTTATAACTTAAGCTTTTAATTAACTATAATAAGTTTATATAGCTAACTGCTAAAACTTCAATGATTCTAACTTATCTCTCTTATTACAAAATACTCCAAGTCTTAAATCTCTGTTTTTGGAATAACTGGATTAACTTCAAGCTATAGCTCTAATGGAAATAGGTAAATATGGATAAAATTATGAATAAATAGGGATAGTTAATATAGCTTAACTAGATTAGCACACTTTGGTTTATATTTTCTAGTAATGCAAACATTTGAAATAAATAGAACTAAGTTCTCAAGTCTAAATAAATGACTAAGTATTTAAAGTTATTTAGTAAAACTGTAAGTAACTATGAAGTTTAAGTCTAAGCAGTTTTATAATAGAGAATAAATTGGATTGGATATAAGATTTCGTTAGTAATATCAGACTTAGGTATTTGAAACTAGAAAGTTTAAGTTTAGGACAGGAAGACATTCAGTAAGTAATAAAGTACTGTTCAAATTTGGTTACTTTAGAGTTATTAAATACATGCTAATTATAAAAAAACATGTTATCTATATTTGATTAGAATAATGCTTAGCATTGCATATGGAAGAGTCTAAGAATTCTTAACATCAAAGATTCTGAATACACCTGGTTGTAAATTTTATAAGAACTGAAAGATAATTTAAAGAGTTTAAGGATTATTTATAATGGCAAGGAATATTATGATATCTTTAGTATTTGATGATGTAGAGAAACTTTACTAACGTTTATAAATTTTAATAATAAAAATAGATTAAATAAAGCAAATAAAGTAGCAATTGTAATATCCATTTATGATACTTTTATTATAGCTTCCTATTAATTATTCTATAGCTATATCTTCTATTCTTTATACTTATTTTTCTTAAAGCTTTTCATTATTTAATCATATTTAATCATATTATTATCTAAATATTTGTTATATTATAGAAGCAAAGCAGCTAAGGATTCAAAAAGCTAATTTAATAAAGGAATAAGTCTTAATAATTATTTTAAAGGTACTGAACATAACAAATAAAATACAAGAAGGAGAAATACAAGTGAGAGTAGCAAGCATATTATGAAAAAGCAAAGCTTATATTTATTTAAGATAATTTGAAAGATTAGCGGAGCGAGAAAAGCAAATAACAAATAAGAAATTCAAACTCTTAACATTCAGTAGACTTGAGTTAGATAGGGCCAAGAACACATACAATTACCTTAAAATTTAGATTTGGTTAAAGTAAAAAGATATGGAATTAAATATAAAATTTAGGTGTCTTTTTATAAGTTGCTAAATTAAAAAAATATCTTTAAGCAATGCATAAGTTATAAGAATTTTGCTTTATATTATAACTAAATAATTATTCTTATTTTTACTATTAGACTTATAAACATAGATTTACTCCCTTGAGACTTCTTTTATTCCACTTAAACTCTTCTGCATGAAATGCTGTAAATTATTCCATTTTTGTTCTAATAAATTTCTTTACTATTTTTTATAAGGCTGAGTCTATTAAATGTCTTAAATAATCGTATCTAACTTTGGCAACTATATCTTTTAAATATTTTCGATCATGAAGATACTGCTCAGAACTATTCATAGATCTTAGTTAACTTCACATCGTAAAACTAGTTTTAGTTTATCTTTAAAACTTTAACTTAATATTTTTCTATTCAATTTTTAGGGCAAACTTTCATTCATCTTTTGGTTCTTTGTAGTAAGTTTTGGCTTAATAAGCAGTGAATCTAAAGATTCTTTGCCTTTAATAATTTTAATTATAGCCTAGTATTAGTTGGTACTAACTCTATTGATATATGGTTGATTTTCGATATCAGAAGTTAAGTTAATTGTCTATTATTTGAGCTCTGTATTTAAGTTTAAAAAATAAAGTAGTTGATTTGTGAGATAATGACTAAGGATAGCAAACTTGATAAAATAGCTTTTTAATAATTTTAATTTCATTCTACTAATTTAAACTTGCTTATCATTCTATTATGCTTTAATAAAGAGATTTAATAATTTTTAGTTCAATATCTTTAGTAAATTATCTCTAAACACTTTTAGGTTAATTAAGATTTTTCTTAGTTCTTAAGTTTGTTTATAAACTATGATAATTTTGCTAAGAGATACTGATCTTAGAGAGCTCTAACTTAGTTCAGAAATTATAACAAACTAGTATATTTGCTTTATTTCTACACGAGATATAATGCTTAGCTATTTCACAGCAGCTCATAATATTCTGAAATTCTTTCTAGTTTTAATTTACAAATTTGATGGCTTATTATGGCTAAACTTAACTTAGCATAGTTTTCCTTTACCATTATAAGTATTCCCTAATTATTATTTTTGCTTATAACTTCATGTTATTAAATGTGCTAATCCTGCTTAGAATTAAGTAAGCCTTACTTAGTTATAAAGTCTCACATTCTTATTAATTTCTATAGTTATCTAATAGCTACTAGATTAAAGATTAGGTTCTTTAGGATTTATTTGAGTTGTAGTTCTAAGAGCTTAGCTATTTGTTTAGGCTTATAATTTGGCTGCTTAAGTAGATGAAGTGCTGATGATAATCTTATTAAAAGGTTGATTGGAAGACTGTATTTGCTGTGTTTGTTATTAATAGAAGTAGTTAATAACTAAAGCTGTAGCAATAGGAGCATTTGAATTTGATTAAGAGTATATTAGAATGATTTAGTAGGAAGTAGATGATAAGAGTGACTAGATTAATAAGAGTATTTCTAGTAGACAGTTATTTAAACTAGGCAAGTTATTTATCATTTAAATATCTATATCTATTATTATCATATCTATAACTATCAAAAAGTAAGCTTATATATATAATTCTATTGTCTATTATTATCTACTATATAGCTAGTAAACAATAAGTATGTACTTCATTTAATAGTAAGCTTCAATTCTAAAAACTAATCTTGTATAAAACTACTATTTATTAATCATTCAACAGATCATTAATACACCCATTAATATTCAAATACATACCTTTAGACCTATAACTTATATAATCATAATCAACCAAATTCTATTTTCAACTTAACATACTCATTTTTCCCTTCAGTGTTTTATTCATTTGAGCTAACATCACAGAAATCTTTCTTTTCATTTTTTTATACTCTATGAAGAGCTTTAATTCTACTTTATCTTTTCTGCTTCTTCATAATACTTTATCAGTTACTACTAAGAAAGATCTATAGTTTACTTTTTATTTTTCAGACTAAGAGCAAGCTATTCTATTTTTTAGTACTTTGCAAGTTTAACTTACAAATGCAGTCAGAAACTCTTGATAATTCCTTACTTAGAACTTCCGTTTATTTAGACCATAAATGTCTCCAAGACTTTCTTACTGGATTTAGAAATTTTCCTCATACTTTTTTCTTCGAATGTAAATCATAGCTCTTCTGAATTTCGCTAGTATTTTAAAGTTTTCTATGTATATAGCTAGTACATAACGAATGTCTTAGTACCTAAGAAAATATATATTCACTGAACATATAATAATGAAGAATGTTCATTTAAACACCTCACTTAAACTTTCAGTTAAATATTACAACCCACAAAGAGATAAATTCCAGCGCATAAAATAGACTTAAACTTACATTGATCTAGTTCATAAGGTAAATACACAAGCTAGGAATGAAATGCCCATTAAAATTAAAGCTTTTTAGCCTTAAATTTACGTTTCTAGTTTAATCTTAAAAACGGAAATTAAGATAATGGCTATTTTTCTAAATGTGATCATCATTTCTCAGCAATATGCTTTTATCTTGTATCCGAAATAAAGAAATCCAAGCTATTTTTTAGTTTCAAGCTAATGTAAGCTATTTCTTTTATAACGTTTATAAAGCAGGATAAAAGCATAAAGAGGAACGCCGATAGCTCATAAATAATGCTGGGAAGAGCAATAAGCAATGAATAAATCAAATGCTCCTTTTCATATCATTGATCTCTTAATCCATAATTAAGTATAAATCATCTCTAAGCTAGTACAAGAGAATGCAGACGTTGTTATAGTTATAATATCAGGATGAAATAGAAAAAGCACCACTACTATTGAAGCTATAATATAACTTATAAGAAATCGCTTAATTATTTCTTTTTAAAAGCCTAAAAGTACAGAGAAGTTAATACTACTAACTATGGAAATGATAGGTGATACTGAGTAAAGTATCAGTTTAAAATAATAAGGCTAGATTATTAAATTTCCATTGACATAACAATCGAAAAACATGAACTATTGAGGGTTTTATTCTACTTTAAATGCAGGTTAGAATAAAGTTAAAATAGCTTCTGGGCATGAAAGTCTAAATGTCTGAATTAGTGTTATTATTTACAAGTAATTCGATAAGATTTTGAAATGCACACTATGAGTTTCTTTTGTATGCTCGGCTGATTGAATAGCTGATTTTATTATAAATATGTTGAATATTATTATGATAATTAATTTCCTCAAATTCTTAATGCATTTACCTAGGGATCAGGGCTTTTAGAGCATTCATTATTTCCAATTTTAGAGTAATCTTCTTTGCAAGTTGCACATAGTTGCACATAGTTTCCCATAGTATCCTTATTCTTCTTAGCACTATCCTAAAGGATCTTTTAAAAGAGGGCTTCCTAAGTACGCATCTGGATTCCAGCATTCAAGGATTTAAGTAGAATTTCATAGAGGCAATATTATTCATGAGGATAGACTTAAGCATTTCCATAGCAATACGTGCTATCTTCACACTTTTTACATTACTCTGCTCCAACTTCGAAGAGTGTTTATTTGTTTTTCCATTTTCATCTTTTAGCTTCCACATGTTTCATACGAATCCTTTAGTTTTTGTTCTCCATAAATACAAGCTCTTAACTTAACCGAGAAATCTAAAGACTAGCTAGAGAAGTTAAACTTCGTTCAATATCAGAAAAGTAAAGCTGAAATATTACTTAAGACCCAGGAGTACCTTTTACAATAAATTGACTGAAGGGGTAAATTCCGTTAAAGGGTTTTTCCTCTATTGGTCCTGAAAGTGAAGTAAAATTTGAATGATAGTTTTGAGATACTATAAGTTAAGGTATGCATTATTATTTGATAGAATTTGAGGAAATTGATAATTAAAAGATTGTTTATTAAATAGAAAATAGATTTTGATGGTTTGGGTTAAAAGTTAGGATTTAAAGTTGAAGATATTAGTTTGTATTTTAAAATAGAAATAATTGCATTTAGTATTATAACTTATTATTGATTCTAGTTAAATAGATTTAGACTAAATAAATACATTATAATCTTAACTTTATTTTAGCAAATAAATATTTAGCTGAACATTAAGCTTAGATAAATTATTAGATTGAAAGCAAAGAAATTTCTGTAATGATAGTAAAATAAAAATAATAAATAGGTATTTTTAATAATGGTTGATCAATTATTTAAGATATCTATCTACTTCTTTATATTTGCTCAACATAGTAATGACTAACTATTAACTTTAAGATAGATATATCTTTATTATTTATAAAAAAGAGAAAATATCTTTTAGTAAATAAAAGAAGCTAATTTAAAATTATCAGCTTGATGCTTAATTTGATACAAGCTGATTTTCTTTTATCTCATTATTTTTATTGGATAAAGAATTAAATAAATCTAATAATAAGATTGTGTTTGTATTAATATGATATTAAAAATATTTCAGTCATTTTTGCTTAGATAATTAGTTCAAAATCAGCTTTTTAAGAGTAATTATTATCGTCTAGGGTTGTCTTTATTCCTTATAATTAAGTTAGCTAGTATTTTGAAAACACTGATTTAGATCCTTCATAGAATTTTAAAATCTTAATAAGATTAATTAATTTTTGTGATTACCTTCAGATTTTTTAATCTTTAGTAGGTAAAATATGTACTTTTCTTCATCATTATCATCAACAGCCTATCAAACTTTAAATCTATTAATGGCTGACTATCAACAAGACTTTATACCAAGGTAAAACCTTTTTTTGATCTTTTTTAGGTTATTTTAGTGAAAATTAAATAAATTTCTCTGTGTTTATTAAACTGTATCAAAACTACCTTTTCTTAAGTCTTGATATATTTCAAAAAACGCTAATTAAGAATTATACATCCTTAATCGGGATCTATTATTTGCTATCTTAGTCTGCTTCCTAAAGATTTTATATTTGTCAAGTTTCTTTTACTGTAAATTCTTTAAAAGGAATTTCTAGCTTTTAATTATATATTTATAGCCCTATTAAAACCTAAAGGTTCTTCTTAAACCTATCATTAATCTTAAATTACTAAAATTTTAAAATAGAAAGTTCCATCGTGATGAGGATTTACCTTGATAGTTGAGTTAAGATATTAAATTGCTTCAGTATTATTTCCTACATTATAAAACATAATATCTTTATGCTAGGATTAGTTAACTTTGAATTAAATTGAAAAACTAAATCGCAGCTCTCAAAGGCTTCTTTTATTTTTCTAAGTTTAGCTACTTTGCTGCTATAAATAGAAATATTCTTAGGATTCATTTAGTTATCTTTGCAAAAGTCTTTAACTTCTTCCTCATCCCTCTTTAAATCAGCCAGTAAAGTTATCCATTTCTTATTGTAGATCTAAATATTTGTCGTACTTAGTTAGACAACTAGTCCTGAATTTAGCAATAGATTAGTTTCATTTTTCTATATTTCTAAATTCTATTTTTGTTAAAATTAAACGCATCAATACAAATATCGATTTCATTAATTGGCTGAATATTTTGGTAGCTTTTTCTTATTTACTTAATTAAACCAAAGTCTTTCCTTTTTAATTCATACAAAATGAAAATTGGATCTTACTAGATGCTTTAATCAAAGAAGTCAAATTTTTCTTATTTTGAAATTCTGAAAAACTTTAACCTTTATATTAATTAGAAGTTCCAAAACTAGTTATAATTAAAGGCTTAATTCAAGTTAAAATACTTCTATCTATTCATTTATAATTATGCTTTGTAAACGAAACAATGCCACACATTACTGCAGAACACCAATATACCTTTCCAAAGGGAAACTACATGGATCAAAAGTTTAAACAAAAATTAAGACACTAAAGTCACATTATGATACCTCAAATTCTTAACATGGCCAAACTATGAATACAGCAATGCTCTTTATGTGCATTCTACTACCTTATCTGCTCAATGTACTGTGCTATTCTCAATGAGACAGAAGAGGAAAGCCATTCTCTTTATAAAAAACATTCTAGAATAATCATTGTTCAACTCAATGATGTGCGGTACCTGCAAAGAGGATGTCTTACATAGCTTATCCTTGAGTAAAAGAAGAGCTAGCTAGTGAGAAGAAAGAAGCAGAATAAAATAAGAAGAAAATAAAAAATATAAGAGAGCACGGAATTCTTTTTGGCAAGGTGAGAAAGGCCAAATGTTACTAAGCTGTAATGCTGCTAGGTTTTTGCTTGTTACTATATTAGTTACCCAGAAAATTTTTATACCATCTCCTATTTATTCTGCAAAAATTACATAGATATGTAGAAATCGAGATAAAATACATGCTGAGTAATACTTTTTTCTTACCCTAAGAAAAATTGCAGAAAATAGAAAGGTTTCTCAATAAATCATCCCAAGCAGATACCTATTTTACTCCAACATAGGAATTTTGCTTAACCATATTTTTTCTATGAGTGGCTAAGCATATGCAGACGAGAAAAATGCTTCTTAATTATAATCATTATTATTCTGAGATTAAATTGAAGCAACTCAATGCGAAGAATATGAGACTGTTCTAGAAAAACCAGTACAGACAGACAAAATTTTCTCTGTATTAAAACTAAGAGTATTGGTTGCTGCTGAAAAAGAACGAGAGATTTTTGCCTATCAGGATGAATTTGAAATCCGTCTTGATACTGTTAATGAGCTTGGCTATTTCATTGAGATAGAGGCCCTCAAACACAGAGGAACAGTTGATAAAATAAGAGGCAGATTGTTTAAGCAGGCAAAGGATCTTGAATTGGATATTTCAAAAACATATTCAAGGGATTATCTACAATCCTCTCATTATTACAGATTCAGTAAGCAAGTTGCTTTCATAAATCCATCAATTGTAGCTTTTGCCAACCTTCTGCTATTTATCCAGTCACTTATTCGTTCATCTGCATGCAATAAATTTTCCTGGGTAAAGCCACAACCTCTATACTCCAGTCACTCTTTGCTACATCTCTTATATGCACCAAGAGAAGGGGCAATTATTATTGAATTCCCAAGCACAACATAAAAGCTTAATTCACTTGTCTTGGTCCAAAAAAGTCAGTTGTATGCAAGCAAATGGTTAAGTTTTCAAAATAGCCTCTTTTATTAAGTGCAAACACAATAAAAACATTCTTGCCAAGCTCAATGATCTTTTCCTTAAAATAATCAATTATCTAAAGCCTATTTCCTGTCACAATATCTATTTTAAATTTATTCCTGAGCAATTTAATCTTATGGCTTGCTAACAAATCAGTACCAATCTATTTTTGAGTCCCTGCTCCACTAACCATACAGGTTAATGATAAGTTATAAGTAAATTTTAGCAATAATAGAAACAATCTTAGAATATTATGCGCCCAAATAGCTGGCTATTATATCTCGTGTAGAAAATATAAAATGCAGAAATCAAAGATTTAAAAACTATTCTTAAGCTAAAACTCTCTAAGATCAGCATCTCTTAAAAAAATAAGCATAATATATAAGAAATATTAAGAACTAAGAAGCATCTGACCTGAAATATCTTAAGAGATAATTTACTAAAGATATTGAACTAAAGATTATTAAATCTCTTTGTTAAAGCAATAAGCAGAATAATTATTAAGCTTAAAATAAGTAGCAGGCAATTAAAATTAAGAAAAGCTACTGGATAAGGTTACTATCCTTAGTGTTATCTCAAAAATGAAGAAGTTTAATTTTAAAAATAGAATAGCTGAAATAATAGTTTAATTAACTTAGCTTCTAAAATTAAGCATATATCAATAGAGTAGAATTAGTAGCACTTAATACTGGCTATAATAAAAATAATTAAATACAAAGAGTCTTTAGAATTCTTTGTTTAATAAGCTATAACTTACTACCTAAAAGCAATAAATTGAGTATTTTGTTTCTAAGAATTTAATTAAAATTTCTTATGCTAAGGTTATAGCAGAAAGCTAAAACTGGCTTTATGATATTATTTTAGATCTCTATGCTGGATAATAATTTCTTGAAGGAAAAAACATAAAAGAAGTACTTCTATGGTATTTTTGGAGTTATTTAATAGACTATTATTTATAAAGTAGAAGATAGCTTGTTCGAATGAAGAAAATGGAAATGATATACAAAGATAGAGAAATTAAAAAATATAGAGAGTCTCAAAAGGGGTGAAAATAATTGTATTAAGTTGATCTGTTAAGATAAGCAAGAAGCAACATTCTTAAAGTCTATTTATACAATATTTAAAGATATTTTTTAGAAACTTATAAAAAGATATCTTGATTTATAATTTAATTCTTTTTACTTAAATCTAAAAACTAAGGTTCTTGTATGTGTTCTTGGCACTATCTAAACTAGTTTAAATTATTTAATTAAATTGTCTTTTATAGTTCCTACAATCTTCAATTTATCTTCTTGATATATAAATGTTTATTTTTCTTAATTTGCTCTATTTTGTATTCTCCCTCTTTTTTGTATTACTATGTTATTTAAACTAGTTATTAAAGATTTGCTTCTTTATTAAATTATCTTGGTAAAGCTTTTCTAATATAATAGCTAAGCCATCAATTTACTTAATCTAACTGCTCTTTCATTAGAGACCTGAATAGTGTGCTCAACCTTAACGCTTATTTATATTGATGAAAACGTTATATCATGCTGCTACTCACTTCTTTTTAAATGCTTTTATCAACATTTGGATCTAACTGTCAATAATAAGCTTACTTAAACCTCTGTCTATTAAGCCTTATGTTTATATTATATTGGCAAAGCATTTTCTTCTTAAGCAATATAAGCATTTGGCATCAATCTTAAGGCTATAATAATAAGCTTTTGAAAAAAGGTAGTAACTTTGATGCAGTCTAAGCGATGCCAAATGTGTTTAACTTACTAAAATGCAGAATAAAGGTGTTTTACTAAAATGCAGTGTTTGAAGTATGCTAGGTAAAGCAAAATGATTATAGATTAGGTTGTATAATATGGAATAAAGAGTACTATAGTAGAGCATAGTTAATGAGAGGTGTTAATTAGTTCTTAGTTTGAGTGCTTAGTTAGCTTTGTTATGTAATTAATTGAATTATCTTCATTTATATATATTTTAGGCATTTTTTGAATCTAAAATTCAATTTTAAAATAGCAAATAATAGAAAACATTTATAGCTTAATAAAACAAGGTCAAAAAGAAGTAAATTTTGAGAAGCAAGAAAGGGATAGATCGATAGAGGAG
Source organism: Loxodes magnus (assembly GCA_946699065.1). Classification (NCBI taxonomy): domain Eukaryota; phylum Ciliophora; class Karyorelictea; order Loxodida; family Loxodidae; genus Loxodes; species Loxodes magnus. The sequence continues at coordinate 246,677 of CAMPDV010000181.1, forward strand.
AAAGTAGCGTTTTAGAGAAAATAGCTTAGTTCATAAAAGACTCAGTGGAAAATTCTAGAGCTATTGCTAAACCTAATAATCTTAAGGCCTAATTAAGATAAAAAGCATTTACTTAAGATTAAGAAAGGAAATATGTAAACTAAAGAAGAATTAACTTATTACAGAAGACTGCATAAGTTATTTTAATAACAAGAGCTTAATTAATAAGTTAAAAGCCATTTAGAAGAAAACTAATTTAAAGGAATAAAAGATATTAAAATAGAGAAAATCCTTAAGATATAATTAGAGCTAATTTTTATATAGTATAGCTTGTTAAAATGATTGTAGAAAATAACTTAATTGGCTTTAGACACTAAATGATAAAAATTTAAAAGGAAAGTTAACACAATTTTAGATATTGTATGAAGCTAAAAGATTAAGCTATCAAATTTTTAGACTTTTATTTATAAACAACAAAATTAAGAGGGATCAATAAAACCTTAGTAACTATGAGCTAATTAGGTTTAAGGTATTTATAATTTGACTAACTTAATGATTTTATAACTAAATTCAATATTAAAGAAAAGAGATAATTAAAGGCCTAAAGATAAAGCATAATAAGTAATATTAACTTGACACCTTAGTAAAAATAATCAAATGAAACACTTAGTTTTGTATAATTATCTAAGCTTAAAATACTATTTATAATATTCATTCTAATATCGGCAAGAGTTGTCTAAGTCTCAGATAAGAATCTAAATTATTGAAAATGATTCTCATTCTTGACACTAAAAACAAATTTATTCATTAATAGTATTTTTGAGCGGGAAATTACAGCTCATAGTTCAACAAGAAAGATTTGCCAAATATGTGAAATTTTTATAGACAATTAATTTAGAAGCTACCTTTTAGTATAGTAAAACAGGGTAGATTAAGATAAAAGTGAAAACTTAAAAGATACCTTATAGAGATTAGGATAGATAATATAAGTGATTGCTAAATGTACTCTATAAAAGCATTATGCAATTAAGATGTTCAATTAAAGCTAGCTTATATAATGGAAGATTTATTATAAGCTAAGAAAAAATAAGGGAATGGAAAAATTCACAGCTTGATTGAATGCAGAAGGAAAGAAAGCGTGCAGATATAAGCTAAATAAAGATATAGTAATTCAGCTGTTATAAAAGGAAATAATAAACCATGATAGATTTACTCTTGATAAAACAGTAACTAATTAAGAAAACAAAAAGGAAATAAGCCAAAAATTAGAGAAACTTGCTAATAGTAAATAAGAATAATAAGAATCTTATTAGTCGTTCCTAACCAGCATTCTATAAAGTACCGAAGAATAAATGACCCAAATTTTAAAACCTCATTTGTAGATTATCTGTATTTTAAGCTATTATACAAGATTTTCTCGGAATATAAGCAAACATTGGAAAAAGTTAGCAACTATACACAAAATAAAGCTTATATGATAGACTTAATGGATTTTATAAAGGGAACTATAGTTAAATCGTGCTGAGTCAATTTGAATTATACTTAGCAATAAGCATAAAATACTTAAGTATAGAATGGAATAAAATTTAGTCATAGATTAAAGTTGAGTGGTAGATGAAAAATATTAAAAAAGTATTTGAAGCAATAAATAAAATAGGCAATTAATTGGATGACAGTATATTATGAAAATAAGAAAAGGATAAATATAATCCTTAGTAAGTTAATAAATTTGATAGTAGATACAGAATGAAAAGGAAGATTTGTGGAAATTTGATGATTTGAATCTTATTTAAAATATACAAATAGTAAGAGCTTAGTAATTTGTTTATATTTATGAATTAACATAATAGATATAAGCTTATCATTTGTAATGAATTTAAATGGGATAGTAATATTTTTTGCTCTTTTTAGATATACGTATAAAATAGAAAAAAGGAATTTGCATATAAAAAAGAATAATCACATTTATTAAAACAACAAATGCTTATAAATATATTTTATATATTTAGCCAATCTACTATTATGTAAGTTGCTTTATGTATTTATTTCCATGTAAATCCTGTTTAACTATTCCTTACACTACTAACTTACTTTATCCCTAATTTTACTTAAAACTAACACATAAGAGTCAGCTTAAATAGCCAAATCCTGCATATTGTAGCATAGAAAAAACTAGAGTTCTTTAATATCTTGTACAAATGACAAGCTTTCTTAGAGCTAATAAGAATACTCAAACCATCGTTTAAAAAGCTTAGCAACTATATAAAATTTGCAAGATATAAAGATCAAAGTCAGAGAAGGAAATCTTAAATATATTATAAAACTCTTAAAAAACAAAGGAATTAAAACAAATAACCTTTATCAAAAAGCCTAAATAAGACTTAAGAATCTTATTTTGAAGAGACTTCTTAAGAAGCTTAGGGTAAGGAAAAATAAAGCTATATTTAGAAACACAATATTAACTTGCATCTGGTAAAATTTAAGTAGAGCAGTAATGAAGAGACAATAGGAAATATTGTGAAAGTAATTTTGAATTAAAAGTTATTAGCACTATGGTGACTCTAGATATAATTAAAATGGTTGTTGATAATACATATATAGGTAACTTGATAATGATAAATATGAAATAAAATAATCTCTTATTCTTAAAATAATAATAATGTATCATTACTAAAAAGGAACTTAATAATCTTAAGATAAACATATAAGCAACTAAAAGATATAACTTGCTTTCTTATAAATAAATATGCTTTTAATTAATTAAATAGCAAAATGATACTTGTTTATTAACTTAAGCTTAATATATTTAAGTATATATGAACCTATTATAAAAATTCATCATATCTTACTATAAACATCAACTTCTAACTATATAAATAACTAAGTAAGTCTAGTTTAACACCATTATTTAACTATACCATTAATATAAACCAACTTTAACAATAACTAAACCTAAATCAACAAATCAACCTTAGTTCTACTATATCAATTATTATCAAATACATTTTTAAAATGGGAACTAAATAACAGCGATACCAAAATATCCAAGAAGTTGATGGTTTCATTTCTTTATAACATGAAGTTATTTCTGAAGATGATCGGACAAAAAATAAACTTTTCACTGGAGAAGGAGTTTTTAAATATCAAAATGGAGATATATTCGAAGGAAAAATTTCGGGTGGGCATAGATCAGGATAAGGCAAAATGACTTATAAAGACAGAACTACTTTTGAAGGGGAATGGTAAGAAAATGAACCTTTTTATGGAGTAGGAGTTTTCAAATATCAAAATGGAAATATATTTGAAGGATAGTTTGAATACGGAAAAAGAAGAGGAAAAGGTAAAATAACTTATTAAGACGGAACTTTTTTTGATGGTGAATGATTAAGAGATAAGCCTTTCAATGGAGAAGGAGTTTACAGAAATAAATATGGATGCATATATGAAGGAAAAATTGTAAATGGAGTTGAATAAGGAAAATGTAAAGTGACTTTTGTTGACGGAATCACTTTTGATGGAGAGATAAATGATTAAGAGCAAAACGGAATTTTAAAATATTCAAATGGAGATGTGTATGAAGGATAATTAATAATTTGAAGTAAGCAAGGAAAAGGAACTTATTTATTATCTCTTAATTATTTTTGTCCTTTTTATTAAGAAAATTTACAGAACTGTAATTAATACTTTATTTGCTATGAAGGCACCTGATAAAAAGACTAAATTTATTAAGATTTGAAAATAACTTTTTCAGATTATATCAACTGAAATTTAAGGTAATCTTAGACTTCTAATGACTTTAGCTCCTTTTAATAATAATTAAATGCTAAAATTATCAACATGATAAGTGATTTTTAAAACTAAAATAGCTAAATTTCATCTAGTTTTAATATGATTTATAGCAATTGCAACTTATTAAGTTTAGTAGTTTCCTTTCTAAGTTAACGAAGCTTATTGAACTTTTAAAGAGTTAACAAGAAACTTTATTTTTATCCTTTTTAAATAACGAAGATACAAAATAGATTAAGGATAAGGGAAAATTCTTATAATTTAAGTAGAATTAAAACTATTCTAAAGTAGCTAGCATTTGCTTAAGTCTAAAGTCTAAGTCTAGATTTTACTTAATTTCCAAAGAAATAAATTAATGAAATCCATAGACACTTTTATGCATCTCTTATGTTAAGACAGTAACTAAATCTATAGTAAAATAGATAAAATCATCTTTAGGAACTATCAATTTAGAGCCATTACCGTAATTTTCATTTACTTAACTTGATTCCTTAATCTCTTAAAAAATTAGTCTATAAAGGGGATTTGGATGACTAGAAGCTAAGCATTTTATCTAGCTTAATAAAATTAGAGCATCTTGATTTAGACGTTTAATCTGGAATAAAAGGAAGCTTTCTTAGAGATTATTGTTTGAACTTGAATTTAAAGGTTATAAAGATAAGCAGCAATGGTATTGAAATTTCTTACTTATAAGAATATTTAAAAGAAAAGGGACATCTAATACAAGAGTTAACAATAAACTAAAACTTTCAGATAGACTAACTAATTTAGTTTTGTCCTAATTTAAGTTAATTTGATTCATAGCAAAGCAGTTCTATTGATACTATTTTAGGATATATTAGAAGTAAGAATCTTATTTAGTTAAAACTGAATAATAATTTCCATTCTGATAAGTTTTCTTAGTTTATAACTTAAGCTTTTAATTAACTATAATAAGTTTATATAGCTAACTGCTAAAACTTCAATGATTCTAACTTATCTCTCTTATTAAAAAATACTCCAAGTCTTAAATCTCTGTTTTTGGAATAACTGGATTAACTTCAAGCTATAGCTCTAATGGAAATAGGTAAATATGGATAAAATTATGAATAAATAGGGATAGTTAATATAGCTTAACTAGATTAGCACACTTTGGTTTATATTTTCTAGTAATGCAAGCATTTGAAATAAATAGAACTAAGTTCTCAAGTCTAAATAAATGACTAAGTATTTAAAGTTATTTAGTAAAACTGTAAGTAACTATGAAGTTTAAGTCTAAGCAGTTTTATAATAGAGAATAAATTGGATTGGATATAAGATTTCGTTAGTAATATCAGACTTAGGTATTTGAAACTAGAAAGTTTAAGTTTAGGACAGGAAGACATTCAGTAAGTAATAAAGTACTGTTAAAATTTGGTTACTTTAGAGTTATTAAATACATGCTAATTATAAAAAAACATGTTATCTATATTTGATTAGAATAATGCTTAGCATTGCATATGGAAGAGTCTAAGAATTCTTAACATCAAAGATTCTGAATACACCTGGTTGTAAATTTTATAAGAACTGAAAGATAATTTAAAGAGTTTAAGGATTATTTATAATGGCAAGGAATATTATGATATCTTTAGTATTTGATGATGTAGAGAAACTTTAGTAACGTTTATAAATTCTAATAATAAAAATAGATTAAATAAAGCAAATAAAGTAGCAATTGTAATATCCATTTATGATACTTTTATTATAGCTTCCTATTAATTATTCTATAGCTATATCTTCTATTCTTTATACTTATTTTTCTTAAAGCTTTTCATTATTTAATCATATTTAATCATATTATTATCTAAATATTTGTTATATTATAGAAACAAAGCAGCTAAGGATTCAAAAAGCTAATTTAATAAAGGAATAAGTCTTAATAATTATTTTAAAGGTACTGAACATAACAAATAAAATACAAAAAGGAGAAATACAAGTGAGAGTAGCAAGCATATTATGAAAAAGCAAAGCTTATATTTATTTAAGATAATTTGAAAGATTAGCGGAGCGAGAAAAGCAAATAACAAATAAGAAATTCAAACTCTTAACATTCAGTAAACTTGAGTTAGATAGGGCCAAGAACACATACAATTACCTTAAAATTTAGATTTGGTTAAAGTAAAAAGATATGGAATTAAATATAAAATTTAGGTATCTTTTTATAAGTTGCTAAATTAAAAAAATATCTTTAAGCAATGCATAAGTTATAAGAATTTTGCTTTATATTATAACTAAATAATTATTCTTATTTTTACTATTAGACTTATAAACATAGATTTACTCCCTTGAGATTTCTTTTATTCCACTTAAACTCTTCTGCATGAAATGCTGTAAATTATTCCATTTTTGTTCTAATAAATTTCTTTACTATTTTTTATAAGGCTGAGTCTATTAAATGTCTTAAATAATCGTATCTAACTTTGGCAACTATATCTTTTATATATTTTCGATCATGAAGATACTGCTCAGAACTATTCATAGATCTTAGTTAACTTCACATCGTAAAACTAGTTTTAGTTTATCTTTAAAACTTTAACTTAATATTTTTCTATTCAATTTTTAGGGCAAACTTTCATTCATCTTTTGGTTCTTTGTAGTAAGTTTTGGCTTAATAAGCAGTGAATCTAAAGATTCTTTGCCTTTAATAATTTTAATTATAGCCTAGTATTAGTTGGTACTAACTCTATTGATATATGGTTGATTTTCGATATCAGAAGTTAAGTTAATTGTCTATTATTTGAGCTCTGTATTTAAGTTTAAAAAATAAAGTAGTTGATTTGTGAGATAATGACTAAGGATAGCAAACTTGATAAAATAGCTTTTTAATAATTTTAATTTCATTCTACTAATTTAAACTTGCTTATCATTCTATTATGCTTTAATAAAGAGATTTAATAATTTTTAGTTCAATATCTTTAGTAAATTATCTCTAAACACTTTTAGGTTAATTAAGATTTTTCTTAGTTCTTAAGTTTGTTTATAAACTATGATAATTTTGCTAAGAGATACTGATCTTAGAGAGCTCTAACTTAGTTCAGAAATTATAACAAACTAGTATATTTGCTTTATTTCTACACGAGATATAATGCTTAGCTATTTCACAGCAGCTCATAATATTCTGAAATTCTTTCTAGTTTTAATTTACAAATTTGATGGCTTATTATGGCTAAACTTAACTTAGCATAGTTTTCCTTTACCATTATAAGTATTCCCTAATTATTATTTTTGCTTATAACTTCATGTTATTAAATGTGCTAATCCTGCTTAGAATTAAGTAAGCCTTACTTAGTTATAAAGTCTCACATTCTTATTAATTTCTATAGTTATCTAATAGCTACTAGATTAAAGATTAGGTTCTTTAGGATTTATTTGAGTTGTAGTTCTAAGAGCTTAGCTATTTGTTTAGGCTTATAATTTGGCTGCTTAAGTAGATGAAGTGCTGATGATAATCTTATTAAAAGGTTGATTGGAAGACTGTATTTGCTGTGTTTGTTATTAATAGAAGTAGTTAATAACTAAAGCTGTAGCAATAGGAGCATTTGAATTTGATTAAGAGTATATTAGAATGATTTAGTAGGAAGTAGATGATAAGAGTGACTAGATTAATAAGAGTATTTCTAGTAGACAGTTATTTAAACTAGGCAAGTTATTTATCATTTAAATATCTATATCTATTATTATCATATCTATAACTATCAAAAAGTAAGCTTATATATATAATTCTATTGTCTATTATTATCTACTATATAGCTAGTAAACAATAAGTATGTACTTCATTTAATAGTAAGCTTCAATTCTAAAAACTAATCTTGTATAAAACTACTATTTATTAATCATTCAACAGATCATTAATACACCCATTAATATTCAAATACATACCTTTAGACCTATAACTTATATAATCATAATCAACCAAATTCTATTTTCAACTTAACATACTCATTTTTCCCTTCAGTGTTTTATTCATTTGAGCTAACATCACAGAAATCTTTCTTTTCATTTTTTTATACTCTATGAAGAGCTTTAATTCTACTTTATCTTTTCTGCTTCTTCATAATACTTTATCAGTTACTACTAAGAAAGATCTATAGTTTACTTTTTATTTTTCAGACTAAGAGCAAGCTATTCTATTTTTTAGTACTTTGCAAGTTTAACTTACAAATGCAGTCAGAAACTCTTGATAATTCCTTACTTAGAACTTCCGTTTATTTAGACCATAAATGTCTCCAAGACTTTCTTACTGGATTTAGAAATTTTCCTCATACTTTTTTCTTCGAATGTAAATCATAGCTCTTCTGAATTTCGCTAGTATTTTAAAGTTTTCTATGTATATAGCTAGTACATAACGAATGTCTTAGTACCTAAGAAAATATATATTCACTGAACATATAATAATGAAGAATGTTCATTTAAACACCTCACTTAAACTTTCAGTTAAATATTACAACCCACAAAGAGATAAATTCCAGCGCATAAAATAGACTTAAACTTACATTGATCTAGTTCATAAGGTAAGTACACAAGCTAGGAATGAAATGCCCATTAAAATTAAAGCTTTTTAGCCTTAAATTTACGTTTCTAGTTTAATCTTAAAAACGGAAATTAAGATAATGGCTATTTTTCTAAATGTGATCATCATTTCTCAGCAATATGCTTTTATCTTGTATCCGAAATAAAGAAATCCAAGCTATTTTTTAGTTTCAAGCTAATGTAAGCTATTTCTTTTATAACGTTTATAAAGCAGGATAAAAGCATAAAGAGGAACGCCGATAGCTCATAAATAATGCTGGGAAGAGCAATAAGCAATGAATAAATCAAATGCTCCTTTTCATATCATTGATCTCTTAATCCATAATTAAGTATAAATCATCTCTAAGCTAGTACAAGAGAATGCAGACGTTGTTATAGTTATAATATCAGGATGAAATAGAAAAAGCACCACTACTATTGAAGCTATAATATAACTTATAAGAAATCGCTTAATTATTTCTTTTTAAAAGCCTAAAAGTACAGAGAAGTTAATACTACTAACTATGGAAACGATAGATGATACTGAGTAAAGTATCAGCTTAAAATAATAAGGCTAGATTATTAAATTTGCATTGACATAACAATCGAAAAACATGAACTATTGAGGGTTTTATTCTACTTTAAATGCAGGTTAGAATAAAGTTAAAATAGCTTCTGGGCATGAAAGTCTAAATGTCTGAATTAGTGTTATTATTTACAAGTAATTCGATAAGATTTTGAAATACACACTATGAGTTTCTTTTGTATGCTCGGCTGATTGAATAGCTGATTTTACTATAAATATGTTGAATATTATTATGATAATTAATTTCCTCAAATTCTTAATGCATTTACCTAGGGATCAAGGCTTTTAGAGCATTCATTATTTCCAATTTTAGAGTAATCTTCTTTGCAAGTTGCACATAGTTGCACATAGTTTCCCATAGTATCCTTATTCTTCTTAGCACTATCCTAAAGGATCTTTTAAAAGAGGGCTTCCTAAGTACGCATCTGGATTCCAGCATTCAAGGATTTAAGTAGAATTTCATAGAGGCAATATTATTCATGAGGATAGACTTAAGCATTTCCATAGCAATACGTGTTATCTTCACACTTTTTACATTACTCTGCTCCAACTTCGAAGAGTGTTTATTTGTTTTTCCATTTTCATCTTTTTAGCTTCCACATGTTTCACACGAATCCTTTAGTTTTTGTTCTCCATAAATACAAGCTCTTAACTTAACCGAGAAATCTAAAGACTAGCTAGAGAAGTTAAACTTCGTTCAATATCAGAAAAGTAAAGCTGAAATATTACTTAAGACCCAGGAGTACCTTTTACAATAAATTGACTGAAGGGGTAAATTCCGTTAAAGGGTTTTTCCTCTATTGGTCCTGAAAGTGAAGTAAAATTTGAATGATAGTTTTGAGATACTATAAGTTAAGGTATGCATTATTATTTGATAGAATTTGAGGAAATTGATAATTAAAAGATTGTTTATTAAATAGAAAATAGATTTTGATGGTTTGGGTTAAAAGTTAGGATTTAAAGTTGAAGATATTAGTTTGTATTTTAAAATAGAAATAATTGCATTTAGTATTATAACTTATTATTGATTCTAGTTAAATAGATTTAGACTAAATAAATACATTATAATCTTAACTTTATTTTAGCAAATAAATATTTAGCTGAACATTAAGCTTAGATAAATTATTAGATTGAAAGCAAAGAAATTTCTGTAATGATAGTAAAATAAAAATAATAAATAGGTATTTTTAATAATGGTTGATCAATTATTTAAGATATCTATCTACTTCTTTATATTTGCTCAACATAGTAATGACTAACTATTAACTTTAAGATAGATATATCTTTATTATTTATAAAAAAGAGAAAATATCTTTTAGTAAATAAAAGAAGCTAATTTAAAATTATCAGCTTGATGCTTAATTTGATACAAGCTGATTTTCTTTTATCTCATTATTTTTATTGGATAAAGAATTAAATAAATCTAATAATAAGATTGTGTTTGTATTAATATGATATTAAAAATATTTCAGTCATTTTTGCTTAGATAATTAGTTCAAAATCAGCTTTTTAAGAGTAATTATTATCGTCTAGGGTTGTCTTTATTCCTTATAATTAAGTTAGCTAGTATTTTGAAAACACTGATTTAGATCCTTCATAGAATTTTAAAATCTTAATAAGATTAATTAATTTTTGTGATTACCTTCAGATTTTTTAATCTTTAGTAGGTAAAATATGTACTTTTCTTCATCATTATCATCAACAGCCTATCAAACTTTAAATCTATTAATGGCTGACTATCAACAAGACTTTATACCAAGGTAAAACCTTTTTTTGATCTTTTTTAGGTTATTTTAGTGAAAATTAAATAAATTTCTCTGTGTTTATTAAACTGTATCAAAACTACCTTTTCTTAAGTCTTGATATATTTCAAAAAACGCTAATTAAGAATTATACATCCTTAATCGGGATCTATTATTTGCTATCTTAGTCTGCTTCCTAAAGATTTTATATTTGTCAAGTTTCTTTTACTGTAAATTCTTTAAAAGGAATTTCTAGCTTTTAATTATATATTTATAGCCCTATTAAAACCTAAAGGTTCTTCTTAAACCTATCATTAATCTTAAATTACTAAAATTTTAAAATAGAAAGTTCCATCGTGATGAGGATTTACCTTGATAGTTGAGTTAAGATATTAAATTGCTTCAGTATTATTTCCTACATTATAAAACATAATATCTTTATGCTAGGATTAGTTAACTTTGAATTAAATTGAAAAACTAAATCGCAGCTCTCAAAGGCTTCTTTTATTTTTCTAAGTTTAGCTACTTTGCTGCTATAAATAGAAATATTCTTAGGATTCATTTAGTTATCTTTGCAAAAGTCTTTAACTTCTTCCTCATCCCTCTTTAAATCAGCCAGTAAAGTTATCCATTTCTTATTGTAGATCTAAATATTTGTCGTACTTAGTTAGACAACTAGTCCTGAATTTAGCAATAGATTAGTTTCATTTTTCTATATTTCTAAATTCTATTTTTGTTAAAATTAAACGCATCAATACAAATATCGATTTCATTAATTGGCTGAATATTTTGGTAGCTTTTTCTTATTTACTTAATTAAACCAAAGTCTTTCCTTTTTAATTCATACAAAATGAAAATTGGATCTTACTAGATGCTTTAATCAAAGAAGTCAAATTTTTCTTATTTTGAAATTCTGAAAAACTTTAACCTTTATATTAATTAGAAGTTCCAAAACTAGTTATAATTAAAGGCTTAATTCAAGTTAAAATACTTCTATCTATTCATTTATAATTATGCTTTGTAAACGAAACAATGCCACACATTACTGCAGAACACCAATATACCTTTCCAAAGGGAAACTACATGGATCAAAACTTTAAACAAAAATTAAGACACTAAAGTCACATTATGATACCTCAAATTCTTAACATGGCCAAACTATGAATACGCTCCAGCAATGCTCTTTATGTGCATTCTACTACCTTATCTGCTCAATGTACTGTGCTATTCTCAATGAGACAGAAGAGGAAAGCCATTCTCTTTATAAAAAACATTCTAGAATAATCATTGTTCAACTCAATGATGTGCGGTACCTGCAAAGAGGATGTCTTACATAGCTTATCCTTGAGTAAAAGAAGAGCTAGCTAGTGAGAAGAAAGAAGCAGAATAAAATAAGAAGAAAATAAAAAATATAAGAGAGCACGGAATTCTTTTTGGCAAGGTGAGAAAGGCCAAATGTTACTAAGCTGTAATGCTGCTAGGTTTTTGCTTGCTACTCTATTAGTTACCCAGAAAATTTTTATACCATCTCCTATTTATTCTGCAAAAATTACATAGATATGTAGAAATTGAGATAAAATACATGCTGAGTAATACTTTTTTCTTACCCTAAGAAAAATTGCAGAAAATAGAAAGGTTTCTCAATAAATCATCCCAAGCAGATACCTATTTTACTCCAACATAGGAATTTTGCTTAACCATATTTTTTCTATGAGTGGCTAAGTATATGCAGACAAGAAAAATGCTTCTTAATTATAATCATTATTATTCTGAGATTAAATTAAAGCAACTCAATGCGAAGAATATGAGACTGTTCTAGAAAAAACAGAAGACAGACAAAATTTTCTCTGTATTAAAACTAAGAGAATTGGTTGCTGCTGAAAAAGAACGAGAGATTTTTACCTATCAGGATGAATTTGAAATCAGTCTTGATACCGTTAATGAGCTTGGCTATTTCATTGAGATAGAGGCCCTCAAACATAGAGGAACAGTTGATAAAATAAGAGGCAGATTGTTTAAGCAGGCAAAGGATCTTGAATTTGATATTTCAAAAACATATTCAAGGGATTATCTACAATCTTCTCATTATTATAGATTCAGTAAGCAAGTTGCTTTCATAAATCCATCAATTGTAACTTTTGCCAACCTTCTGCTATTTATCCAGTCACTAATTCATTCATCTGCATACAATAAATTTTCCTGGGTAAAACCACAACCTCTATACTCCAGTCACTCTTTGCTACATCTCTTATATGCACCAAGAGAAGGGGCAATTATTATTGGAATCCCAAGCACAACATAAAAGCTTAATTCACTTGTCTTGGTCCAAAAAAGTCAGTTGTATGCAAGCAAATGCTTAAGTTTTCAAAATAGCGTCTTTTATTAAGTTCAAACACAATAAAAACATTCTTGCCAAGCTCAATGATCTTTTCCTTAAAATAATCAATTATCTAAAGCCTATTTCCTGTCACAATATCTATTTTAAATTTATTCCTGAGCAATTTAATCTTATGGCTTGCTAACAAATCAGTACCAATCTATTTTTGAGCCCCTGCTCCACTAACCATACAGGTTAATGATAACTTATGATTTGATTAGTGCTTTACACCTCCAGTTTGCTTGTATATTAAATCCCAGTACTTAGATAAATATAATCTTTTTGGATCAAGATTTTGCAGCCTTTCCCCAATGTCTTGTTTTAAAATTTCCTTTTTACTTATACCAAGGATTTCTTTGGACAAAGAAAATCATTTCAGGAAAATATTCTTTTCAGGAACCATACATCTGCAATCTTTTTATAGTATGGTAGCTTGGAGTATGGTAGCTTGGAGTATGATAGATGATATTACTTAATATGGGTTCTTTTGCAACCAACACTCTGCTAAATAAAAGTTAGTAACCACACAATAAACTTTTTCAGTTCATAAAAAGAGACAGCCAAGACTGGAATGAGAAAGGTAATTATAAAAGGAATGCTCTCCATTTTTACAAATTGTATGATACTTTCCTTAAAGGTTAATTTGGTTATATAGAGCGATGTAAAATTTGATTTGGATAGTTCTTGGGATAGGTAAATAAAACTTATTTTCCGAAACATGTCTATAATAGAAAATAGAGGTTTTCCTATTATGGAAACGTGTTTCATCTGTGAAATCCATTATTTGAACGTTGCGTTCTTTACCATATCTTTTTTTCCTGCGGCGTTATAATTTCGTCAGAATTTGTTGTTATAATATTCTCATAAAAAATTGCCTTCAAGGGATGGGTTGCATGCTGATGGTCATAGCCCATGTCAACTGTTACAACCCTTAACTTGTCTTTAATCGTATAAGTCTTAATGAAAAATTCGTAAATGAATTAGCTAATTTCATGTCATCTATCTTATATCATATTCACTTTTATGCGGTCAGATTATATCCTATTTTCTCAGATTAATACTCTATTTAAGGATTCTACAATATACAAGTTATATTGTGTTTTAAATATATCTTTATTTTTCTTTTACTTACCCTAAGCTTCTTTTTAAATTTGTTCTGAATTAAATAATTAGCACTTATTTAAGCTTATTGATAAAGGCTATTTAAATTGCTTTTGATTAAATTGCTTTGTTTTCTTAAGAGTTTTGTTCATAATATTTGTAAGATTTCATTCTCTTACTTTGATTTTGCTATCTTTAACATTTTATTTAGTTTCTTAAGTTTTTTCTTTGAAAAATGGCTATAATCAGATACAGATTATAATGCTTAATTAGTTTAATCTAAAGGATGGCTTGAGTATGTTTATTAGCTTTAAGAAATCTAACCATTTGTACATGCTATTAAAGAGCTCTTTAGGTTTTTATTCTACATCTTTTAAACATATGCGGATTTAAAGGTACTTTAAGTTGAAGATTTAGAATTCTTGTGTGAAAAGTTATGATTAAATAAAGTTAGTAATGAATAAAGTAAGGAAATAGTGAGAAAATGGAAGTATTAAAAGGAATGATTAAATAGGATTTACATGAAATAAATACATAAAACAACTTAAATATATAGAAATAGATTAGGCAAAATATATAATATATATTTATAACCATTTCATATCTATCTTATTTGCTGCTCCAATCAATCTTTTTTATATTCAAACTATTACAAGAAACTAACTTTTCCTTAATTCTATCTTATATGTATTTGGGATCTAAAAAAGAGCGCAATATTTAAAAATTACTATTTTATGAAATAAATCTTTTATCTTAAATTAGGAATTAAGTTATTTATAAAATATCCCTCATTTTACGTGATTTGAAATTAAAAAAATATATCTTAGCTTGTAAATAATAAAGTTACAGGTAATGACGGTCTAAAAGCTAAGCTTATTAAATATAGAGGTTAAGATTTGCATCAAATTATTACAAGTTTCATTAATAACATGCTTAGAACATTAAAATACCTAATACACAGAAAAAAATAAACATTCTTCCGATTTTCAAAAAGAGAAGCAAAAGTTGTTGATGAAATTGATGACCTATCGCTTTATTGAACTGTCTACTTAAAATTTATGATAAAGCACTAACATTACGACTTTATAATTATATTTATGAACGAAACATTTTACACCCAGCCTAATTTGGATTTATTCGTAAACGCCCCACTACTTAGCAAGATTGAAATATTTAATAAATTATAGACTTGCATCGCAGATGATCTCATAAAAAGTAATTAATTGCTACTTTAATAGATGTAGAAAAAATGTTTGATAGCATATCTAGGAAATTAATTTTTGGTCGTCTTAGAAAACTTAGGTTACCTTTGGATCTAATATTGGCACTAGAATCTTTTTATGATAATGTTGATGCTAAATTTATAATTTATGGATATCTTACAAGAACAATTAAATATAACAATGGAGTATTATAAGGAAGTAGCCAAGCACCTGTACTTGTAATTTTATACTATGATATTGTTATAAGATATTTAGAAGATAATCAGAAGAAATTAGGATTTCAAATATTATCTAAAACTTTCGTAGTAAGAGCCTTTGCTGACGAATTAATCCAAATATCCTCTTCCTAGAAAAATGCCTAAACATTATTACAAACTACATTTACAATTCTTGATTGAGTAAAACTTACAATTAATGTAGCCTAATGTGAAGTAATAGAATTCTTGAAAAAAAATAAATAAAAAGAAAGAAAGAAAGCTAACCTTCTATTACTCTAAAGCTTAATGAAATTTAAATTGCTTAAAAAGATGAAGTTACCTATTTAGGATATTAGTTAGAAATAAAATAAAATTACAAATTACATTGTACAGCAGTAGCTACCAAATACAGAGTAGCTATTTAAAAAGTAACTGCAATACTTTCTAAATATGGATTAGTATCCCCTCTCAGCTTCAAAGCACTTTGTAGAACTTTTATTTTGCCTAAAGTTGGATATGGAAGTGATATTACTCCGTGAGCTACTATTTCTGGAATTAAAAGAATAAAAAACAAGATAACAAAATCGTAAAGACTTATCTCAAGATAGGCGTTTAGATCTTAAGAATTCACATTCAATGAGTCATGCTTTATCGACCTAAACTGGCTTCCTTTTACACATATAGCAACTAAAAATTTAATGCACTTTTATTATAAATTAATGTAATATAGCAAAGAAAATCCTAACTCAGATACTGCTTTTCTATTAGAAAAATGCACTAAATTTAATTTACCATACTAGAAACATATAAAGAAATATATCAATTTGCATAATTCTGACATGTCACATGTTTAGAGTAAGATGGATTTTTATAAGCTCACGGAATAAAAAATAAAACATAAATTCTTAATGGAATGTCTCTCTAGAAATACACTTATGACAACAGCAAAATGAATTATGGACTAAATAGAAAATAATTAAAGAGTATTTCCTGAAATTACTTATACTAAATATAATAAACACTATATTAGAGACTATTTCTATTTCTATCTATAAACTGAGGACTTTTTCTTATAATTTTCAATAAGAACTTAGTAATCGCCACATTAACGCTAGATATAGCATTATTTGCTTATGTGGCTAAGACTTTGATGAAACTGATTATATTTTTGATTGCTAATACTATGCAGACATTATTGAGGAACTTGAAAGTCATAAAGCTTTTAAAGAAAAAGACAAGAAGAAAATAATTCTTTATGACTAAAACTATATAAACAAACATTTTTCAAAGATTCTAATTTCTAAATAGAAAAATTAATCAAAAATTTTCATTCTAAATTACTAAAAAAAGCGTATTGAAATCTTTAAACTACAAGATGAGCTTTTAGAAGAGTTTCTAGAAGAAAAAAAGACAAATTTCATCAAGAAAATAAATAAAAATATATGATAGAGAAAGAACAAGAAGAAGCTTGATTGGCATTTACAAACTTTTATCTTTCAACATATTTGTAATATTTATAGTCTAAGCTATATTTATTGCAACTATGTCTCAATATTCTTAAATATTGAAACTATTATATTTTAATTAATTAATTTTAGTAAATAAAAAACTAAATTTTAGAGGTAAAATTTAAAATTGTTTCTATAAAGATAAATATAAAAAATCAAGCTAAATATGCTTTAATTTTAAAATTTATGAATTTTAGAATGAATCTAGAGATTTAAGTAGTATTACTGTAAGAAAATGCAATCAGTTCACATTTTTATATTTCTCTTACCCAAATTTTATAATTTTCTTTAATTATTCAATAAATTCCTTAATTATTTATAATAATAATTGGATAAATTAAGTTTAGCAATTTTCGAGGATTTTCACCTCTTCATGCTGGACATCAGATTTCTCCAGTGTTAAAAATAAAGTTTTAGATGTCTCTACTCCTCTCTCCTCCCATTACTCTTGTCATTTCCGGATCTAACCTTATTTCTAATTAAATTTTCTCTCGTAAATGTATCCTTATTCATTTAAGTATAATCTTTCTCTTATTTTTCTCTACTACATTTGTTTTTTTCTTCCTCTACTGTGCTTGTATGGTTCTTTATTTATTCCAGTACTATGTCTTGAAATTTTGGAATTCATTGCAGTGTCTTCATAAGTGTTCTTTCGAATTGCAGTAGTAACATTTCTTCACTACTTTTTGGAGTTTAACCTTAGTCTTCTTATTGGTCTCTTCAATCATCATTGGATCTCTCCTCCGTTCATCTAATTTCTTTTCTAATATTTCCAGTCTAATATTCAGATTAGATTGTTTCTGAAACTAATTTTAGGATTAGCTACTCTGGTCTTAAGATATGTTTCAGAAATCGCTTAGTTCTCTTTCTTAGGACATAAGTCTGGATTCTATTCCTTCCGCTAGGTTTAGTTTTTCCATCAGTTTCTCATTGTCCTTTCTCAGTTTCCTAACCTTTTCCTGGAGATTTAGTACCACTTTGATGAGCTGTTCCATGCTCATCTGGCCAGAAGGATTGAACTTTGAGACCTCCTGGTGCAGAGCAGACTTCATCTGCTTTCTGGGCTTTTCTTCTGAGGTTGGAGTTATCTCATGTGTTGTCTTCTGAGCTTGTTTCTGTTAAACTTCAGGTTGTTAGAATTAAGAAAAAGGTTAGGATTAAGGGTAAGAAGACTATCCAAGATTGGATTCAAGTTTCCTCTCCAACTTTTTGGAGGTGGTGTAGAAACCTCTTTTGAATCCTTCCATTTTTTTTAATCCCTTAATTATTTATTTAATGAAAAAAAATTTAATATAATTTGAATACTTAGTTTCAAAATTAATCTAAGAATCCTTATTTTATGAAATTTTCTAAACTCTAAATTATTTTATAAAGCTTTTAACTTATTTCTTATAAATTTAAAATACATTTGTATTTATATATTTTAACAAATTTAATTATTAAAAATTAAAAAATTGTTAATAATGCATAACTATAATGAATTTTAATTAGATAGAATAGCCATTTAAATTTAAATAATATTCTCTTAAAGAGAAATAGTTAGAATGCTATATAGATAATAATGTTATTTTTAATTATCTAGCATTTTTAGAAATAATAGCATTATTTAATTATTAAACTTATTTTTCTACATTTATTTAATACTACTAATATAACTAATATCTATCCTTTCTATATAGTTTCTATAGAAGATCCATAATCTAAGTATTTAAGTTAAGTTAATTTAATCATAAAGTTTCGTTTTATGTTCTTAATAAATAATAGAGCTTTTACTTATATGATGATACTATTTTATGTAAGTTATTACTTATGCTTAGTAGCTTATTTAATTATTATCATTTTAATGCTCTATTTTTTATTAAAAATGATAGCGGTGGGATTTGAACCCATGCCCCGAAAGACTAGCGCCTTAGACCACTCGGCCACATTGTCTGTTATTAATAGGATATTAGTTTCTTTAAATATTCTAACTTAGATATAATTAATTATATAAAAGGTTACTTATAGATAGTTATTATTATAATAAGCATTCATTCTTTATGTTAAAAACTTAAACCTTTATGCTTATCAAGTTAGTAAATAAATAGTTTAATTAAATAAAACTTTTAATCGATAGCACTTATATCTAAAAGCTATTTTACTCTAAAAGTTCGAACATTCTTACATTTTTATTCTTCTTTGAAATTAAATGAATAACCTTAATTAGCTTTTTAAATGCTAATATAATAATATTGCTAATTTAATAATTATTAAGTTTCTTATTCTATTAGAGTATGTATCCTTAAGCTGCTAAACATTTCTGAAATAGATATTTTAATAGTTAAATTATTATATAGAAACTACTTCAACTGCTTACTTTTAACGATTCTTAAGAACTAAATTTCAACTTTATTTAATCTTATTAAAGTATTCTTTTCATTAATTAAAAATCACTTTAATTTAAAAAGAAAGCCTATTTCTCTAATTTAAGCAGATACTTCCCTAAAATGAAGTTCTAGATATAAGTGTATTAATTAATATAATTAAATTTGTTTAATGTTTAAGTTATATATCTAGATATCTTAAGCTTAAGCTTATTAAATTAATTACTAACTTATTAATAACTATTTAGAGTTTAGTTTATTTTAATATCACTCTATTTCTTAAAATTATAAAATAAATAGACTTTAAATAATTAATTTCCTTTTACTTTCCTTTTACATTTAGTTTTTTATAGTAGAATAAATATAATAAAAGCTTAGAAAGAATTAAAAAATTAGATATAATATAATATTAAGCTATTAATTACTGAGTTATAGCTTTATTATTATATTTAAAATAAACAATTATGCAATTATTATATCTACTAGTAAACATCTAACTAACTTTTAAAACTACATTTAACTATTATTTCAGCTAAAACTATAATAGATTTATAAAAAGCAAGATTATTTAACTTTTTACTAGAACTAGTTATTTTAAAACCTTATAACTATATTATATTCTAATTGTAATAAATAGTTAGTATGATATTTAATAACTTTAAATCTAATTAAATGCTAGTTTAATAAAGTATAGCTAAATTAAATTATATAATCTTAGTTGTATTGTAAACTAAAAATAATTATTATATATTTCTATTAGTTAACTTTATGAGACAAATATCTCTTTCATTTACAAATTATTAGACAATGCTTGCTAGTTATATTTAAGATTTTATTAATTTAAATTTTATCTATAATTAAAGATATTTCTTACTTTTATCTAATTTTAGTTTCAAAGTTTATCAAAGCTATCAATGTACCTTATAATGATAATT
This sequence comes from Loxodes magnus, assembly GCA_946699065.1. Taxonomy (NCBI): domain Eukaryota; phylum Ciliophora; class Karyorelictea; order Loxodida; family Loxodidae; genus Loxodes; species Loxodes magnus. The sequence continues at coordinate 267,001 of CAMPDV010000181.1, forward strand.
CTATTGATTAAGGTTTAGAAATAAATTTATTTAATTAAGCATATCATTTATAAATTCTATTTTTTGTAAAAGAATTATAAATAGATAAATTGCTTTATCTTATTTGAACAAGTTTATATTAAAAAGAGATAACCGCCAAATCATTATATCTATACCAGATATTTATTATAAATTGTTTTTATTTAAAAAATAAAGATTATTTTTACATTTTAAGCTATAGAAAATAGATTAAGCAATTTTATAGCTTCTTTTTATTAAGAAAAAGTGATTTGTATTCTTAAAGTAAAAATGCTATTATGAAAGATATAACTTCAATGTATCTGAAACATTTCATTAGTTTTATTTAAAATTTTAACTTTAATCTTTTCATTGAAAACTTAGATACCTTACATTAATTTTAAAATATAGGAAATACTTTTATCTAATAATCTTTATAGATTATTCATAAAATATCTATTATAGATTCATTAATATCTATTTCAACTAATTTGATCATGCTTTATCTCTTATTTAAGTTAAATCTAAATTATAAAATTTAAATTATTTAAAATATGCTTTAATTAAATATTCTGGTTATTGGTATATCATTGCTAATATTTTAATTATTTAAAATATTAGTAAAAGTTAGGTCTATTTATATATATGTTTCATGGAAATAAATATATAATACATTTCTTTGATCTATTAGTAAATATTACCTAATAATTTATCATCTAAAATCTTTATAAGCCTATTTATTTGTACCATCTATTAAATGCTTATTTCTTCTTCTAATATATTATGATTCTCATTAAAATTAAAGTTAAAATAAATATATTGCGAACATAACTATTAAATTATTAATAAATCTTTTTGTTGTAATTTTTTAAATAAATCATTTAACTTTTAGATATAATTTAAAGAAAACTAGGCGTTATATGCTTCTTTCTTAAAATTAAAGTGAATAAAGTGATGAGAATAAAAATTATAAGATAAATAGTAATTTAAAAATGTATATTTATACTAAGAATTTGGGGGTGAAATGGCTCTATTCATTTATAAAATACCTCTAAAAAATAGTTAATTTTATATATATCTTTTATTTACCAAATATTTGGAAAGATTGTTGTCTTATCTACATAGTTTTGAATTAGAATAAAATTAAAAAAAAGCATTAATATCTAATTTATTTAAATCTAGATTAGATTCTGCTTTAGGTATTAAATATTTGCAAATAGATTATTAATATCTTCTATTAAAAATGCTTCAAAGTTATTTGCAAGGAAATGATAAATCAAAATATTAATTAAAGAGATGTTTAAAGATTAAAATGAAAAATGCTTAGAATTAAATATAATTTAGTAAAAGACCTAATGAAGTAGACAGTAATATATAATGATTAATAACTCTAGCTTTAGTTGATTGATTATTGTATATTTTATAAATATAATAATTTCTTAATCTTCTTAGTTAATTTATAATAATCTTAAAGCTTGTTTATTCCTATTGCTATAATTTATTAATTTAAATCCTTTAAGTTATTGTTTTGCTTTATAAATTCTAATATAATGCAAAGTTAAATATGCTTTTTGTCTATTTAAGGCTAAAAGGATAAAATATAAGAGTCATTAAGAATTAAATTTAGCTATTTTCTAATTTTTATCTAAATAGGATGATCCTAATTGTATTATAGCTTGATATTTTTAATTTCCCTCTTTTAAACTTAAAATTCTTAAATAAATGTAAAGAGTAGAGGTTCTTAATGAGAAACATGCTTAAAAGAATTGAATTACATTTTAAATAAAAATGAAGCAATTAAGTAAATAAATTCTAAATAGGTAGTAGTTTCTAAAGGTTAGATAATATTAGATAACTCTATGAATTATAGGTAACTATAAGTAGCATTGTATATAATAACTAATAATATCTAAATAGTTTAGATATCTGCTTATATAATGATAGAGTTAGCTTTAGAAGTAGATTAGAGTAATTAATAGTAAATTAGATAAATGTATATAATATAACTCTAAGAATTTAATATAAATGCAAGTATATTCAATCAACCGTTTCATTATTCTCTTTATTAGAATCTTTAAAACTTAACTTATAACTATTTACTATCTTATAAGCACAAGCTCTTAGATTCTAATATCAATGTAAGTACTAATTTTAGAAACTAGCTAGACACTATTAAATTAGTAGTTATAATATTAAACTAATATTAAGCTTTATTTTTATTATCTATTTCCAAAGCTAGTTATGTTATTAATATTATACTATTTATTACTTAAATCTAATTATATTCAATTATAAATTAAATACTACTATCTTAGGAATTAAAGATAGTAACTAAAGAAGTTTAGTTAATTATACTAAAATACCATACTAGCAATATTAAAACCTATCTAACTTACCTTTGCATAATTTCCTTAATTAAAATGTAAAGATATTATATTAAGAATAATTAAGGCTAATACTTTATACTATTAGTTTAATCATAAGAGATCTAGCTTATTAAAATGAAGGCTACTAGCATAATTATTATTAAGTTAAGGTTATTTTTACTTTAATATATAAATTAAATATATCAATTGAATAATTATTTTACAAATAAACCATAGAGTACAAATACTTAGGATATATAAACATTTAGCAAATCTTTTAATTTAAATTATATTCCTTAAGAAATATTTAATTATTAACTTGGGCTTTTTATTTAAATTTGTACTTAAAAGATAGGATTTAATTAAAACAAATTAAGTTCATTGCCTAACTTCTACCTAAAAGAAAATTGAACATGTTAAAGAATCTTTAACTGAAGCCTATGTAATTATCGTCATATTTCTATCTAAATGAATATAATGACTGAAAAATCCTTCCGTACCTACTTTTATCAAGCCTGCTTCTGGGTAACCTATGAACTTATTATTTGAAGAATTTTTATCGAAAGATTTATACCAACTCTAAGAGTAAACTGAAACTTAATCTGCACAGAAAATTATTTCTTAAACTAAGTACGAATTCACTTTTCCTTTAGAAAGTTACGCTCTTAAAAATGTAGCTTGCTCGATAAATCCGTTATCAGTTCTTAATCCAGCTAGAACTGAAACTTTAGGGCCTCTTCCTGAACCATAACTATCAAAAATAGATCCTGAAAAAGCACCAGTCATAACTGATTTTTTGGTGATATATCCTGCATCATATGAGCCTCCATCAATCGGAAACGCTGCATATAATCTATCATTGCTGTCTAAAGTCAATGTTAAACCTCTACAATCAGCTGGGCTTGAATCTAAGAAAGTTTTGAACAGTTCATTTTCTTAACTATCTACTTTCCTAATTCAGCAATCTTAATTATTAGAACTAATTTATGAATACCCTACTTCATAAATATTTCCATTTGTATCTCTCATAGATTTGGTACTAAGTCTTTCTTGATTATAGCTTTACTTTTTCATAAAGAACTTATCTATTCTGTGACTTTGAGAAAAGCCTATAATAGCCAATATCAGTAAGAAGGAAATTTTCATTTATACATGTAAAGTATCAAAGTGAATTTATATGGTTTTAAGTAATTTTAAATAACTACTTAAACTATTAAAAGAGCTACTTTAAATAATAAAAGAATAATTGAACTTATTTGAAAATTAGTTCTATTATTAAATTAAAATATTAAATTGCTTGATAGATAATTAAAGTGTTATATTAAGAATCTTTTTTTTAAACTTTAATATCGAAACGTTAATTTAATAGCGAAGCTTATATCTATCAGTCCATAATAAAGAAATAAAATAAAATAAATATTACTAAGTATTTTCGTAATATCGAAAAGAATCTTTAAAGTAATAAATTAAATAAATTAAAAAAAATTTTGCTTTATTTATTAGTTGTTGTCAAATAGCTCTAATAAATTTTAGAGTACAAATATGACCTAATTTTATATTTTTATCTTGCTTATAAACATTTTCTTTATATTTTCACTATTTGATCCTCTTTTCTTACTTTCTTTACTTTCCATTCTTCAAAAAGATCTTGAAATTTCAATTTTAGTAGTTAAATTATTATTCATTTTCACTATTAATAACATCACTCTCACAGAAATATAAACCTTTAAAATAATTTAATCAAAGTTTTATCTAAATAGTATTAATAAATTTAGATAAATAAATTTCCCTTATATAACTAAAAATTATTATTATGCTTTTAAAATTTTAAAATAAAATAAATCATTAAGTCAATCACAAGCTTTCCATAATAAATAATTATCACATTTAAAAGTAGCTAAAATATAAAAAATAAAATAAAGTATAAATATAACTTTATTAATTTAATTAATTTAAGCTACTTTAAGTAAGCTTAATATTTATTTATCAATCTGATTGTTTATAATTTCTATAATTTTAGTTATCTTTATTTATTTAAGTCTATGTAGATTTAATTATTTTCTTATGAAAGCTAGTCTTAAAACAGATTGTAAATATCGTCTGCTTTATATTATCATTATAATCCTCATAAACTTTATTTCGTAGCTTAAATAAGGTATATAAATAAAATATATTGATTGATAATGTTAGTTGTAAATAAAACATGCAAGTTAAATTAGATAATTAGGAAAACCAAATAAAATGAATCTCATTTTTATATTTTATTCCAATATATCTTAAAATAAGCTTAATAATGAACTATTATAAATTTGTATGCTAAATTTAGGATTTTATTAATTAAAACAAAATAAATCTATATAAAATATGAAATAGATATTAATAAATTCAAATAGCATTCTGATATAGAATTAATGTAGAAATTTATAATTCCAATTTAATTGAAAAAAATCTAAATTTATTATAAAATAACTATGCTTAGTTTTTTTTTAAAAGTAATTAAGCAATACAATTAAGAAAATTTCATAAAGTAAAATATAAAGCATACTTAGTAGAATTTTATAAATTACTAAGAAGATATTTAGAATGCTTATAAAGCTAATAAATATTATTATTTATTTTTTTAATTAGTTATTATATGTTTTTCTTATTTTGTTTAAAATTTTTATTTTCATTCAGTTAAAGTAAATTTTCTTTTTTTGTTTACTTCTTTTATCTTTTTTAATCTTATTAAATTATTTTTCTTATTTTTAGAATATCTTATATTTTATTATAGTTTAATAATTTTTTATTATATTTTTCATTTTTTTAAGTAAATTTTTATTTATTATTTTCATTTTCATATTTATTAGCATAATTTTTTATCTTTTGTTTTATTTTTTATTATATAATAATTAATTTTTTTTAATTATTTTTTTACAATTATTTCATTTTAAGTTTACTTCTTAGGATGGTTTAATTTTACTATTATAATGAATATTGTTTTCATATTGTATCTTAGTTTATTTTCTAATTTTTTAAATAAATTATATCTTATAAATTAAATATTATTTGAATTTTTAAACAAATAAATTTTACTATTTAATTTTAGATAATTTATTTCATTATTGTTTGATTTTGAATAATTTCCATGTATTAAATAAAAAAAATTTTGTATGAAATTTTTTTTTGTTAATTAGGTTTAAGTATACAAGTTTTTTCAGATAAATAAAGATTTTTTATTCTAAATTTTTATAATAATTTACATTATATATTAATAAAAAAAATTTATTTTTGATTGCTAAATTTGAAATAATTAAATTTTTTTTTATATTTTAATTTTATATTACATACATATCCTATATATTTTCATTCTTTTAAAATTACAAAAAAAATAATTAAAAAGATGGTGGGAGCTGAGATTGACCTTCTGAATCATACTTTCTGGTTTTATGGCTAGGAACAAGTTCCTTTCCTGTCGCTGAGAAAGTCCCTGGTCAAAGTCAACCTTTGCAAGGGAACGCCTTCCTTTTGATTATCCACTCCTGGTAGGGGCTTGAAGCCTGGCTGCCCATAGCGATGGAGCTCCCTGGCAGCTGCTTTTCGAAAGCAACAGGATATCCCCGTTATCCCATGAAGGGAGTGTTGGGATCGTTAAACTGCAAGAAGTTGCAGTCCAAAACTCTTTAAGTCTAAAATTAAATTAAAATTACAAAAAATTTATTTGTTGTTAATTAATAAAAAATTTGAATTTTTTTAATTATGATTTAAGTTATATTTTTATTATAATAGTTTTATTATTTTTTATTTTTTCATTATTAGTTTTATTTTTAAATAATTTTTTTATATTAAAATAATTTTTTTTAATTGTATTTATATCAAAATATAGTTAAATTTTTAATTAAAATTTACAAATTATTTTAAAGAAATATATTTTTTAAAAATTTTATGTATAAAATTTTTATTTCTTTTAATTTTATTAAAAAAATAGATCTAAATATTTATTTTTATTATTTATGCAAAATTTTAGTGTTCGTGTTTAATAGTTTTATCTAATAGTTATTAATTTTTTTTAATTTTCCTTAGCATCTTTTTTTAATCAAAATTAAATATTAATTTTGATAAATTCTTATTTTTAATTAATATTTAATTTTTATCAATTTTATTTTCATTGTAATATATGGTATTTATTGAAATGCTTTTTTATAAGTTAATTATAAGTAATGGATTTAACTATCTGTTAAAGATGTAAAAAAGTTTTTGACTAAAATCAAAGACAACCAAAAGAATTACAATGTGGATGTGTTCGTTGCACTAAATGTCTTTAAAAGTTCGCTTAAGAAACTGATACAATTAAATGTCAGATTCACAACAAGAAAGTAAGTATAGAGGAACAGAATTTAAAAAATTTCAACATAAAAGATTACTTTAAGTAGGAAATCAGTAATTTCGAACAACAAATAAATTTTAAGTAATTGATTAAAGACGTATCAAGTCAATTAAGTTCCTAAAAAAACAAAATGATAGGAATCATGAACACGTGTTTAGATTTTCAAAAAATATTTAGTGAAGTAGTGAAGCAAGTCACTTCGATGTAATATCAAAAAGAAATTAAAAATTTTTAGATGAGCTCATTTTATTTCGAGGATTTCTTAAAGAAAATCAATACAATTAATGAGATGTTTTGCCAAATAAAGTCTCTTAAGGCTGTAACTAGTTAGGAATATAATCGAAGTATAAATGCTTTACAAAACTTGGTAAAAGAGTTCGCAGAATTGTAAAAAGAGAGTAAGAAAGTAATTGAGTCAAATTCTAGCGACAGTAATTAGAATTGCAAAATCATCGAAGAAATTTCATTCAAGGTCTTTTAGGAGATTATGAGTATGAATTCAGAACAAAGAGCAAGTTTACAAGATTTTTCAGTTGTAATAAGAAAGTTTATCGATCAATAAAACCAACTAAAGTAAAATTAGCCATAATAATTAGAACAACCCAAAGAAGAAGTCAAAAAATAAAACTAAGGATAGCAAGTTTCATAATAAATAAAGCCGAAAGTTACAGAATAGACTTAGAAAGTTTAAATTCCAAAATAGTCACTTTAGGAGTTCAAAATCGGAAATATTCAGAACCTTTAGAACATTCTCAACGAATTCCAAAATAAATAAATCGACATGAGTTACATTTTTAACAATCCTTTGAACAAAATCAGCATCTGCAAGAAATCGATGATTCTTTACGATTTAATTCAATTAAAATCCGACAAGTATCAATAATAAATGTTGCAGATCTTGAACATAGCTAAGAATCAACCTTAAATATAAACAGCAGCAGCCAATTCACTAACTTTATTGAACTACATGAACTATAATTTCACGTAATAAAACTTCACAAACACCGATTTAACTAACTCGGACATTTCGGATACCACCTTCACCAACTGTAACTTCTCTAACTCCAACCTAACCTAATCTAACCTTCGAAATTCTAAGTTCATCAACTGTGACTTATCCAATGCTAACTTAACCTCAATCTCATCTGAACACCCGCAAGTTTTCACCGGACACACAAACTCAGTCACCTCCGTGGCCATCTCATCAAACAGTGACTTAATAGTATCTGGATCTGATGACAAAACTCTAAGACTCTACAACATAGCTACAGGTACCTGTAAGACCATGAGTGGTCACACAGGTTATGTATATGCTGTGGCTATATCCAGTGATTCAGAGTTCATCGTATCGGGAAGTTATGATTAGACGGTGAGACTATGGGACGTCAAGACAGGTACCTGTAAGACCATGAGTGGTCACACTAGTCATGTATCATCTGTGGCTATATCCAGTGATTCAGAGTTCATCGTATCGGGAAGTTTAGATAAAACGGTGAGACTATGGGACGTCAAGACAGGTACCTGTAAGACCATGAGTGGTCACACAGTTATGTTTATGCTGTGGCTATATCCAGTGATTCAGAGTTCATCGTATCGGGAAGTTATGATTAGGCGGTGAGACTATGGGACGTCAAGACAGGTACCTGTAAGACCATGAGTGGTCACACTAGTTACGTAAATGCTGTGGCAATATCCAGTGATTCCACTTAATCATATCTGGATCGTATGACAAAACTATTCGTTTATGGAACTCAAGAACATAATTTTGTACAATGGTCTTATCGGGACACACAGATTATGTCTATTCGGTAATATTCTCAAGTAACAACAAGTATATTTTATCTGGATCTAAGGACAAGACAATAAGAATCTGAAATATCAATAATGGATAGTGTGAATCTGTACTTATGGGTCATACGGACACAGTGGGTAGTTTATCATTATCTAAGGACAACAATTGGTTGGTATCGAGCAATGGACAAGCATGGAATAACTAAGCAAAAGACTACAACATTCGAAGATGGAATATAGGAAGGATATTGAATGGAGAACAAACAACTAACTAATAATAGGTAAGTTCAAATCTACCAATAATTATATAGACTGACTGAAATAAAGTATATGCTGATTATGGATTAAGATTTTAGAATTGCACTATGGCTAACGTAACTATGAGTGGAGAGGATAAAAAAAGACATGGAATATCTGGTTGTGTAATTTTTTGAGTTTAACTATTTAATTTTTACATTTAAGAATTTAAAATTTTCTAAGTCTTTATTCTTATTGAGTAAATAATTTTTCTTCTTATTATTATATTAAGTAAAAAAAGAAAATTTAAAAAGTTCGTGTTTTTCTAAGTTTTTTTTGAATTTAGTAGGTTTCATTAATAATAGTTTTATTTTTTTTAGCAAAGGCAAAGTTAAAAAGTTTTTTATTTTTTTAAGTAAGTATTATAAAAAAAATAAAAGCAGAGTTTAAAAATTTTTAATTTTCAAGCGTTAGAAAAATTTTTAAGTTATGTACTAGAGTTAAAAAAGTTTAAATTTTTTAGTGTAGAAATTTTTTGGAACAAGAACTAAAGTTAAAAAGTTTCAATTTTTTTCATTGTTAGAAAAATTTTTGAAGTAAGTGCTAGAGATAAAAAATTTTAAATTTTAAAGTACAGTACTAGAAAATTTTTGAACAACGTGCTATCGCATTTTTTGTTATTTATTTATAAAAGCTAGTTACGTTTGTTTTAATCTTATTATTATTATTTTTAAGTTGCATTATGTGTTTTTTGACAGGGAAAATTTAGCGTACTATATTTGAATGGACAGCAGATTAAAATTTACTTAGGTAGAAGCCCTGAAAATGGCAAAAAGTGTGAAAGCCTTTTTTTGCTCAGCGTTTTACACTATAGGGGTGAGTTGGGACGGAACAAACTGGGGGATTTCGGGATTGGTAAAAGGTCAGAAAGGAATAAAATTTTTAAGAAAAAGTTTAAAATTATAAAAGGATTTTGAAAAAATGGGAATTAAAAAAACTGTGACTATTTTTTTTGATTTTGATTTTGAATTTTTTTGATTTTGTTTTTAAAACTTTTGATATTGGTTTTGAAATTTTTAGTTTTAGTTTTGAAAATTTTTGAATTGGGATTTAAAAGTTTTGATATTGGAGTTGAAATTTTTTTTTTTATTTTGGTTTTGCAAGCTTTTGTTTTTTTGATTTGAAAATTTTCGGTTTTGGTTCGTGATAAAAATTTTAAGAATTGGCTTTTGATATTTTTTTAAATTTTTAGATAAATGAAAGGCTAATAAGAGTATTTAAAGCATTAAATCGTGAAAAATTTAATTTTGTTTTTTGCTCAGCTTTTTACACTGTAAGACTTTTTTCGGAAGGAACAAACTTATAAAAATTTGAAAAGAGCGTTTATTTTTTTAAAATGTATTTTGGAAATCTGAAAGTAATAAAGATGTATTCAAAATTGCAAAAAGTGTGAAAGCCTTTTTTTGCTCAGCGTTTTATACTATAGGGAGAATCTGAGACGGAACAAACTGGGGGAAATCGGGATGGATAAAGGTCAGAATGGTATAAATTTTCAAAATATAAAAGGGTTTTGAGAAAAAATGGGAATAAAAAAATTGCAGAAAAATTTTCGATTTTGGTTTCGAAATGTTTTAATTTTGGGTTGTGCTAAATATTTTGAATTGAGTCGTGATAACTTTTTTTATTTGGGTAATGAAAATTTTTTTTGATTTTTAGGGTTAATAAAAGAAGAAAAAAGATAATGTTCAGCTTTAAATTGTGAAAAATATAATTTTTTTTTCCTCAGCTTTTTACATTACAAGACTTTTTTTGGAAGGAATAAACTTTTAAAATAATTTTAAACAAGAGCTTTAAAAACGAATTTTTATTCATTTAATGTATGAAAAGATATTTGAAAGAAACAAACATGTTTACAAAATGATAAAAGTGAAAATGCCATTTTGACGTAAGAGCTTAGCACTAGAGGAGAAGTTGGGACGGAACAAAGCAAGAAAGTATTTTGGGTATAAAACAATTTGAAAAAATAGTAAACAAGTAAAGGACTAATTTAAAATAAACATTTAATAAAAGAATTTATAAACTAAATTAGGTTATATATAGCTTTTGATAACGAAGAAAAAAAAAAAAACTTTAAAAAATTTAAAAAAAAATAGTAACATTAAAAAAAAAAACAAAGTTTAAATATAGAGAAAATAAATCTAAAAAAAAAGCGATTCGTGTGATTTTCTATATTTAAAAAGATAAAAATCTGATAAGTTAAAAAAAACGTTTGTTTAAAATAAAAAAGAAAAAAAGTAATTTGATTTATAGAAATTTAATATCTTTTTGTAAAACAAATATAAAGAAAACATAATAGCACTTGATATAGAAAGAAAAAAATACAACGAAGAACTTTTTCAAAAGAAATAAAAAAATTAAAAAAAAGTATGATTAGACAAGTATGGAAAAAAATTATTTGTGAGTTGAAGAAAAGAAAAAAAAGAATTTGAAGAAACGAATTTATGAGAAATTTGAAAGTGATTAAAAATGAACAAGTAAAAAAAATAAATTGATTTATAAGAGTAGTGAAGCTAAAAAAATAAGGATAAAAAAAACTGAAGAGCAGTTAAATTAAAGTGATCTGAAGAAATAAAACAAGTGAAGAAGAAAAATATGATATAGACTTGCGATCACTAAGATAATTTAAAGTTATGAAAAACTAGAAGTTTAAAAAGATAAGATTTCTAAGAAAAATGACATAAAAGTAAGAAATGGATTTGCGATAACTATGATAATTTAAAGTTAATATTAGAAGATGAATGATAAGATTTCTAAGAAAAGTGAAGAAGAAAAGTAAGAAAAAGAGTCTTGCGATCAGTTACTTTAAAAAATTTAAAATTTTAACTTTTTTATAGTAATTTTTTTATCAATTTTAATTAAATCAAAAAATAAATTTTATTATAAAGCTTTAGCATAATTTTGACGCACAGCTCTTCATTAAAAAAATAAAAAATAATTCTTATATTTCTTTTGTTTTTCTAGCTTTTAAGTCACTTCGTCTTCTTAAGATTGGAATAATACTCTAAAAAATATTTTCTTGAATCTTGAACAAGATTCTACGTATTTTTTCAATAAGATTTATGTAAGATTATGTATCTTAGTCATTAATAGACTCTTTTGTCAAATTTCATAATGTAGTAAAAACTTTCGGTTAAGCTAGTCGTGTCTCTTCCTAGCTTTTCACTTTTTCCCATGAATGCGACTAATGCAAGATTACTCGCTATGTAATATACTTTGCACCAAAATACTTACTAGTTTTCCTGACTTTTACTGACATACATATTTTATTTTATTATAATAATTTAAGTATAATTATAATTTTTTTAATAAGTTATTGCAAAATTTAAATTTTTTGGATTTAAAGAAATAATAATTTTCCAATGATAATAATTTGAATGAATGATTTTAATCATTTAATATTAAAATTAAATTACTAACGATACAAGATTTATTCATTACAATTTAAAGAAAATTAATATATTTAAATGAATTAAGAGAGTGCCTTGTATCTCAATAGCACATCTCTTTAATAATAAGATTTTAATTTTAATTTTTTTCTGTATTCTTCCACAGTGTTAGCGTTTTTTTTAGTCTTTTCTTCTGAAGAGCCGTTATCAGAGATTTCTTAGAATTTGGCATCTTTCTTCTATAACTTTACTTATATTTCTTCAGTTTTATCTTCTCTTCTACTCCTACCAAGATTCTTACTAATTTTTTTACCCATGGGTGTTTCCTGGTATGAGATCTTAAGTCAATCTCAGTTAAAGGATTGCTCCTCTCTGCTTTTTTAGAAAATAAATAAATTAACTCGAACTGAAGATTAATTTCTCTTGAATTTTTAAGAACATTTAAATGCTAATTGAATTTAATTAATTTAAAGTAGAAAATTGAATAAAATAAATCCATTATAATTAAAAAAATTTTGAATAATTAGTTTTTTTTCTTCTATAATTTACATGAAAAGTTACCTTATTTTAATTATTTAATCTTTTAAGTCTTATTATTTTATTCAAATTTTTTTTAATCAAATTTATTTATTTATTTTATATAGTTTTGGATATATTTTAAAATGGCAGAATAATTAGCGAATTCTCAAAGGTGAACTGATTTAAAAAATCTTAATAATTAATAATAAAAATTTGGTCGAGCTTAAAATGTTTTAGTTGGTGATGAAAAAGAGTTTTGAAGAAGAAAATACATAGTCCTTCTTTAAGAAAAATACGAATAAGAATAATAAAATTATCAATACGAAAAAGGTTAAAATATAAGAGCAAAATAAAACATACAAGAAGAACCTACAAAGGCTAAAGATCAGTTATTTCAAGAACTATCTTAATTATAATAGGAAAATCAAATATATAAATATAAAACATAGGAGTAAGAAGAAATTATAAAAGGACTTAACTAATAAAAAGATCAGATAGAATTAAAATTAAATAATCTATAGAAAGAAAAAAATTTTTTGAGCTAGCGGGTATAATCACCTAAAATTAACTCAATTGAAGTGAATTTTATGTCTAAATCTTAAACGGAAAAAGAAATTTTCAGTAAAAGACTCGAAGAGGAAATTTAGAATTTTAAGAAATAATTCTTTATGCAAAACGAATAAGAAACAACTCAGAAAGACAACAAATTGAAAGGATAGTAAGAAAAAATTTCCTTTTTAGAAAAAGCTTTGGCTGATGCTAAAAATTAGATTATTCCTTTTGAAGAAAAAAATAAAGAGCTTAAAAAGTAAATTTAGCAATAACAATAAAAAATAAATCAGTTACAGGAAGAATAAGATTTACTATAGAAGAATATTGAAACTATTAACTAGGAAAATTAAGAATAAACTAACTATGAAATAGAAAAAGTTAGCAAGAACAATGAACAGCTGAAGCAAAAGATAGCTAATTTACTGAATCATAAAAAAAGCATAGAGCAGCAAAATTAGGATTTGAAAAAAGAAAACGAAGTTGTAAAAAGTTAATTAGATGTCAGTGTTGAGCAAAGTAACTAAATTTTGCTATTTTAAAAATAAAAAGCTTAATGTGAAAAAGAAGTTAATGATCTAAAACAATAAATAAAGTAAATAAAATCATAAAACAACGAAGTAATATCTTAGATGAAATAATAACATTAAACAGAATTAGATTCTGTATTAAGAAAAAGCATTGATAAGGAGAGTGTCACCCAGGAATACCAACAATCAATGAAAGATCTTAATAAAAGAATTAAAGAACTTGAAAGAGAAGGAAAAAAATCAGAATAATTAAAAGACGAGATTCAAAAGCTGAAAAATGAGTTGGAACAAAGTGCAAACAAGAACAAATAATTATAGAATTAACTAATGTAATAAGAATAGTAACTCTAAAAATAAAGTTAAGACTAATAATAAAAGGCTGAAAAGTAAATCGTAAACTTAAAATAGTAAATACAATAAGTCCAACTAAAATACTAAAGCGAAGGGGAATAGTTATAAAAGCATCTTTAAGATCAAATATAGGAACTAAAGAGATAAAATTAAGATATTGAGAAAGAAAAAAATTAGATATCAAGATAAAATCAAAGAAATGCTTAGGATATTAATAACTAAAATGAAAATTTTTAAACATAAATCAAAACTCTTAATGTAACTAATTAGGAAGTGAAAAAAGAAAATGAAAATCTCAAGAATATTAACTAAAAAATTGCTAGTCAAAATGAAACCCTCAAAAACCAATTTGAGGTAATAAAAAGTGAATTATTATTTTCTCAATAAAAAGTACAAGAATTAGAAAATACAATCAGACAACTTTAAATGAAATTGTAAATCACGGAAAATGAGATGAGATAATAAATAAAAGAAAATCAAGAACAAAGAAATTACACATTTACTTAAATTAAAAAATTATATTAATTAAAAGAGTCTTGTGACATCTTTTCATTGTTGGAATTGCTTCATCCAATTTTGTTGTTTCCACTTCTGGTATCCTCTTTGCTTCATCTATATCCTTTAAATCTAAGTACACTACACTGCTACCTTTTAGCATTGTAGTGTTTGGTTATGTATGCTATATCTCTCCTCTAGATTTTCCATATTGTCTCATTATTTCTATTACTTCCTTCATGTTTGAATATTCGTTCATTATGAAGTATTCTTGGTAGTTATGAATGTCAAAGTATTCTAATTAGTTTCTTGCTTAGATAAGAATTCTAACGCCTTTGAATGTTCATTCCCTGAATAAAGCGAATTGCTAGCATCTTTCTTCATTGTTGAATATTAAATATATTATTCCGTTTTATTTGACGATGAATTTAGCCAATGCTTGTCCATACTTGCTCTATATTTGATTCCTAAACACTTTTTTAACTTCTTAGTCTATGACCTTTTTCTCTACTAAATCAGTATTTTCCAGATAATGGTTAAAATAAACTGCGACCACCATATCTAATAGATCATCATAGGCATATTAGTAGAATTTTATCATTTAGTCTTCAGGAACGTCAGCTGAAATAAATTGTTCATTTTTTCATTAAATTATTGCTTAAGTTGCGACTTTTTTTTACCACTTAATTCCTTCTTATTTTATACTCCTCCTTTTATTGAAGTCCGTCCAATCATAGATATATTGATATCCTTTTTCCGTTGATTGTATTATTATATCATGCTTCTTCGATCAGTGAATTTGATTCGGTGTAGTCTGGGAGCTTGGGTTATGAGTCTGGTTTCCATTCGTAATAAAGAAGGTTGGACTAATTAAAGCGAAGACATGGTAGAATGAAGTACTTCAGGTTTTCTCTCCTACATTGAGGAGGTGGTGTAAAAACCCTTCTTGAAGCTAACTAACACGTATAATATAAATGCATAATAAATAATTATCGATAATTTAAACATAGTTCCCATATAAAGATATTTTATTCTAGCCAAAATGTAATAAATTTAAATATACTTGGTATATAAAAATACAAAATTAAATGCTTGGCGTTCTTGGAGGTATTTCAACCTCTTTCCCGCCAGCCTTTAAATTGCTCTAGAGGTTAAATGAATAAGTTTAAATGTCTCTATAACTCTTCTTCTCGCTGTGCATACTGTCGACGAGGTATCCTTTCGCCTAGATAATGATTGGCATCTTTCATCTTGTATATTTTCCCAAATTTGTTGCATTTTAATTTTTCTCTTTTTTTTCAAGTTTTTGTTATTGTTGTATCTTCTTTTTATTCTCCAATTTCTTATAGTGGTTTCAGTATTCTTATTTAAATTTTTGAAATTTCTAGCATCTTTTCCATAGAAGAGTTTGAGAGTTATAATAATAACATCTTTTTACTTCTCTTTATGTTTAAATCTTGAATTCTTTTCTCCTTCGATTATCATTGGGTCGTTTTTTATTCTTATAGGCCCATTTAACCTGCAATTTTTGCTGGTTTTCTTCTATTTTTCCTTTTTGTTCAACAGTTCTTTCTGCTTCTATTGTTAGTGTTATCATTAATTTTACTGGACTTATGAAATATTTCAAAATGCATTAATGTCTCTTCTTAGGTCATAAGCTTTGATTAAATTTCCTTTGCAATTTCAAGTTTTTCCATCAGTCTCTTGTTATCTTTCTTCAGTTTTTTGATCTCTTCCTGGAGGTCTAGTACCACTTTTATCAGCTAATTAATGTTTATCTACTACTCTGTGATGGGATTGGAGGCTTCCGAGCGCATAATACTTTTAACCTATTTCCTTATGCTTCTTTTCAGGAGTGGGAGATTCGATTTGATGGCTGACCTTTTTGGTTTACTTTTCCTGGTCATATCCTCTCTAAGATGTCGCTAACTCCTACCGTTTTAGAACTTAAAAAAATCATGGTTTATTTCTGATATTTTTTTGATTTACTTGGTATATTTAAAAAGATATCTAATTTATATTATTTATTTTTATTAATCATTTTTTTAATTTTTTACTTATTGAACAAGAAAAGCATGAAAAAGATAATTATTTAAAAAAATTCTTATAATATCAAAAAATATAAATTACTATTGATAGAGTTAGAAGATGGGAATAATTAGTTAGAAATCTTTAGTAATTTATTATTCTTGCTAATTTTAATTAATTCAAAAATAATAAATAATAATATCAATAATAATTTGAATTATAGAGCGCTTAGTACCTCATTGGTTCGCAACTCTTTTAATTAAGTTTTTAAAGTTGAAAAAATTTCTCATTGAAGACTACCAAAGTTCTATCACTTCCTTCGAAATTCTATCTTCAAAGAGGTTTGACGGAGTGAAGCCCCAAGAGATCTAATCGTCTGGCATCTTTCATCTAGTTTTACTTGATATCTCCAGTTCTTTTCTCCTTAGTTCCTGTCGAGACTCTTGCTCAATTCGTCATTTTTGAGGTTGTTTCAGATACCAGAGTTAAGTTAATCTCAGTTAGAGAAAACTCCTCCCTAATTAAAAAATTATATGATAATATTCAGTTTTTTATAAAGTTTTATATTTATAAACTCCTTACTCATTTATTCAGAGGTAATTCATTATTCTTCATGTTCTTTATTGTTCTCTTTATTTTACTTTTCCAGGCTCATCTTTATCGTAAAATATGGTTCACTTATTTGCAGTACGAGCATTTATTATCTATTTTTTATCAATCTTTTTCTATCTTTTTTATATTTCCTTTTGTAGATTTGAATTGGTTTGTTCGTCTTATTAAATTTATTGATCAAATAACTTAACTTTTTCTGCAATCATTTATTTATTTCTTTAAATTTAAGAATTTATGGACTCTTTTAATTGTAAGAATTGCTTTTTTAAATAAAAAAATCTTAAAAAAACACAAGTCACCATTCTTTCTTCTTTGGTTTATTAAATTTACTTCTGATCTTCCATTCTCATCTTATACTACCAAGAATTAAGCTCTGAATGGTAGAAGCATTTTTCGGAAACTTTTAATCAAAAATCTAAATATACTAATTACTTTCTAGGCAATTAATTTATATATATCTGATCATAAAGTTTTAATCCCCTAATGTCATGATTTGCAAACTATTATTAAAATTATTCTCTTAAATGTTTATAATACATATGATCAAATGTGTCGAATTCTCCGCATTTACATTTGGGATTGCCAATAGGTAAATTGCAATCTTATAATACCTTCCAAAAATTGTAAAAATGTTTTTAATTTTATAAATACTGTTAATTTCTCGAAGGTAATGCTTACTAAGTTTTGAATATGCTATTTCTGGTAACTAAGTCAAATTTTGAAATTATTTAGCATAAATTTTAGCTGTAGTCATTCTATTAATTTTTTGAATTGAATCTCAATATAATCTATCTTTTATTTAGTTTTTAGTATATTTACCTAATATATTTAAATTTTTCCTTATTTTTTTGCCCTTTAAATCAATATTTAAAAAAAAAGATGGAACAAAACATCCGCCTTTCTAAAAATTAAATAAGAAAAGCTAAAAAAAGGCGGCGCAGAAGTTACGCAAATAGGAAAGATAGGAATCAGATTCAAGCTCATCTTTGCAAGGCAAAATTATGACAGGTGCAATTGAATCTAACAAACATAAAATACAGTTCCAGGAAGATCTAAAAATCAAAATGTAAGCGCAAATAATTAAATACGAAGAAACAATTTACAATTAAAATCTTTAGATAAGGGAGTTAACAAACTTTATAGAAGACTAAAGCAATGAACGTGTAATATTAAAAAACTAACTTATTGAAAACAGCCTAGTAACGGAAGAGCAACTCTGAAAATAATCTTAACAAAACTTTAAATATTCTTAAAAGATAGAAGTCGAAAAATAGCTACTGTCGTGCGAAAAACAATCTAATTCATAAAAAGAATCTGAAAATTACGATAATAACATAATTAAAAGACTTGAAAAAATAGAAAAATTTTTAATATAAGTACAATTTAACTATAATTAAAAAAAAATTCCAGATACTGTCAATCAAGCTATCATCTACTAAGAAACTGCTAATAATGAAAAAGAACAATAAAAAACATGATGTCGACTTAACAAATTATGGATAACAAAAACTGGAATATATAGATAAAAATTCCTTGCAAGACCTACTTAAATTTATTAGTGGTAACCTGCCACTTATCAAAAAAGGTCATGTCTACATCCATGTAAAAAAATGACAGAGTGAAACTGGTTGGAACTCCAGCAAGCTCGAAAACTCTTAACATTTAGTTAATTTTAATTTTTGAATTTTTATCAATATTTTAAAACTGAGTCATCTTCAACACTTTGTTATAATATAAGCAACTTTTTTTATCTTTTATTTAAGCAATTCTTCCTGTTTTCGAAATAATTTTTTCCAATCTTTCTTTTATAATTTTGTAAACAAAATTTGAAAAATGTTAGAACCATAATATGTTTAAAGGGAAGTCAGTTTCAATCTGCATATCATGATTCATTAAAAATTATTGATTCTGTTTAGAAAGCTTTTCTTGCTATGAATCTCATACTTGAATCAATTTTATTTAAAATTGAAGACCTTTTAAAGCAGTTTAAGGTTACTAGTTCTCCTCCATACTCAACTTTAGGTAAAGTAAAGAGACGATAGATGTTTTTTATTAATCAAGGTTCCACATTATTTATCTCTCTTTATCATAAAACTATTTCTTTACTGCATCTATATATTTTTACCCTGTTTACTTTCAGTGATTAATGCGATTCTTTTCCTAATGCAATAAAAATCTAAATATGTGACTTATTGATTTTAAAGGATCGGTTTTTTATAATTTATAAATCTGGCTTGACTTATTTTCCTTTCTTTTTCATAAATTATTTCTCTAATTATGTTTAATTTTAACTGGATATCGATTAGGATTGCTAATATAGTTTCTATTTTGTTACTAAGTTATTTTAGATTAATTATAACGAAATATTAATAATTCTGTATTTTAATCATCAATATTGCTTATTAGCTCTCAGATCTTTTCCCATTAATTGTAATTGTTTCTTCATATTTTAAGATTATATTTTTCATTTTATCTATCAATCTTTAATTCTTAGATTCTCATATTTCAACAAATCCAAAAATAATTTTTACTTCAGATGAAGAATTTAATTCCTCTTTTTTCTCTTAAATTTTCTACTTTCTTTTGTTACTTTTCATCTTAAATTCCTAAGGCAGTTCTTTGAGAGGCGAACAGATCACTCCATTTTTAATAGCATTTTTGATAATTGATTATAGCTAAACTCGTGTTTATTAATCTAAATTGTTTCTAATCACTTCCATTCAAATAAAAAGCTTTAATACACAGCACCATGATATTTTTTCTGTTCTGATATTAAAAGAACTTTCAGCAGTCAATTTAATTAAGTTTTATATTAAGTAAAGCCCATTCCTTTCTTTTCTTCTTCTAACGATATTCTAAAAGTTAGTCATGATAGTATTTATAAATTAGTTTGAAGAATAAAAAAAAATGGAATAATCTATTCGCTTTTCCAAAAACCAAATTAAGAACGCAAAAAGGAAAGCTGCGAAACAAATGTAGAAACAACAACAAGAAGAAGATAAATCAAGTTCCTCCTCTGAAGGAAAAATCATAATCGGAACAATAGAATCGAATCCAGTAAAGGTATAAAAATAATCCGAAATATAAATATAGCTTGACCAAATGAAAAAAATAATACAAAATTATTAGGAAACAATTTAGCCAAGGGGAAAAAATAAGAGAACTAATGAATACTATCGAAGATTAAAATAACGAGCTTCTAATAATTAGACGACAATTGATTTAGAATAATCTAGTCACGGAATAGTAACTATATGAATAATCTCAATCGAATTTTAAGCAAGAACAAAATATGATTATCGAAAATGTTTCTACATAAGCAAACGTTTAAGAAAAATAGAATGACTAAAAGATTAATATAGATTTAATCAAAAGAATCGATTAACTTGAAAAAAAAGTATTTCTGAAGAGATTCAAGAAAAAACAAATCAAACAATGCTATTATTGCAAATAAAAGTGACACTTATTACAAAATTGCGATTAGTGAAGATAAATTTAGATAAAAGAACAATAAAGAACGTTAAGCATACTCAGCAGACTCTGAATAACCTAAACAGGGATTTACAAGAGAAAACTATTCACATAAAAGACAGAAGATCCTCTGTGGTTCCATCCACATAAAAAATGGCGTGGTATCCATCCACGCTAAAAAAAGGGTAGCAAAAACCTGGTTGAAAATCCAGGGAATGCTAAACTTTAATTACTTTTAGTTTATTATTATTATTATTATTATTATTAGTTTGAAGAATATAAAGAATGATCATAATTTTAGTTTCTTAATTCTTTATCCATACAACTTCCTTTAACTTTTTAGCTGCTATAACATTATAATACTTTAATGATATATTATTATAATAAAATTATTCCTAAGAAACTATTCGCCTAAAATCAATCTCCTAACTAGCAATAAGATACCTTTGTTGAGATTTATTCGTTATAGAATAAGAAAAAAACTAAAGGATGCAGTGCAGCAACTAATTCAGCAAATAAACAGTTTTGACTTAAAAATTAACTAAATATAAGATGATAATAAAATTCTGAAAACAGAATTGAGCTTAAAAGCTTCTACACATCAATTTAATTAAGAAAGCAAAAAGCTGAAGATGAAATATAAGAAATTCCAATTCTTAATTAAATAAACCACGAACTAGTTATGATTAAAACTATGCACAATCCAATGAAGAACGAATAATCAAACTCAAATACTAATCATTCATAAAACATCAGAAAAATAATCGAGTAAAAAATAAAATAAATTACATGCTGATTCTGTAGAAGGATAAGAAGCATTAAAAAGAACTTCTGGTGAAACCAAAATAAAAATAGTGAAAATAAAAAATTCTGACAATGCCTACCCAAGATTTATTGTATACATTAAGACGATCTTTATAGAAAAAATGATCGGTGGAAACTAATTAATCTTGCAAATAGTAGATGATTAAAGAAGAAAAGCAATAAAATGTTTGGAAACAACTGAGATTGGAATAAACTACCAACAATTAAGAAAATATTGGTTAGGAGCCATAGACATGCTATTAAAAAACAAAAACCTTGAGAAAAAATGAACCATTTCAATGATTTTTACGATGGATCTCGAGATTTTTACATACTAATACGTGGCAAGCCAAATAAAGGTGATGACACATTAAAAATTTATGTTATTTATAATTTTTTTTATTAAATAAAATATATGAGTGATTAAAAATAAGTAAAATTTCTCAAAAAGTTTAATGATTATTACTAGAACTTATAATGTATGTACATTTTTATAATTTATTTTAAATTAAATATTTAAATTAGAGTATTTTCTATTTTATATAGTTATCGCTTTTATATTAATAGTTAGCTTTTTTAATTTTTACCTAAAATTTTTGTTTTTTTTCTCAGTCTAGTCTTATTATTTTAAACAGTTGAATCTTTTGACTAAAATAAAAGAGCTTTATTATAAGTTAATAAGTGGTATAAATACATTAGATTATAAAATTATAGAGAAATTTCTAACTAATGAAGCAATAACTTTCATTGCTTATCTTTTTATAATAAATTTTAGAATTTCAATTTTTAGCATTATTGTGACATAAATGTATAGTTATTTGAAGTAGTCATGTAAATTATGCTAAAATAAAAGTTTGTGCTCATCAAAACTATTTGTCTTAACCATCTTGCAATCTATCCCAATAAAGAATTCCTTAATATTCCTCTTCATCATAGGAATTTATTTAGTTTTATTTTTAATATTTGAATATCTCAAAGCGTATCTTAAGTAATCTCTTGTGAAAAATTTAATAAATTTATCAATTTTAGGAAGTAAATTTAAAGGTGGTTAATGTAGTTTTAGTCATATCAAATTAATTTTAGTAATATGTTCCTGTAAACATTTTACATCTCCTAAATTCCTAAAAATATCCCTCTTATGAAAATAATCGAATATGTGTGCATATTCATAAAATTTTGACCACATAAGTAAAATATACTAAATTAGTCTAAACTATTTCTTTTTAAAATTGTATGATTTTTGTTCTCAGCTTATAGATTGAAATTATCTTGTAAATAAAATATTAATTAAATATCGTATAAATTATCTAAGGAACGAACTTAAATCATTGTCTGATTAATCGATATATCTTCTTCGCAGTCGGCATAAGTTAATTTCTTTAGAGATATTCAAAGAAGAATTAAGGTTAATTTTTTATTTTTATCATTGCATCATTTTTTAAAACCACACTCTTTTTTAGCTTTAATCTAGTATATCTCAAGGATTTTACTTAAATATCTCTGATATGGTAAATTGTACTAAGAACATTTTGAAAATAAAAAGCAATACTAGAATCTGGAATCTTTTAGCTGATTTAGTCTAAATTAAAGTAAAGTATATGAACTTATTTGCTAATAGTAGGAAGTCAGTTTAAATCAATAAATAAGATTTATTAAATGTAAGGTAATAAGATTTAAAGGCTTTTCTTGATATTAGTCTTTAAGATTTTGTTATTTTAATAATAATTCCTTTAAATCCTTGTAAAATAGCACAAGGCGTAATATCAAAACCATACTATGCTTTAGATAAAATTTAAGTTTTATAAAGTGCTTTAAAATTAGGAGCAGATATGATTCTATACTTAGATAAATAAATTTACGTTGTACCATCATAATTTGGATCGCCACAATTAAAAAAAGAAACTAATTTTATTGTTAGTAATAATCTAGAAATATTTCTAGCTTTACCTGGTTTCTTTGGTTATATATTCTTCTTTTCACCATTTTTATCAATCAAAATTGATTATCTTTTTTTAATCAAACCTTGAATTTCTTTCTTAAATCTTGAGTTAGAAAGGATAGATAAATTTCAGATTTTTTGCTAAACGTCACAACCAAATTAATTTCTTCTTTTTAAAAATTTTAGCTTCAATTTGTCTCAGTCATATCTTTAAGAAATTTTCTAGCACCTGTCTAGATTTGCGACATGTAAAGAAAGAAGAACTCTCAGATTTAGACTTCGTTACTTATTATTCCAAGCATTGATACTGAGTCTCTAATCAGTTTCTCGTACCGCTAGATAGAACCTTCAAATAAATATGGCTTATCATACAAAGGGCACATTCTTACTTATTCGTGATGGCATCTATTACGAAGTACTTGTAATGCGGTCTACATTGCACCAGATTACCTTCTTGGCGGACTAAAGTACATCGTCTATTTTCAATTATATAATATTGTAATAGCTTTAGAAAATGCTATTCCGAAAGCAAAGACTTTTACTGCACAGTGAAGTTTATAATTTTCTCTTTCCCTTAACTTATACCCAAATAAGTAATTGCTTGCTTTAGTTAATTGTTTATCCATTAATGTTTAAGTTTATTTAACTTCTATTTTTATTAAAATCTAATGTATTTTAATGTTTAAGATCTTTTAGATATAATTTCTCTTACTACTAATTAGATTAATCAGATTTTAAAAGTTTCCTCTCCTTCTTAGTTAAAAATTACAAATTAACTATATAATATTTAGAATTAATTACCTATTCATTTAATTATCTTAAGATTTAAGTTATTTATTTATATCCAAAATCATATTTATGTTAAGGAACTTATAAGAATGGTTACTAAGTTTACTCTTATCTATAAAATTCTTATTAGTCTTATTAAAGTTCTTATTTTAAATTCCTATTCTGCATAAAAGGAATAGTATTCAGTTTAAATTTTATTTGTTATAGTTACTTAGTTTATCTGAACTGTTTAATACACAAGCTTCTACAATAAATTTGTTTAATTACCAATTTTTTCAGTGTTGGTGTAGTTAATTTATACAGTCTATTCTATATTTTTAGCATGATTTATTTTGATTATAATTTAGATTATTCTAGTAATCTAACTTTAAAATTAACTCTTTGCTTTAATTTTCTTATAAGCTTTATATAGAAAAGCTAGTTCCTTTCTATAACTGTTCTATAATTAAATTAGCTAATTAGAGTTTCTTTATTAAGTTATTCATTTATTTTAATTATTTTTTGCTATAGAAAGTCATTTTCAATTGCAAGATTTTTGTTTTGGAGTTAAGTTTTTCAATTTAATTAGATGCTTAAATTTAATAATAACAGCTTTAAACAAATTTACCAGATTTTCATATAGGTAATAAAACTATTTATTTGCCTTTCATCAGTCCTTATTTACTTGCTTTTCATATCTATCTTCTTCCTTTTCTACTGCTTCAGATTTGTTCAGATCATTCTTTCTATATAGTAGTTCATTACTTCACTCGAGAGACTAAATTATTCTTCTAAGGAGCTTTTAGTGAAAGCTTTTAATTCTAAAATCAATTTTTTTAACTATTTTTGAGAAAGAAATTTAAGACTAAGGTAGCTTTGATTGCTTGTTAACGTTTTAGTAAATCATAATTTTAATTCTTGAAATTCCTAAATAAGATCTTGCAGAGCTTCACATTATTAAATGTTTGCTAAGCTATCTAAATTTCCACAGATGCAAATCTCGGCTAATTTAGAAATATTTGTATTGAAAGTAGTATTAGAAATTATAGCAAAAGGTTCAAGATTTGTATATAGAACTATTTCTCTAATCATGAATTTATTTAATTTATATATTAATAATCTGTAAATTATCTTGCTTCACTATCAATATTTTCAAAGTAAAATGTGCAGTTTGCATTTATCTCATTCTATCTGTAGAATCTAAATAAAATTTTATTTCTTTATCTCCTACTTTATTCGAAAGCTTTTTAAGATCTTCAATTTCTACATCTATTTCAAAAATATTAGGCTAGTTTCTCTAAGTTTTGTAATATCTTAGTTATGTAGTACTCAAAAGGTAGTCAACTAAGTCTATAAGCACCATTCGTCAAACGTTGAGTTTTATTTAACTTAGTTTAGTTAAACAAAAATTAATTAAGTATAAAGTAAATAATTTTCCTAAGCAATTGTATCTTTTTAAATAATTTACTTTTAATCAAAATTAAATTAATTTAAACTGAAGATTATTTTCTTTAGTAGTATAAAGTGTAAATTTTAGTTAAATGAAAATGCTTAAAAATGAAAACTAAATAAGATAAATCTATTATAAATAAATATATTTTAACTAGCTAAATTTTAGTTACTTATATTTATTTATCTTAGAAGTTTTATAATTATAATTATTAATTATTAATATGTTTTCATTTAGGTAATAAGTAAGTTTAGTATATTTCTTTATTAATTATCTTGCTTCATATCTCTTTTTTATCCTCTTCATTATCATTGTGGCTTCCAAGGCTTTCTTAGTTCTATATTTTTTATATATAATTTAAAATATGAAAGGTGAGTCTCATTCTAGTTCTTAGTTTGAGAATCAACATCAGAACAAGCGAGTCTTATTCTGTTGTCCGCGTCTCAGAAACTCTCCTATTCTCTATACCGGCAACTTGGATAGGAGCTTGGTAAAAAGCAAGGCATAAGTGAGACAAAATTTAACTAAGATTTTTTAATTATAGAAGAGTACTCTTGATTGTACATTTGTACAAGAATGAGAACTAAGAGCATAACTCCGGCCTTCGACGATAGCCACAAGATTTAAGAGAAGAAGGTTTCAAATTTTTGGATCAAAACAAGGAGAAATGAAGCTTAAGAATTTTTATGTAAAAAACATTAATTTGTGGATAGCCTAAAATGGCAGACCCACATTAATCTATTTATTATTATTATTATATATTTTTAAATAGGGTGGAAAGCCCTTTACTTCGGATGCTTGGCCCAGCAAGGTAACTAAAAAAAATGAGACGAAGGATAAATCGGAGGAAGAAAAACAATAACAAGAGAAGGAAGATGAAACAAACTGGAGAACTCTGAATGCTAGGAGGAAACTTTCTTCATTATAGGTAGGGGAAATATACCCGTAATCGCATACTGCATCCTATGCTTTGGAAGGAAAAATTACAGAGATTTACTGCAGGAAGATAAAAAAAGTATAGAGAGACCCATAAAAAAAATTTTCGACATTAAATAAAATTAATTTAAAGAGCTGCGCACCAACGAGAGTGCTACATGCTCTATAATCCAATTTATTTATTTATAAAAAATATTATTTATTTTACTAAATTTCTCCTTCTAAGTAATTTTTTATTGAAGTTTTTCTCTAAAATCTATCTGTTCTAACTATTTTGTAGTTGGATAATCTTGTTTAAGATAATTTTAATTAAAAGTCACAAGTTTGAGTAAATAATAGTTTTTGAAATATTTAATCTCTTCAATTAAATCTTTTAGAGATTCATATTGCTCAATATGCTCGAATATATCCTATTCTCCACAACTTCAAAATTCTGAATGCTTTGTTTTGTAATGTCTTTTCTTAAAATCATTTAAAAATTGCAACAGAAAGTTCTTTCTTTGTATATTGAAATTATTTCTATTGTTTTGTTCTTTTTAAGCGTTGTATATGTATAATAAGGGAATTTTCTATATCTTTTCAAATTTCTCTAAAACAAAATCTTGTTGTAGACATATTATTCATTCGAATCGCAGCATCTTGATAGAATTTCTTTTATATTTAAGTTTAGATTTTTATATAAATTCTTTGCTTTCATAAGAATTTTTTAATTTATTTGAAAATATTTGGACAACTTCTAAAGGCTTTAAAATGTCTAAGTCATCACTACTAGATCCATTAAAATGAAAAGTAATATCCGAATCAGGTTGTAATTAAGTTTCTAATTTTATTATGATATAGAATTTTATTTAATTGCAGTGTAGTATTCAAATGGTAATCAATTTAGATCGATGAAACAAGATTCATTAAATGTCTAGTTCGGACTTTTTAAGGCCTATTTTGCTACTTTTCTTTAGCTTACATGAATATTATTTTAATATTTTAATTCCACAAAGGATAGCTCAAAGAATTACTTCTGAACCATATTCTACTTTTGAAAGAATAAATAATCGAAAAATTTGTTTATAATTTGATGATTTATATTTTATAAGAATTGTTATTAAATGTAAGCTTATTTAATCAACTATAGCCTTTACTTTTATTATTACATTAAATTTATTTAAATCCAATTAATTTGCTTGCTTTTAAACATTTTAACTGCTTTAAAATGGCAGAGCAATTAGCGAATACTCAAAGGTGAACTGATTTAAAAAATCTTAATTAATAATAAAATTTTGGTCAAGCTTACAATGTTTTATTTTGTGATGAAAAAGAGTTTTGAAGAAGAAAATACATAGTCCTTCTTTAAGAAAAATATGAATAAGAATAATAAAATTATCAATACGAAAAAGGTTAAAATAAAAGAGCAAAATAAAACATACAAGAAGAACCTACAAAGGCTAAAGATCAGTTATTTCAAGAACTATCTTAATTATAATAGGAAAACCAAATATATAAATATAAAACATAGGAGTAAGAAGAAATTATAAAAGGACTTAACTAATAAAAAGATCAGATAGAATTAAAATTAAATAATCTATAGAAAGAAAAAAATTTTTTGAGCTAGCGGGTATAATCACCTAAAATTAACTCAATTGAAGTGAATTTTATGTCTAGATCTTAAACGGAAAAAGAAATTTTCAGTAAAAGACTCGAAGACGAAATTTAGAATTTTAAGAAATAATTCTTTATGCAAAACGAATAAGAAACAACTCAGAAAGACAACAAATTGAAAGGATAGTAAGATAAAATTTCCTTTTTAGAAAAAGCTTTGGCTGATGCTAAAAATTAGATTATTCCTTTTGAAGAAAAAAATAAAGAGCTTAAAAAGTAAATTTAGCAATAGTAATAAAAAATAAATCAGTTACAGGAAGAATAAGATTTACTATAGAAGAATATTGAAACTATTAACTAGGAAAATTAAGAATAAACTAACTATGAAATAGAAAAAGTTAGCAAGAACAATGAGCAGCTGAAGCAAAAGATAGCTAATTTACTGAATCATAAAAAAAGCATAGAGCAGTAAAATTAGGATTTAAAAAAAGAAAACGAAGTTGTAAAAAGTTAATTAGATGTCAGTGTTGAGCAAAGTAACTAAATTTTGCTATTGTAAAAATAAAAAGCTTAATGTGAAAAAGAAGTCAATGATCTAAAACAATAAATAAAGTAAATAAAATCATAAAACAACGAAGTAATATCTTAGATGAAATAATAACATTAAACAGAATTAGATTCTGTATTAAGAAAAAGCATTGATAAGGAGAGTGTCACCCAGGAATACCAACAATCAATGAAAGATCTTAATAAAAGAATTAAAGAACTTGAAAGAGAAGGAAAAAAATCAGAATAATTAAAAGAAGAGATTCAAAAGCTGAAAAATGAGTTGGAACAAAGTGCAAGCAAGAACAAATAATTATAGAATTAACTAATGTAATAAGAATAGTAACTCTAAAAATAAAGTTAAGACTAATAATAAAAGGCTGAAAAGTAAATCGTAAACTTAAAATAGTAAATACAATAAGTCCAACTAAAATACTAAAACGAAGGGGAATAGTTATAAAAGCATCTTTAAGATCAAATATAGGAACTAAAGAGATAAAATTAAGATATTGAGAAAGAAAAAAATTAGATATCAAGATAAAATCAAAGAAATGCTTAGGATATTAATAACTAAAATGAAAATTTTTAAACATAAATCAAATCTCTTAATGTGACTAATTAGGAAGTGAAAAAAGAAAACGAAAATTTCAAGAATATTAACTAAAAAATTGCTAAAAAAAATGAAACCCTCAAAAACCAATTTGAGGTAATAAAAAGCGAATTATTAGTTTCTCAATAAAAAGTACAAGAACTAGAAAATACAATCAGACAACTTTAGATGAAATTGTAAATCACGGAAAATGAGATGAGATAATAAATAAAAGAAAATCAAGAACAAAGAAATTCCACATCTGCCTAATAAAATAATAATAGAGTAAGTTAAGAGCAAATACAATAAGGTAGCAAGAAGAATATTGTAGAAAAAGTAGAGAAATAAACTTAAAATTAGTAAGTTTTAATATTTGAACAACCCCAACTTAAGCAAGTTTATCCCCGTAAGTCACTTGAAACCTATTTGAACGAATATAAGCATAGTGAAAATATTAAAAAAGTAGTTAGAGAACTTTAACAAAAATTTGATGCTTGTAGAAGCGTAAGAGGAGACGGAAATTGCTATTACCGTGCTGTAGGGTTTTCGTATTTAGAGCATTTAATGCGTTATACAACTCCAGTCCAGCATTTAGAAGATTTCATTAACAAATTAGAAAGCGATTAAGGCTACTATTAGATAAGACCAAACAATCGCAATTATAGTCATCAAATATTGAAATAAACTTTCCTTAGACTACTAAATAATCTTAAGGAATTGAAAGAGCAAAATGAAAAATTTATTTTTAAATATTTGGATTCGCAACTAGAAGATAACAAGGATAAACAAGATGAAGCTCTTGTTTGATAAATGAGAAGCCTAACAGCTAATTATTTGGAATCCCATAGAGAATACTTTGAGCCGTTTTGTTAGACACCTTATGAGGAGCTGATAAGAAATGTTCTTACAATGGGTAAAGAAGCAGACGGATTGGGAGTTGGACCACTTCAAGTAATATTAAGAGTAAAAATTGATATAGTAACAATTGATAGAAATTATGCTGAAGCTTTATAGTTTGATTAAATGAAAATAGCAGGAAAATGCCCATTGATTTATCTTTTATATAGACATGGAAATTATGACATTATATATTCTAAATATTAATCTAATGCTGATGGGTTCGATGTATAAAGCGAGTAGTTTTAGGCGAGAATAAGACTTCCACATAACTATGACGTTTAAAATCCAGGAGTTCCATTTTTTATAGAGTTAGAACAGAATGGTTAAGAAAGCCCTTTAGAAGAATTCAAGCCTTTTAAAATATAATATATTTTTCCATATGTAAGCACTGCAGAGACGGCTAAAAATCAGTAAGCAACTAAAGAATAACAATAAATAGACGAAGTTAAGATCTAGAAATGTGGGGTATGTTAATCGGAAATTGAAGAGTAAAACATAGTAGAACTCACTTGCCATCATAAAATTTGTAAATACTGCCTAGAAGACTGGATTATCTAAAAGACAGGTGGGAAAATTGTTATAAAAAACGCTGAATAGAGAAAACGAGTGACTTGCTACCATTGCAACCATATTTTGACGGATGAGGAAATTGAAAAAGCAGTAGGAAAAGAGAAATTTGAAAATGCATAGAAGAATAGTCTTGAAGCAAAATGATAACTCAATAAAAATAGCAAACATAATTAGCATTTCTTATTTTATTTTAAAATTGATTAAAATAAAATTAACTATAAATAAATAAAATAATAAATAAATATTATTAATTAAAAGTAGCTAAATAAAAAGATAAATGTATTACTATAATTATTTAAGCAGTTTCTTTTATCATTAATTATAGATATAAATTAAATTTAGTTAGATAATAACTAAAAAGTTCTTATCTATCACTCTCTTATAAAAGAAATTCTATTTTTATTAAAGTTTAGCTATTTTTCATCTTTATTAGCCTTCAAATAGGCAATACAATTCCATTTTAAAGATTCTTCTTTAATTTTTTTTATTTGAAAAAGTCAAAAATATTAATTTAGCTTTGAAAATTAATTATATCTAAATTATTGTTTCTTAAATCAAATTTTATTCTGATTACTTTCTTATAAGTAAGAAACTTTGAATATACAGCATCAAGAAATCTTTTTCTATTCTTCTATTAAAAGAAGCTTCAGCGGTTTCTTTTTTTTAATTTATTACTAAGCATAATCCATTCCTAAATTTTTGCTTTAGGAGTTATTCTAAAATTTAATCAATTTATGATTTAATAATTCAATCTTAAAGATTAGGAATTATCAGAACTTTCAATTCTAAGCTCTTCACGTCATCAAGATTTCTTCAAATTTGAGTTTTAATAAGTTTAGTTGATCTAATGAAATATTGTAATTTTCTTTATTTCACAAGATATACTTGAGTCAAAAAAACTAACCATACTCTCGCATTAAATTTTAAGATTTTTTGACTTTCATTTGGTCTTAAAACTCTTCAAGTCCTTATATTTTCTCTTTCTCACGTTGAAAACTATTTTCTCTTAATTGAAATAAACAAAAATTCTCTTTTCTTCAGTTGATTTATCTTAGTTTTAAAACAAAATTTCATTTAACCAGCTTTTATTAATTCTTCAACATATCAAATATATCATAAGATTATCCCTTTAGTTTATAAAGATTATGGCTATATTTATAGTTTACCTTTCCTAATTATTTGAGTAAGAGTATTTTCTTATTGATATAGTTATCATTTTTGTATAATTAGTTAGATTTTAATTATATACAACTTTAGTTTTTTTATTTAAAGCTTTTGTTTATTTTTCTAAGCTGTGACTTGTTTATTCATACAGCATACAGCTTATTCTATTTTATCTGTCTTTTTGTTATTGGTATTATCTATTCTTTTGTGTTGCTTCTAAATCAATGTTTTTAATAAAGGTAGTGCTCTGCTTGAAGAGCTCTTAATAGTAATTTAATAGAAAATAGTTAACTTTTCATAAATGAGTATAATTTGATGACTTATACTTCCATTACAGTCAGAAGAAAGAAAGGCAAGTACAAAGAAGACAAATAATAAGTAGAATAATTTGAAAAGCTTAGCTATTTAATTAAACTAGTGCTACTTTAAACAAAAATATAAAGAACTTAGATATAAGTTAGAAAGTACTATTAATATATCAAATTATAAGAGTATAGAGAAACTCCTTACTTATGAAATTATAACTTATATACCTAGTCTAAGTTATAAGAATTATTATTAACTTGCTTACAGTAATAAACAGTAAGGCTTATTAGTATAAAGGAAGCTTAACATTAATATTTATTTTATAGTAAATGCAACTAAAGATAATTAAGATTAAGCATATGAGAGTATATAGGTTCCAATAATAGCATCTTTTAAATTGGCTTTATTCTATAATTTAATTCTTAAAAATAGAAAAATATAAGAATGATAAAATGTTTCAATCTAATTGTATAGAAAGATAATTAAGGATAAAAGCTATTAAAGTAAAAGTAGGAAATTATAATTAAAAGGCTTATTTAAGGAAATTTTTCTAAATTATATCATGCAAAATGGAAAGATAATTTACTAGTCAAACTGAAGAGAGTTAATTAGGTAATAATTTAGACTAATAAAATAAAAAGAATTAAGCTTCAAATTAGTTAAAAGCTCTAAAAGTTTTAAAAGGTTTATTATTATATTGACTTAAATAGATTTAAAATATGAAGCAAAGCTTTAGTTAATAAAGCTTAATTGTTTAGTTTTATATAACTTATCATTATAGTAGCTATTTTAAATTATATCTCTTTAACTTGAATTCTTAGAAGAGGGCTAAGATTTTATTTAGATAGGAAGCATTGCTTTTAATTAATTATTAATTCAGATCACATCTTTATGATCTATTGAAAGTAGAAGGATAAAAATTAAAAATATGAATCTAATTACAAATATTTGAGTGGCTTAGTTAGATATCTTCTAATATTCTAAGCAATAAAAAGAATATTTGCATTATATAAAGCTATTAGAATATCCCATATAGCTAATTTCTTAATTTTCAAATTAGATTAAAAGAAATAGATTTATCGAATATCTATTAAATAGGATGCTATTTAAGCTAAGGGTCTTAATACTAAAGCTATAAATAAAGGAATACATAAATTCTTCTAACTCTGCTTAATTAAATGAAATAGCTTTGTTATTTAGGCTATATTGATTCCTATTAATGTCACTAAGCAGCCTTGTTATTACACTAGATGTTTATTTAAAAGAATGATATTTAAATGCTTAAAATGATAAAGTACTTAATATCCCGAAATAATCATCTTATTATATCTTAGAACTATTATAAGAAACTCCTCTATTCTAATAGCATTTCCTTTTATAAGTCTATTTCGCTTACCTTTAAAATAGGAGAAAATTAGACATAACTAAATAAAGGAGAAGTTTTATAAGACAAAAGTATGAAATAAAATATGTTTAGCATATGAGTTTGTATAATACTGGTAAAAGTATGAAACTTAGATCTAAGGTTTAAGATATTTCAGGTTAATTCCAAACTTATAGGGATATCCTATTTAATATATAATATACTAAGCAATTTTAACTATTTTCATAATTATCCATATTCATATTATAATTATGTTTAAGAATATTGGAGTAACTATTTAAAATTGAGGATTTATTTAAAGCTAATTAATTTACTTATAACTTTAAAGTTTTATAAGAGATTTGATGACCAATAAAAAATAATAAAGTAATTAACTAAGAAAGTTTTATTTCATACATACTATCATATCCAGTTCTAAGCCTTTTGCTCCTCTTCAAGTTGAGTAGTAGTAATTTCATCAAAATTTGTTAGATTATTAAATTCAAACTTTTATTTACTCTTTTGATGATTCTTTTCTTTTATATGTCCTTCAAAAGAATCCTAAAATGGTTACTCAACTGGTTTTATTTTTTAAAAGTAGCATTAATTTAAAATTATATTCCTTTTTAAGAGAGAAAGGTTACTTTAAACTTCTTTTTTATCATAAGCTTAAGATTTTTGAATATTGCTAGGAATTATTTCCAAATCTTCAACTATGAGATTGTCTGAAGTTAAATGAGTGATTTGCTAGCTTTACTTTAGTGGTTTTATCTTTCTTACATTTATTTGTTTTGTAATAATCTGTTGGTTTGAGGATTTGTATAGTTTATGAAGAAAGTAGTAAAGTCGGTAATTTCAATATTGCTATTGAGAAAGTCTGTTGTATTATAGGTTTTACTTATATAGTTCTAGGAGGTTAGAATGAAGTAAAAGGAATCACTCTACTTGCTTTAAGAGTTTTGATACTTCGTGTTATTAAAAGACTGAATATTCTCTTTTACTATGCTTGTTTTCTTAGTCTAAGTCATAATAATCGTCACTTTCTTGATTTTTTTACTTATTAGATTTAAAAATTTGGCTAATTCTATCCTTAAACCTGCTGAATTTGTCCTTTCTCTCCCTATTTTCTTTTGATACCCAACTGGTTACTATTTCATCTAATTAAACATGCTTTTTTATATTGAAAAAGCGTAAATACACTTACAAAGATTGATTGGTGACATTATATCCGAATTCCATTAGTAAATACTTCATTCAAATGATTATAAAAAGGCTGTTCATTATCATAAGGAATAAGAAAACCACAAGATTTATAAGTCTAAAGTTTTCTCCAGAATTGAAGTAAATACCCAGAAATAGTATGAAGCTTGAAATAATCAAGTAGGTAACTTCCAGTCTATTCAACTAACTATTGATATAAGGAGTAAATTTCAACTATAGAAAGAGACTTAAAAGTAATATAATGATTAAGCATCAGAACTAGAATACTAGAGTGCTCTTCTGTAAAAAAATAAAAACTAAGGTAATTCCAAATTTCTCGTAAGTCTTTACGAACTCTCAGAAGTAAAACTATTCTTTGTATCCAATTGTTAGGAACCCAAACTAGGATTTAATTAAGATAGTTTTTATTTAGTTTCTTTTCTTGTATAAATATGCTACCACTAGCAAGGGAGTTAGAAAGCCATAGAATAAAAATCCTGGCAAAGCAAAAATTAAAACGAATTAAAGATGAGATCCCTTTCAACACTCAATTTTTGTATTTGCATTGAGAACTGATAACTCAGTTGAGATTGTATAGCAGCTAAAGGCACTAAACAGGGCTGATATCAATTTAGTGTAAATTTAGAAAAAGCCAACACTCATCGTGGTAATAAAAATAGACTTATTAAATAGCTATCACTTCACTAGAGATCATATAAGCAGAGATAAAAATGTTACTATCAATATTATAAATGGAAGAAACATATTACCAAGCACTTCGTAATAATATTTGTTTTCTTAATCAATCTAAAAGCAGTCAAGCCTAAAAACAGATTAAGTAACCGAAAGATATTATTTACTAAACGTGACTAATATGTTAAAATTATTCGGTCATTCAACTTTGAAGCTTAAGAGTAAGTTAGAAAATTACATATAGTTAGTCAAAATTTTAAAGTAAACACCATAAAATGATTCTTTTTCAGTAGCTGACTTTAGTGTTTGCTTTACTAAATAAACAATAAAAGCTGCAAATAATACCATAACTATTGACATTATAATAATATTTTACTTTTGTCTCTAGCATTTATGGCATTAGTTAAAATCATCTTTACGTCAGTTTCTTTAGCAAACATCGCATAGAGGACCTTCATAGCCAGTTTTGCAGTATCCTTGTCAATTTATATTTTTTCTAAAATTGAGTCTTTAAGCATAATCAGTAAGTTGAAGATATTTAGTAGAATAACTATTGTTTAGATAGGTGCCTAAGCATGCTTAGTAATTTGGACATTTATGGATTGTTTAAGATGTAAAATTTTCTCTTCAGTATCCTTTATCTGATACTACTAAATCGCTTCCAAAACACTTTGCACCTTCCATACATTCTCTGCAAGATTTATCATTTTAACTGAAGGAATATTATCCATACAAGCAATTTTAGCATTATATATTATCTATTAAAATCTAACCAGGAATGCATTACTTAATATTTAGCTGGATGCTTATACCTGAAAGGTAATTTTTATCTAAAAGCATATTATTTCTATTAATGGTATCTGATTCAAATTTCAAATTGACTTAACTTCCTGGCTAAGCTTTTATTATTATATCCCTTATTTTGAAAATTCCTTCTTCTGAGAATATTCTAGTTTTTCCTTATAAATCTGCTTCATCTGAAAACACTGAAACTGTAGATGAATTATCAGTTTTTACTACCTAACCAAAAATATCTGCTGCATAAACTTAATTTTCAGGAATTTCAAAACCTGGCAGTAAATCTATTAAAATCCTCTCTTTAGTGTCTTTTGGATAGCATTAAGGTAATGCTTAAGTATATGAAGTTTCTTAAAGTTTGTATGCGAAAGCAGCTAAATTATTTCCGTAGTATGCCACATTATTTTTAAACAGAGAGCAAACTTCTTGACTAGCGATATCAGGTATAAAAATGGGTATCGTTCCTTCTATAGAAATAGCCCCTCCTTCGCTTATTTGGCTATGAATTGAATTATTAATAAAAGCATTATAGTCTATTGTATAGTTACATAATTACTACTCATCACATGTTAATCTTAAAGCTCCCCCTTTTGATACTTGGTTTTTAGGTCCATCGATTCTATTATTTTGGAAAATGTTAAAATAGAACCAAATATTACCATTTTTAGCATAACCTACTCCACCTTCTTACTTAGAAGCACAATTCTCAAATATGTTACTGCTAATAAAACTTTGGCTTTATAAATTATTGTTTAAGATAGAGAGGCATGGGCCTGATTGCGCTGTTTAGTTTGAGCAATAGCAATTCTACATCTTAATATATGAATTTAGCGAATAAATACTAGATCCATAAGCGAGATTACTTATTCCATTCATAAACGAAGTCTAATTTAAGTTTATCGAGCTGTCTTCTATAAAGATAGCAGTATTCATATAATCCTTTATTTAGCATTATCTCATATTCATTTCTGATTCTTTCATATACAAAACTGATCCATAGTCTTCAGATTACATTTTGCTAAATGAAGTATTTTATATCTTCAAACTGGATTAGATGGAATAAATGCATCCTTATGTAGTTCTCATGTTTTCGAAATTAACTGAAGATAAGATTAAAGTTGATTTTGTTAAGTGAATGGCACTTCCATAATATCCCTAACCATTTTGGATTTTAGAATTGTTTATTTCTATTTTTGAATTTAAATCCCCTAAAATGAAAACTCCTGAATAGGAAGTTTGATTTTCAAAAAATGATTAATCTATCCAGACATTTGCACTCCATATCATTAATCCTGCAGTCATTTCAGCTGCTTTATTGTTTCCAATATAAACGTTTTAAAGTTTTAAATTGCTCTTGTAGATGAAAACTATTTGAATTAATCCAATGTTATTGTAAAGTGACGACTCTTATATCAAACTCTATTACTACTAAAGCGAGGTTCATAAGCTTATAATTCCCATTGATAATGCTATGTTATCAAATATTCTAGAGCTTTTAATCAAGAATTAAGCATTTTGAGTATATAAAAAAGCTCCTTCATTTGCTGAGTTATTATAAAAATCTGATTTCTATGATCGGAAAATACTGTTTAGTTACAAGTGTCCAATCCCTCCATTTGTATCTGCAACATTTCCTTGGCATATAACCTAGTAAAAATGTAAAATTGTCATTTGGATATAAAAAACAGCTCCTTAAGTTGCTTTATTATTCATTAGCTAAGCATTTTTTATTGTAATATTTGAACTGTCACCTTTCAAAACTCCTCCAGTATATGCGTAATTGTAATCTCCAACTATTTACTCTATTATTGCTTAGGTTTACTGGAACTAGAATACTCCTCCATTCAAAGCTTTATTTTTAAAAAACTGGCTGTTTTATACTAAAAAAATGGCCATATTTGCTTCAATAATACTTCCTGAATTTAATGCTTCATTCTGTCTAAACAGGCATTTAATAACTTAGCAAACAGAAAGCTAAGAGTATATTGAAGCTCCTTTGTAGCCTTTATTTCCTTCAAAATGTGATAGCTCAATAATTGCCTCAGCGTATTAAAAGGAAATCATAAATCCTTTAGAAGCTTTATTCTATAAAACTGAACTGTTAAATAAAGTAAACTATTAGTTAAACACTTCAATCAAAGCTCCAGAATCTATTTCATTTAGTTAAATCTAAGAATTTTATATCAGCAGAAACGCATTTTTGGTTTCAATAACTCCATACTTTGCTTTGTTCTAAACAAGTTTACTGCCATTAATATTTAAATAAGCTAGCAGTGTAGAGTAAATTATTGAAGTAGCTTAGTTGTTATAAAATAAGCATTCGCTTATGATTACTTAATCTGCTTATTATATTTGTAATAGATTCCCATCCTTTGAAGTATTTTCTTCAAAAACGATTAACCATAAATAAGCGTTTGTTTCAGTTAAGAACATAATAGATCCTTTTTATGCTGTATTTTAAAATATGTTGCTTGCTGAGAAATTTAAATTCGATTAGGATAAGTACATTGCAACTCCGTTATTCGCTTATAAATTTCAAATTCCAACTTTTTCAGCTCATACGGTAGATTATTCGCCATATAGAAATCCTCCGTAAGCCGTAGCTTGGCTTTCGTGGATCTAGCTATCATAGATTTATACTTTAGATTAAATTAAAAACAGGCAAGCTCCATTATTGGCTTTAGCATTTTCTACTTAAAGATTTTAGATACTTAAAGTGCTTTACTCTGAATAAATTAATCCTCCTTCGTACTCTGCTGTAACATTTCTACTTTGGATGTTTTTTATTTGCAAAGTAGACTATAAGCTATAAATGAAAGTTCCCTTTTATGCGCTATTATCGTGAAAATAAATATCAGAAACTACAGCTTTTAACTATTCAAAATATAGAGCTCCACTTTCATATGCTTAGCTTTCTTAGATTCTAAGATTCGATAAAGCTAACTGTTGTATGTTTGAAAGATAAGCAACACTTCCTTGATTAGCTTCACTTTATATAAAAGAGCAATTGTTTATAGTAATTGAAGTTCAATAATTAATGAATATGTCCCCTCCTCTTTTTTAAGCTTTATTTTAGACAAATCTACTTCTCTCTATCCTATTTATTCCAGATTTATAGGCACATAAAAACCCTCCATTTTCGTTTTATGCTTCGTTTCGAATTGCAACAGAATCTTCAATTAATTGCATGTTAGAGTTTTCTAAATAAAGAGATCCTCCACAATAATGTTAAGCCTTATTTTCCTGGAATTAGCAATTTGAAATTTAGAGAATAATAGAGTTATCACTACTGATTGCTCCTCCATATGCATATGCTTAGTTTTATATGAACTAGCATTTTAAGATTTTGGATAATGTTGAGTTTTATAAATATATACTACCTCCTTTGTCAGTTCCATAGCCTTTTGTGAAAATGCTATTTTCAATTTTTGTGATAAAACTTTCATGAAATGACAATGCACTTCCCCAGCTTGCAGTATTGTTTGTGAATATACAACTGTCTAGTGTGTTGATAGTTGACTCTTATGCACTTAAAAAGCCTCCTTTTCCTAATGCAATATTTGAGGAAGCATAAATATTTGATAGCTATTGAATTTATGACTGAGCTAAATGAAATATTCCATTTTCACCAGTAGCAGAGTTTTAGATAAAAGAGTTGTTGTTGACTAAGAGGACTGTCATTTGATCGCCACTTATAGCTCCTCCAGAAATAGCTTTATTTTGGATAAATGTGTTATTATTTATTGAATTGATAGTTGATTATGAAAATTGAAGGCTACCTCCTAAAAATGATGCTTGGTTATTTTTAAAGGTATTATTTTAAATATCTGTGGCATTACTTTTTTAGAAACTGAAAACTCCTCCATTTTTAGCAGAATTTTGATCGAATGTATTATTAACCACAAAGCTTACATTTCCTTCGAAAGTGCTTAAAAACGCTCCGTCTCCCACTGCAGAATTTTCAGATGCCTTACAATTTTCTATTTTGTAAATATCTGATTAGAATATCGCTAAAGCTCCTCCATATTCAGCTTTTCCTGCATTCTATATAAAATTACTATTAGAAATTTCTAAAATCTTAAGGCTTATTCCGTAAATAACACTCCCAGACTAAACATTATTTTTTTAGAAAGTGCAATTACTAATTGATGCTATATACGAATAATTGGCATAAATGCTTCCTCCTTTTAAAAAGGCTACATTATTATAGAAAATACTATTTTCAATTCTAGTAATTTAGCTTTAAGTAGCATATATTACGGCTCCATCATCTGCTATATTTTCTGATAATTAACTATTTGAAAGGTAGTTTAAAGTTGATTTATTTAAGTAAACAAATCCTCCTCAAATTGCTTGACTAGACTACACTTAAATGCTATCCATTGATTAGATATAGGACTCTTCGACATACAAAGCTCCCCCAAATGTTGTTATATCTTTATCCAAAATTAAGAAATTGTTTAAGAATGAGCAGTTTAGAATGCTAGCGATCTAAGTCCTAACTATCTTTAAAGCACCTCCATAGTTATAGGCCATATTATTTTGAAATTGGGTATGTTTTATTGACTATACATGTGAATCTTAAAAAACAATACAACTTCCTCAAATAGCAACACTATGCTCGAATTTGCAATTAGAAATCTAATAGATTTATGAATCATTAAAGTAAACTACTCTACCTTTAGTGTTTTTATTTTAAATGAATTCACAGCTCTCAATCTCAAAAGAGGAACTTTAGCTATTAATCACATTTGTGTTCTATCAAAAAAAGTCTTTTGTTAAGATTGAACTTGAATTCACCGAAATTAGAAGACCTAAGGAATCCTCGGTGTTTGCAACTAGAGATGAATTAAATAAAACAAGTTAAGACTTATGATAAACAATGCAGCCAGCAGGGATTTAATTCTATTATATACTGGAATTAATTATATTCAATGAGCTCTCATTGCTGTAAATAAAAATGCCTTGATTCCTAGATATAATGCTTCCATTTATAAAGATTGTCGATGTTTTCAGTCAAAATATTTATTTTCTTTCTTTAGTTTTAAATCCATTCAAAACTACGTTGGTTAGATTTACAGTGCTTTCTAATATATAAAAGTATGCTACTGGCTTTCATTTAAAGCTTTTTATTTCTACATCTTCAAGTTAAAATGAAGAATTTAGTGAATATATAATATAACTAAGTTCAAATTCATTGCAGTCACTTGCTCCACAATTGAATTCTTATTAATCTCTTTCACCAGCAATGATAAGATTTTTTAATACTAGAGTATCCCTCTACAAAAACATCTAAACCTCTCCATTTTTATAATAAATTGTTCCTTTCTAGCTATAATATAGACACATTGTCTTAACATTTTAATTTGCTTCGCAGTTAAAAGTCTCTATTTACACTATTTTAGAGCTTTGCCTCTATAAACCACCTCTTAAAATCTCGCATTTTTTTTAGCAAATAAAGCATGACAAGCAGCTAATGATATGCTCATTAGGAGAAATATAAATTTTATACTAGCTTCCTTCATTCGCTGAATAAAGCGCATCTTAAATTGAATTATATGGAAATTCTTTAGTTCCTTTAGTAAGCTTTAATTGAAGCTATTACTAAATATCAGGTATCGTTACATAGACTTCTAAAACTGAAGATTTACAACCTCCTAAAAAAATGAAGATAAGAGAAAGCAATAAAAATATCCTAAAGTATTAAGACATTTTAGCAATTATAATAATAATTAAGTTTTAAATATAGCTACCAATTAAATCAAATCCTTTATTAATCAATTCATATGAATTATTCTAGCTTTGTTAAGCCTCTTTTAATTCCTCCTTCTAAATTACTTATCGATATTTTAAAGTTAATTTAATGCTTTGAATCCTTTATTCTGATTTTTAGACTGAAGAAAAATAAAAAGTTTAGAATATGCTTCAAGTAAATATGTAGAGATAAGCTAATAAAAAGCTTTAAAGCACTTTTAGCAATCTCAAAAACCTTCCCCCTTGCTGTCTAATAAATAAACTAAGAATAGCTATGAAACTTAGGTACTTTAATAGATATATAGCCTTAATTTAATTTATTCTTATGGTTTATAATAGTTATAATCTAAGTAGTTTAATAGGAGGCTATTGTATCTAAGTGTGGATTGTCTAACCTCTTAGCTTATTTTATCTCCATTTGAAGTTAACCAACATTTTCTGGTTTCGTTCACTTTTTTAAATAAGTAGAAAGTCTAAATTTAAGTTAGTTTACTATCCTTTAATTTGATTTTCACACTCTGTGTATAAACAAAAAATAGATATATCAGAAATCACTAAATGAATAAATAACTTTCCTAATAAATAAAGTTAAGCAATGAGACATAGCATTGCTTGGTACTATCTTTAGATTTTACCACTAACTAAAGTGTACTGCACATTTAAGTTATCTAGGTTTGATAAGAAATCAAATTAGCTTAATGAGATAAGGGAGTTTTAAACTTTTAATATGGAAATTTTATTTTTTAGCTAATGGGATTTAGTAAAAGGATGTATTAAAAGAAGCATTCCAAACAAAAAAAATTAGAATAAACTTGAAGATTTTAAGGTAAAATAGACCTTAAATTTATTTTAGCTGATTATTAAGGATTTTTAATTAATATTCATTAAGCTTAATTAAACTTATAACTAGACTAAGAAAAATACAATTAAAGCATAGATGAAAAAAAAAATTTAAAGGAAAAAAAATTAAATGAGATAAATTAATAGAAAATCAAATTTTATATTAAAAAGAGAATTGAAAATTTGAGTTTGATCGTGAAATCATTTGAAATCAATTATAATTATAAACTAAAATAAACATAAAATGATAAATAATCTTAAAACTATTAAATACATTAGCCTTTTTTAATTATCTTTACTTTTTTTGTCTACTTAAAGAAAAATCTAATGAGTTAACGCATCATATAGAAAAGCATCCTTGCTGTCTAGTTAATACGGCAGGAAAATTTTGAAATTTCTGTAAAAAAAGAAAAAACTAAAGAAATGCTTTTTCTTAAAATACTTTTATTAGCTTTATCTTTAAAAGCTTTAATATTAAAGTAAAATTTATCTTTTATAAAGAAACTTTCTAAATAACTATTTCCTCCTAAAGATCATTATAAAAGAAAAGGTTTAATTGATAAAGATACAAAGTTGAACATAATAACTCTGCTGAATAGGATATTTCACCTCTTTTTTATATTCTTACAAATCATTTTAAGATTTAAAAACAACCAAAGCGATCTCATAATAATCTTTTAATTAAGACTTGAAGTGAATTCTCACGGAGATGATTTAAAATTATTTTTATATTTAAAACTTTCATTTCTTTATAACTATCTTTATAGAAGCGAAAAAAATGTAAAGTTTCTCAAGTTTAATCCATAATTTTTAACTCTTTAAATTAAATTCTGCTAGCAAATAAACTTATATCCTTAGTATGATTTTCTGAACTAAGTAAGCTATAATTATATGCTTTCTATTTTCTTTTATTTGATAATGCATTTCAATTAATAGTTTACAACTATTAAGTAAGTTGATTTTATAATTAGAGTATTTGATTGTATTTTATTAATTAGAATACTTATTACTTTAAACATTTAAAACTAGATTATCTTTGCTAAGCAAATGCATAATTTAAAATGTATTAAAGTTATCTTAACTTTAATATAGCAATATCAGTCTATTGCTATAGAAATTAACTATGATTTGTTTCTTCGCAATAACGAATTTAAGTAATAGACATACTCAAATAAAAGCTATATTGCATTTTTTGTCAACGATGCTTAAAAAAGGATGTGATGTAAAATATCACCTAAAAAAGGATTTATAAAATAAACTATATC
Source organism: Loxodes magnus (assembly GCA_946699065.1). Taxonomy (NCBI): domain Eukaryota; phylum Ciliophora; class Karyorelictea; order Loxodida; family Loxodidae; genus Loxodes; species Loxodes magnus. Next base: position 311,237 of record CAMPDV010000181.1, read on the forward strand.
CTACACAATAGGGGTATGCAATCTTTAATTAGAATTATGATTTTAATACATTGCGTTAATTTAGATGCTTACACTGGAAGATTTTATTAATATATAAGCTAGTTTATGGATAACTTTGATTTATAATAGAAATAGTAAATAAAAATGAATTGATTAAAAATAGGGAAATTATATCTATAATTATTTAATTTTACAAGAGAGAAAGTATTAGAATTTAATAAGGCTTTATTTAGATCTTAGTGCTAGTATCTTAAAAAGTTGATTTAATAGTTAGTATTTAAATGAGAGTCTTGCATTTAATTAGCTTAAGAACTTGAAATAAATTGATGGTAGTTATAATAAGCAAAGTAGGTTTAATAAATCATAAGCTTAAGATATAAATTTTGAATTGATAAATTATTAATATAAAAATAATTAGAAAATTATATAATATAAACAAAAATCTAATATACAATTATAATAGTACTTTATTATATAAATTATAAAAGCAGAACTATTTATTTATCAAAATAATAGAAGAAAATTTAAGAAAAGTAGAAATACATAATTTAAAAACATTTCAGAATCATAATTTTAAAATCTTAGAGAGAAAAATAAAGAAAGCGGAATGGAGTAGAAAAGAAGATGAGATGATGGAAAGGTTGATAATATTTAATAAGAAGACGAAGTGGTGTGAAATAGCTCGAATATTGAATGAGAAAAATCATAAATAAGAAGATGATAGGAAGATAATGCTAGAAGAGATGACTAAAGGTACTATAACCGTTGAAATATTAGGGATAGAAAGAAAAAGAAAAGGAGGAATTAAAAGTAATATATGAAAGATATGGTTATATTTCGAATAAGTTATTTGAAGAAAGAAGAAAAGTATTTCCGAAATTAATTTTGGACAAATATAGGAAATATAGGTGCAATTGAGAGGCATTTTGAATAAAGAGAAATAAATATAGAAGATAATTAGTCTCCATTCCATTTATTTAGATTCCTTAAAAGATAAAAGATTGATATTTTTTGATTTAATTTAAATCAATTCTTTTTCTGCAAAAGAAGCTTTTAGCTTCTTCCTCATACAACAAAGAAACACCGTTCTGTTTATTAAGAATTATTAGCTTAGATTTTTCTTTTATATTTTTATATACTTTTAAGTCAAATCAAACTAGATACAATCTTAACTATTTTTGCAAGATAAAAACTAAGAATCTCAATAATTATAAGCTATACATATGATAATATAAGGTAGACTTTTAACTCTAATTAATTTTTTAGCAAAGGAATTCAAAATTTTTTAAAGCTTCACTTTTATTCCTATTTAATATATTCGACTCAAGTACTTTTATTTATTTTATTGTACTTATCAAATTTTAAATATTCTAAATAATAAAATAAATAGATGATATACGAGAGCTAACTAGTTTTAAAATATCCATATATTTATAGCTTTATACATAATTATTTTGAAAGAAGATAGAATACCATTATTAGTAGTTCCAGCATATATAAATCAATTTGCTGGGTATATTTAATTCTTAAGATCTAAAGGGCGAAATGAGTGATTTAGTGTAAATTTTGTTTAAAATTAGCTGTTCAATGATTAAAACGTTAAAGGGTCAGAGAGCTTATAAAAAGTTTTAATATTTTTATTCTTAAAGATTGAAATAATTATCCAAGGCTGAAATTAAATGCCTTAATAAATTTTCTTAGCAAGATTGATTACTCTAAGAATAAGAGTATCTGCTTATAATTAACATGTTATTAAATCTAAGAGGAATTTACTTTAGCTGATATAAAAGCGTAATGAAGAACCTTTCATAAGTTAATTATTTAATTTCTCGTCTCTAGTCATTAATAAATCGCGATAAAAATGAATTAAATTAGTTTAAACTTTAGATATTTAACTCCTTTATCTTCTAGAAAATTACTATAATTAAAAAAATAAAAAATTTCACTATTTTGTCTAAGTTTCCTTATCGAAAAAATTAATGATAAATTTTACATTTTAGATTTATTGAATCATTAAGAATTGAATAAAAAGTAAGGTATTTAATTAGAATTTTCATACCTAAAATGAAAAATAACAAAGTAGGTTCTTTTATTTTGGACAAATTAATTTTCAAGCTTCTCTTTGAAATATTCAATTAGTCTTAAAAAAATAAAGAGATATATCAGATGTTTATGAATGATCTTAAAATTAATAATAAATAGCTCCAAATAAACCTTATTAGAACTTATTAATTTATCTCAAATATTTTGGATTAAAATATCTTTTGACTCCCCTAATACTTTCTCCCTATTCTATTTTTCCATTCCTGTTTATTTATTTTCCTATGCAAGCTTTGATATGTAAATTATTTCAAATGATGGGCTTTTCCTGGGTAATATAATTTTATGTAAAATGCTCTTTTTCTCTCTTCTATGTTTAACTTCTGTGATATTTTGTTTTCATCTATATGGTAACAAAGACTTTATGATTTTTCTCTCTGCTTAATCTTCAAATAATTTTCAAGACTTAACCAATTCCTTTCCAGTTTTTTTAAATTCTAAAATAGCCATCCTTAGTTAAAAATACTACAGGTTCAGAACTATAATATTCATTTCTTTATTAACTTCTCCTATCCTTAAGAAGCAAAAATATTAAACAATTGAAGATTTAGACTTCTCCTTTAATCTTAATTTTACGAAGTTTAGATAGCAATTATAACAGATTTACCAGCATAGAACTATATTAAAAAACTAGAATATACATTCTAAATAATCTTAATTGATCTACTTTTTTTTCCTTAGCTTCATAAATATTTTGAGTTGGCTGTTTTAAATGATGCTAAACTTTAGTGATATCAACTTACTAATTACAATTAATCCTTCTTCCCTAAACTAATTGATCTATAAAAATATGCATAGAATTGTTTTAAAATAAATCTCTATTTAATAGCAAAAGCTGTAGTAATTTAAAATTATATTAGACAAAACTCCTTGTGCTTATAACTGCTATCCCTTTTCTATTCTAGTTCTATCTTATTTATTCTATTCAATATTTCTACTGCTTAACCTTTTTGTAAAACCTTTCCAGCCTTCCCTTATAAATCTTTCGATAAAAGTAAAAAAGAGTAAGAAAATAAAGCAAATTATAGGTCTGATTCAATGTGTTTGATAGAGCACCAATAAAGATATTTATAGATATAATACTCAAACACTAAGTATATAAGATTAGGACTATATACAATAGCTTATATTTATAGTATAATAACTATAAAAGTGTAAGTTAATTTGAAAAAGCATATAAAGCTATATAATTGTATAGTATATCTTATATACATCTTAATTAAATATTTATAACCTATGCTAGTCAAATATTGTATATCATTATTAAAAGTGGATTGTTAGATTAGAAATTTCAATTTAAAGTTGTATTTTTAGGGGAAATAGTATGAAAGCTTAAAGATGAGAGAAAGAGTAAATTAATTAAAATTTCATTCTATTGACAATTTCAAACTTTCGCTATTATATATGGATAATTATTTCCTTTTATGCTTAAAAATTGTATAAGCCAAATTATAAATAGCTTACCTAGTAAGCTCCAAATCTTTATTTCTTTCACTATTTTTTAAATTTAAATCTTTATTTATTTTCCAGCACCAAACTAGTTTAAGGCTAGCTTAAAAACTCATCTATAATATTTCAAGCTTAGGTAATTGACTTAAATGTAAAATTATAAGTAAATTAAGAAATAAAAAATGGGATTATAAGTAAGTTTATAACCTAGTTGTAAGAATATTAGAGCATGCCATAATTAATTATACATGTGTAACTTGTTCATTTGACTTATAGATTAATGCTTTGATTTTCTTAACCTATATTCCCTTTTTAATAGCATAATTGATTTATTAAATCCCTTATTACTTAAAATCTACACTTATATACTCTATCATTTAACTAGCCTTATAGATAAATTTTCATTTAGCCTATTAATTTTCCTTTACAGCCTTAATAATTTAAACTAATTATATAAGAAGAAGTTTGTAATCCAATCGCGAGTCATTAATCTACTACTTTAATGAAAACGATCGAAATGTAAATCCTAAAAGAGAGAAAAATGGGAAATCTTAATAACAAGTTAAATTCTAATAGACTTCGTTTAAATCCTTTTAAAGTAATAATCTACACTAAATCTCTAGAGGAACAAATATGTAACTAACTTGACTAATTTAAAAGAGTAAACTCTAAAGGATTTCAATCTTTTAATAATTAAGGTAAACTAAATATTTAGATACCGTTTAAGTCGTAAATTATATGCTCTTTCTGTCTACCTACTGCAAGACTAATGCTGGAAATCCGGCTTTTGTACTCTTTGTAGCTGCTATATTTTATAGTATCAACAAGGCTTTAGTATATCTGAGATAGAGATGAATAGTTGTTTTAGTTTAATATTTAAATGGTAACATAGAGCAGATTGGTATAGTTATATAAGCTCTTAATTGTTTTAAATGCTTTGCATAATTTAAATTGCTGAATTAAAAAAGGTGCTCATTGGAATAGCCAACTTGCCATTAAGTACTGATAAAGATTATTTCAAAAAGTACTATTTGCATGTAGTGCAACTGTTGGAATAGCATAGATAAAAATCCACATTGCATATGCAAAATCTTCAGGAATGATTGTTTAAGGAAAATAAAGGGAAAAGAAAGGGTGATGGTGATGATTTAATAGGTGATTAAGATTAAGACAATTTTAACTATTTTTTATATCATAAAACTAAAAGTAGAGTTTATTTACTTGAAGTCATCTTGAGAAATAAAAATCTAAAACTCGGTATAGTAACAAAGTGCAAATTACTAACATGCCTGTGAGTATTTCTTCATTTAGTAGTTTTTTGAAGTCAATCTGCCTGAGTTTATTCAACATAGCTTACTTCTTTCCAAGTTGTAGTTATCTAGCTTCAACTGCAACTTCTTTTTTTTAATTTTCTTTGGCTGCTTAGATATTTTCTTCGCTTTCTTAGCTTTTCAATAAATTATTTTAGATGGTAGGGCTATTTTTCTAGCTGTTTTCATAAGCGTTTAATAGATTCCACTTTAGCTAACTTTCTTTATCAACATTGCAGTTTTGGAATTTACCTTTCATTCTTTTACAGAACAACGAATTTTATCTTAATTTTAGTAAGGGTAATTATTCAATCTTTCTATTATCAATGTACTTGCATATGATTATCTTCTTCTATAGCTTTTAATCATACTATCTCTAATTCATTTTCGAAACCTTCCTGGCACTAATACATTTTATATCTTAAGCCTACTGATCTATTTAAAGTTCTTCGTAGTTTTCATTGACAACTTCCATTTCTTTTAATATAATAAATTTTTAAAATTGGTAAGATAAGCCAAATCTTCTAGATTGTTTATTTAATTAAATTGGAAATTCATCTTTATAAACTCAAAGTAACGATTATAAGTCCTATCTTTAGTCTTTTAAGTTGTTATTTTAATAGTGAGAGGATTTACTTACCCTTCTCATATTTAATTATTTGCTTTATATAATTGCATATACATCATATACCAGATTAATATGCCATGTAAATTTAGTATAAGTTAGTCTATCGATATAATTGTTACTGAAGATTGAAAATATATTTATAAAGTAATTCCTGCCTTTTTTGATAAGCTTCACTTTAATTATTAAAAACTAAGTGAAAGGTACTTTTCTATAATTTTCATTTATAGGCTTTATTGACTAAAAACATATTTCATTGCTTAATAAACTAATTTACTAAGCTATTTTTTACTTAATTTTAGAGAGCAGATACAGTATGTGTTATAATTAAGCTACCTCATATTAAAAGCATTTAGATTGATATTTAAAGAGTCTGCTTTGGATATATCAAGTGGCTTTGTAGAATAATATGAAGCTTTGGCTGGTTTATATATTAATAAATAGTCAGTGTTATTAAATCCTAGTTAAGAGATTTTAATATTTGGTCTGCATTAATAATTGGCTCTTTTTATTGTTGCTATTTCACCTTCTACAATAAAATCTATTGCCTTTTTTTTGAAAGTTAGCTAAAGTTGATATTTTTATCATGTTGCTTAGCTATCAACTCAAGCCTTTAGTTTACTTTTTCGATATTAACATTTTTTTTAAGAATGATCGCTCATAAAATTATCGGATTTTCTCTTAAAAGCGGGTTTACAAGCTAAACTCCATAAACTATATATACCTTTAAATATTTTTATATGCTTTCTACTTTGAATTTTAAATGCTTTCCTAGTGATACGAAGGATTCGTCTTAAAATAGTGATATAATTAGTTTATCCTAACTCTTCATCTCATATACACAATACATTCTTACTTCTCACGATAATTAATATAAACGGTTCTGAGAGAAATCATAGCTTTCTACTATTTCTGTCTATTATAAGTAAAATTCTTGATAAAGTAGCATAATATAGATCATATGTATTTTAAGGGTTTAATTGGCTATTTATATTTTCATTTTAAGAGCTGCTAGCATTGATTTTTGCTGATTTTGAAAGTAAAATTTTTCAGGTATTAAACAAAGAGATTTGGTATTATTATACTCTTATATATCCTAATTAATAACAAAATAGCTTTTATATGATATGCTGGCTATTTAAGCTAGTTTAAATATTTGCTTTTTCTCACTCTATATCAGTGTATAATACAGCAATTACCATTATAAATCTAATCCCAATATGCTAACCATGCATGTCCACTTTTCATACTTAATTTTCATCTCTTAAATCCTCTTTTAGACCAAGAAATTTACTTCTTTAACATTAACCTGAATAAAACGTATAAAAGTAAAATTATTTATTGAAGGAATTAGGGAGAATTCCTTTTAATACCTAAAGGATTTAAGATTAAATACCAAACTAAAGAGAAGATGAAATGATAGTAAGCAGAGTGAGAATTAAAGAAGAGAAGTAGCTTAACCAAATAGGTCTATTTAAGCAACCCATTCATTAACATACCCTAATCACATTTCTATTACTTCAATACTCTTCTTTAGATTATATCCTTTAGTATATTTAGACTTATCTTGTATACTCTATATAATAGATAAAATAGACTAGAGTATAAATTATAGAGTCGTTTATTATTAAAGTTGAAGGGTATTTGTCAATTTAAGTTAAAGCAATAGGGGAGATTTAAATTGAAATTATGTAATTTGAAACATACTTTAGCTTAAGAAGCTATGTTTGCTAAGGAATTAGAACATAGATATATTTTGCTAACCATAAGAAATAGCAAAAAGCTGCTCTAAGAATTAGAGTAAGGAAAAATAAAGATAATTGCATATAGAGAGTGTGAGTGAGAATTTGATGAAAGCTCTAAACTTATTATTAAATTAAAAAGATACAAAAGTTTAATTATATAGCATTTGAAATTAGATTAAGAAAAGGTATTGATATATTAAGAAAACTCAATAACTATGGATATCAAAGATAGAAATACGGAATATGATAGAAAGAATAAGACAAGTCTGACTAAGAATCTTATCAATATAATTTGATGTCTTTCAGAAAAAAATTAGTAAGGATGTCTTTTATTAGGCTAATTCTATTTTCCTTTTTACTACTAAAACTTGATAATTACACAGTCACTTTAAACAACGGTGAAGGAAATAATTTTTATAAGCGGATCATGAGAATCTTACTCCACTCCTCTAATTTCTCCCGAACTTTTCCTATATATCTATATATAAACACTAATTTAAGGAGTCAATAATAATAATTAAAATAGAGATCAAAGCAAATTATTATTATATTTAAACTTAATCAATACAATCAAATAAATCTTAGTTACTAAGCTTTTAATCAACATCATGCATTAACTACAATCCTTTGAACTGAAGTATTAGTTAAATGGTTAAATTATTAAATTATATAACAAGCTTTAGTATAATAAGGAGGAATAATAAAGCACTTAAATTACCTAATTTTGACTTTTTAATTACTTAGATTAGATAGTAACCAGCTTATTATACTTTTACTAGTTAATTAGTTTGCTTTATTAGACTTAAAACTAAAGATGATAACTATTACTATGCAATTTTCTTTTTTAAGAACTCAACATACAAATAGTAAGCATATTTAGCCTAGTTAAATAAATAAAAGGCCAGAAGTTAGAAATTATATATTAATATCTGGATAAATGATTAAAAGGATGCTTGAAAGTAGAGATATTGATATTTATTTAATAAGTGCTAAGTACTGTTAATAATCGCTATTTTATTAAGAGTTATCATTATGCTGGCAAATTCTTAGGTTATAGATATAAAAAGAGAATGCATAAATCGTATTTCAGTCCTAAGCTTCATAATAATGGGTATACAAAGCATAAATAGGGAGATAATCTAAGTATATAAAGCTTTTATAGTACTATGCTCTAATTTATCCTTGATCTATTATTTTTATTCCTTTTACCTTTTGATATAATCTGCATTGATCATTGTAGAGAATAAAGAATAGCCTATAGTTAAATTTCTAAAATTTTATAAATCAGTCTAATAAAGTGATATTGCACAATTTTAAAATAGCTAAATCCGAAAAAAGCAAAGTATGAAATAAAATAATGAGAACTTATCAATAGTTAGAGTATTTATTAAGGGATTACAAGCTTAAGAACAGATCTTTAAGAATCTAAACTTGGATTCTTTTAATAAAAGCTCTAAAAAAAGAAAAACATCTAATCAATAATAATGGTTTAGATAGATTTTAATTAAAGAGTAACTTAGAACTTGCTTGAGGTAGCCAAATTTAATTTAAAGGTTATATTTAATATAATAAAGTTCATAATCATTGATCATCTTCTAACTACTTAGGTGAAGCTTCGGAGATTTTAGAACTACTTTTAAATTCTTAAGAACTTTAAGTTGATTCACTTTATTAAAATGAATACGAATGTTAACTTTAATTTTAACTATCTTAAGTGGAATGCAAAAAAAACTTTTCATTTTGCTCTAAAATATTAATATATTAAGATTATTAAAGCTCGATCTCTTAAATCTATTAGTAATCTTACTAACTAAATATTTTTTCTATAATTGCTCTAGAATTTAATTTATCTACCTTTTTTATATTTTTGTCGTTAAATTTTTTCTAAACTTTTAAGATTTCATTAGTAAAGGATTTACTTAGTCACTCACTCTCTTGCATTATTTAGCTTTATTCAGAAGTACAATATTTGATTTGCATTTGATTGCTACTAATCTTAGGATTATTAAAAATTTATACTTTAAAGTTGATGCATCTTTTCTACAATTAATTTGCCTTTTCTTTAAATAGGAAATAATATGCTCTTTCAACTGATGGATCTAGAGAATAGTTCTCTTATTATGTTTCTTAGAAGATTTAAGAAAAATCATTTTAAGTCTTTTCACTTCACATGCATTCATTTTTTCCTTGTAGTAAAGGCGTTTAGATACATACTTTCTTAATTTAAAAGCTAATTTAAGACTAATATTCTTGAAATTGCTAGCTAATTTAATCGTTGATTTGCTTTATTTGCTAGAAAAGGTTTTGCTTATCTACTTCTGATAATTCTAATATTTAAGACTCTTGCTAAGTGTTTAAGAAAGGGTGATTTAATATTTATTCTATAGTAACCCTTTATTCTATTTTATATTAAAGCATTCCTTCTATAAGGTTTTTACACTCTTTTGAAATAAAAGCATTGTCAGGCCATATCAAACTTTTGCTGCCTTAAAATTGCATCTAGTAAAGTTCTACCAAATTATCCGCATTAAAGCATGGATTTCCTGTTACCATTTCATATAGAATTACTCCTAGACTTCAAACATCAACTTAGGGACCTTAATTTGCAAGCATCCAATTAAATATCTCAGGAGCTTAATAAATAGGAGTACCTACTTGAGTTTTTGCATCTTCAAAGCCATTTGATAAGCCAAAATCACATATTTTAAGAGTAGCAGCTTCGTTAGCAATAGAAAGTAAAATATTAGCAGGCTTCAAATCTCTATGAAGGATATTTTAAGAGTGAATTTCTTTGATACCTAAAACTATTTATTTAAAGAAACTTTAAGCCACACTTAAAGAGAGTGCTCCATGATTTTCTAGATAATTTTCCAAACTGCTACCTTCCATAAGCTCAAGTATAAGATATCAATTATTTTTAGTTTTAATGGAGTCAAATATTCTTATAACATGCTCATTATTTTGTATTTTGTTAAGATTCGAAATTTCTCTTTTAACTTTTTCATCGAAATGCCTATTTACTCCTATTTTCTTGATTGCTATTTTAATTTGTTAGCAGTTTACATTAAAGCCTTTGTAAATTTCTCCGTATTAGCCTTTGCCTATAAATTCTCTTGCTACATAGTTTTTAATTTAAAAAGTTTCTATCCTTTGATTCATTTATAATTAATTAAGAAAAGTTGATTCTTAAACTAAATTATGATATAGTGTTTGTTAATCTAAAGCTTTTAATAAAATATTTCTAAGATAAATTGAGTAAATATCTACCTTATGCTTACTATTTAAACTCTTCTTTATTTACCTAAATAAATATTTCCTCTATCTACTTTAATTTATCATTTCTTTATTTATCACTTTTAAACATAGTAGCTTATAAAATAGACTTGCAGTTCTTTTATTTTAGTTGTTTCTAATTAAATATATCAGTTTAAAATACTAGTAGATTAGTGAAAATATATACAGATTGTTGCTTTCTATTCCCTTTATTTAAATTACTTTGATAAAGGTTTATTAATTATCTAGTATTATGATATAAGTCTTTAAACTTAATTTTGCTTGCTAGATTAAATAGAATGCTAGGAATGCAAGTAATAAGATTTGTTTATGTTTAGGAATTTTAATTTAGAGTTTAGAGATTTTATCTTATTCATTTAATTAATTTACTTTCATATGCCTCTAGGATTTATAATAGTTAGCTTATAGAATATCCTAAGTATTTAAACGAAATTATTAAGCATTATATAAGCAACTTTGATATTATTAACATCTGTATGTCTTATACTTTCTCTTTATTATTGACTGAATAAGCATTATTTTAAGAAGATTATTTTAGCTTGTAATATAACAACTAATCAAGCTATTGCATATTTATTTGAAGCTGCTTTTTAGTCTTTTTATCTTTTATTTATGGCTATAGCTTTATTTAAGGTCTTAGATTTTATTAAGCTTTAAGGAGACAAATCATTTCTTTTTAATACTCTTTCTCTTAATTTAAGCGAATGAAGAAAATTGCTAATGCTAATATAATTTATCTCCAAAGTATAATTAAGCTATTCCTTTGCTTTTGCTCTCTTGTAATTGAGTAGTTGCTATACATCCCATCTGATTCTGGTTATTCCTATAGTTTAATCTTATTAAAATTAACCTAGCTGCTTTATATTTCCTAGCTTCTAGTTCCTTACATTTTTGAGAGTTTCTAAACCTGGAAATCGAAGAATTATCTAATTTTAAATCTAAAGACACTGATTTTAAGCTAAATTCCGAAAGATAAGTTAAGACTTCAGTTTTTTCTAGCTTCTACTTTACAAGTAAACTCTATAATAAGATAGGTAAATATTCTGAATTAAAGCCAATACAGCTTACATATCAATAAGTTAATATCAGATTCACTTTACTATATTAAATCACATTACATTAGACATTTTTATTATCTATAGTAGCCTTTCTAGTTATATGGTATCCCCTTAACTAAGAATATAGACATAAGTGGATTAAATTTAATGGCTATTTATTGAAAAGATTAGAGATGTTTATGTAATTTTAACTAGAGATCTCACTATATTAATTTTACCTGTTTAAGCTTATATATGCTCATGCGTAAGTTTCTTGAATGCTAGTATGACACTATCCTATGGATAATGTTAAAGTCTATTACTTTAATACTTTCTAAATAATGCTAATAAGAACCTATAGAGAAGATATTGAGGAAAGGGTAGAAGATTTCAATTGGAAACTGAAAAGAGGGTAATACCAAATTAATTAGTAGCGGTAGGATTATGAATTAGATTCTTAATGTAAGCAGTTTAAAGGTATAAAGAAATAGTAATCTAAAGTTGTTTCATTGCTAAAATAAATTACTTCGACAAAAAGATTTTGATAAATCTCAAGAATATTGAACTTGATAAAACCAAGAAGATTAAAAAAATCAAATTAAATCGAATGACAGTTCAAAAGATCTTAAGTTTGGAAAGTGTGGTAAAAAGGTATCTAAGGTTAAAAGTAAAAAAATACAAATATTCATAATAACAAAAATTGAAGTTTACTTAAATGGAAAAATATAAAAAGCAATAGCTTAAGATGAGTAATACAAAATAGACTTTATATAATAAGAATATAATACAAAAGTTGGTTATCTTTTACTTTAAATAACTCCAGATTTAATTCACAGGGGAAAGCATTTAAAATTAATTAAATTATAATAGTTCTATCCAAGCTTACGTAGAAAATAATTTAAGCAATGTGAATTATAATTAGTCACTTATAGTATCTTAATATAGTTAACAACAAACAAGTTGAGAAATATTTTTTAGTTAGTAGTAACTTAAAGTATTATATTAGTTATCTAGTCCTAATTTTTAAAAGGAATTGTAAATTATAATAAGCATCTTTATAGCACTCCTAATATTTACTCCCATTGTTGGATGTATTATATTTAGTGAAAGTAAAGATATTATATAGCTTTTAATTATATCGAAAGGATTAGAGAATCGTCAGATAAAAGTGTCTTAGCAATGAAAATGTATTTTATATGTTTGTCTATTGCAAACTTCTTTCTAGGATATACTTACTTGTAATTTTGATGCTAAGTTCATATTACTGATAAGCTAAACTTATATAAAAGGATTGAATACTAAAAGTTTCTTATTTATTGAGTACTTAATCTCAATGTCTTTATAGAACTATATACCTATTATGCAGTTCTATTTTAGTGTAACTTTAATTTTATAGGAGCATTTTGTTATGAATCTTCAAACTTCAAAAAGAGTCTATTCAGTAGTTAAAAGTATTAAAGATTATAAAAAGATTATCAATAAGTTCTAATTTTATAAGCAGAAACTACTGATTAGACTTATATCAATTAGAAATTTACAAGTATCTAAATTCCCAAAATAGATAAAATAGGCAAAATCTTTCATAAGGAATTATTGAAGAGAAGATTTAAAATGTTTAAATTGAAAAATGAAAGATCAATAAATTCCTCAGATATAAAATAAACATTTTAAGAACATTTGTTTAAGTACCTTTACATAAGGAGTTCGAACATGGAGCATGAAAGTGCGTTTGAAGAAAATAGGAACTTTATTTGAACTAATTACATATACCACTTCAAGTAGTTAAGTAGATATGTTCCATTATTCAAAGATTTAAAGAATTATATCTATTATTATTATTTCAGGCAGAAACTAAACTAAAATCAATAATTATGTTTATAAGTCCCTAGAAAAGAGATAATAAATAATAAATAAAATTATTCTAGAGCGTGTAGCACCTGTTGAACGCGCAGCTCTTTCAATTTTATATTTAATATTAAAAAAGTGTTTTCATACTTCTTGCTGTCATTCTATTCGTCCAATGAATCTCGTCAGCTTCTCCAAATGGTAAATCTATTTAATAAAAAATATTCTTGAGGCTCGAATCAAATGCTCTAATCTTCTTGATTCAAATAATAATTAGTAATTTAGTCATTAGTAGGTCCGTCAGTCAAACTTTCATACTGCTAGCGAGAATCCTAGGGCAAGTTGGGGAATTCTCCTACGAGCTTTTCAACCCTGCCCCTCGTTGACATTTAGTGATAGATTACTCACAATGCAGTATACACTGCACCAGATTACCTACTTATTCTCCTAATGAGTTACATTATATGAAATCTATGAAGCTCAGATTTTATAAAAGTGTTACTAAAACTAACTATTAGATATAACTTAAAAATCTCAAAAATAGTAGAAATAGCAGAAAAGCCTCAATGCTCTAAATAATGAAGTTTATTAGCTAAGTAATATTGGTCATTTGTTATAACTTAGATATAGTTACCTTTAGAAATTAATTTACGAATTTAATTATAATCTTAAGAGCTTAATGAGATTTATGAATTATATAGCAATATGAAGATTTAAGAAATTTCGTTTATAAATATTCAACTATAAAAATAGTAAAAGACCGATTAAAGTAAAAATCTCTTAATTAAATGTAGAATCTTATATATCAAATTCTCCTCCCCTTCTCTTTGACTGTTTTTCTTCCTCGTAAATTATAGTAGAATTTCTTTCACTAATATCACTTAACTCGTTGTATGTATATTATTATTGTTCATTTATGCCCTAATCTGTAGATTAAACTTAAAATTATCTAGATTGGAAAGTACATTAATTCATACTAATATTCTTTTTAAGAATTTAAAGCTAGTTTTATATTATTTTTTTATCTACTTAATATTAGGCTTCTTAATTGTCTTGCTAATTTTAATTTTTCTTTTAAATCTCTTTTGTAAAATCACTCGATAAATCTTCTACGACTAATTCATCTGAATTCTGAGCCTTTGGTTGATCTTGCTTTGTCTATTTTTCATTTCTTGCTTTTTTCGTTTAAATAACTCTTAAATTTCAAGATTGTAATTAATCATAAGCTATTGAACTCTCTTCAATATCTCTGCAATTAAATAAGAAATTTCTGATCCTCTAGTCTCAGTATTCTTTTTATGTTAGTCTTATATTCTCTAAGTTTGCTTTGTATAGCTAAAGTAGACTAGTGTTTGTTAAAAGGTATAGTTCTATTTATTTTAATAAGCTTATAACTTCTAACTGTCTGAAGTTTTAAAATACTGGTCTACTATGTTTGTTATCCTAATTAAGATACTAATCTTTAAACTGTCCTTCTTCTGATATTTCCATTTTTCTTTTGATGGATATTTTTCTCCTTTCAGCTTACTTTCGAATTTTATCCTATTCGTTTTCCCAGTTTTATACTATTTCATTTAATGGAATCTAATTTTAGAAGCAGATCAAACAAGAATATCATTTTACTGATATTTTATACAACTCAGATCCAATCTCTTAAATCACTTGGTAGAGTCAGGCTGATATGAATGTGATGCTAAGTAAGACTAGAATTAGAAAGATAAATATGTCTAGTGATTGGTAGCGCTAACCAGAATCAAAGTATATACCACAGTACAAAATAAAGGCTGAAATAAGCAAGTACTTAATCTCCAGATTGTTTAGTTAAGGCTTAACATAAGGATTATATTTAAGCTAAAGCTCTATACATACTAAGAGAATTAAAATTAAACACCAAAACTGGAAAATTATTGTAGAATTCTATAAGAAAATGAATAATAAGGATATTATGTACTTCTCATACATCTTAATAAACTCTCAGTAGTAGAACTGATCTTTGTATCCTATTATAAGGAATCCTAGTTAAGATTTTATGGTAATAGATTTTATCTCTCTTCTGTTTTTGTAGAGTCTCAAGAACATAAGCATTGGAACAAAGATACCATATAATATTAAACCTGGCAAAGAAAAAGTTAGGACAAATTTTAGGTGGTTTGCTTTCCAGCATTCTATATTGGTATAGGCGTTTAGTACGTAAAAATCTTTTGAAATAGAGTAGCAACTGAGTGAACTAAAAATAGTAAGTATTAACTCGGTGTTTATTTAGAAAAATGAGACGCATACAGCAGTGACAAAAACGGACTTATTAAATGGTTTTCTCTTTATTAAAGATCATAGAAGTATAAATAAGAAACTAAATATTAAGATTACAATAGGCAAAGACAATGTACTTACCACCTTACTATAATATTTACTTTCACCTTCCGAATAAAAACAGTCAAACTTGAAAACCGTTGATGTTGTTGTAATGAATCTTCCATTTATTTAGAACAGTCCTTTGAAAGCATCCGGCCAATTGAATTAAAAGTTTTAGATTAAAACTGAAAACTACATGTAATTGTTAAATATTTTAAAGTATACACTATAAAAAGAGTCTTGTATCTATGCTGATTTTAAAGTGCATCTTACTAGATAAATAATGTAGACGATAAATATTGAAATAATAAAAGATGCTAGTATAATAGAAGAATCTCTATCTATACACTTTTGGCATTTATTAAGTCCATTCTTTATCCAGTTTTAATCACAAACGTCGCATAAAGTTCCCACATAACCTTCTCAGCAATTACCTTATCATTTTATTTCTTTTTTTATTTCCTTTCTTTTATTAGAATCTGATGATTTAAGATATTCATCTACTAGAATATTGCTTAAGTAAGTACCTTTACATGCAAATTAATTAGGACACTTATGCATTATTTCAGAATTGTAATTTTCTTTTCAATATCCCTTTAAAGGGACAATTAAATCACTTCCATAACATCATGCACCATCCATACACTCTTTGCATTTTTTATCACTTATATTTAAAGAATACTATCCATATAAGCAATTCTAGCATTATTTTTAATCTATCAAGATTTAGCCTTCGAGGCACTAAACTATGTTTATTTCATACTCGATTTTACTTTAAATACTATGATCTATAATCTTGCTATTTTTATTAATGGCATCTGTTTCTAAAAATAGATGGATTTAACTTCCTGGCTTTGCGTTTATTATTATATCTTTTATATTGAAAATTCCCTCTTTAGCTGATATTCTAGTTTTTCCTGACAATTCTGAGTTGTCAGAGTAGACTGAAACAGTAGACTAGTTATCAGTTTTTATAATCTAGCCAAATATATCTGTTATAAAAATCGAGGTTTCAGGAATCTAGAATCCAGGTATCTAATCTGTAAGCTTTCTTAATTTAGTTTTATTTTTACTACAATGATCAAGTGCATCACTAACTGAAGAATTTTATAACTTGAAGGCAAAAGCTGATAAATGGCTTCCATAATAAGCTGAGTTATTCTTAAATAAAGAACAAATATCTTAGCTATTAACTTCAGGATCAAAAACAGGTAAACATCCTTGAATAGAAATGGCTCCTCCTTCGCTAAACTCACTTAAGATGCTGTTGTTAATGAATATGTTACTTTTAATTACATAACTACAAACTACCAAGTCATCACATACTAATCTAAGTGCTCCTCCTTTATAAATTTAGTTTCCTTTATTCTTGATTTAGTTATTAATAAATAGATTGCTTTAGAAAGTAACATTAGTGTTCTAGCAATATCCTACTCCTCCATTATCAGATGCTTAGCAAAGCTTGAATATATTATTTTTAATGGTGCTTTGATGTTATATTTTGTCATTTATAATTACAAAACAAGAACCAGAAGTGCCTCTTTAATGTGAACATAAGCAGTTTGTCATGTTTAACTATGAGTTTAAAGAATATACTGCTGAACTGTAACTCTATTAACTTATGCCTTCTTAAAACGTTGTGGCGTCAAGAGAGACAAAGCCTTGATTAGTAGCAATGGCAGTATTCTCATAGTTATTTAGATCGCTTAGTATCATAATAATTGATGAGTCTTGCATATACACTACAGATCCTAAACTCTAAGAAGTAATGTAACTAAAGGAGGTATTTGAAACTCTAATTTCTGACCAAAGGGCATAAATACATCCTTAATTAGCACTCATATTCTAGAAAAGGGAAGAGTTTATCTCTAGTAATGATTTAACTGAATTAATAGCACTTCCTTAATATCCTTATCCTTAGTAAAAAGTAGAGTTGTTTATGAAAATTTCAGCTTGAAAATCGCTTTAAATAAACGCTCCATATTTGGAACTTTAATTCTAAAAAATTGAATTATCTATCAGTACTTTAGAACTCCATGCCATAATGCCTGCGGTTTAAATATCAGCTATATTGTTTTCTAATAAGGTATTTGCTAATGATAGTTAGCTTCTATAGGTGAATATGATAGAAATAGAGCCATTATTACTTTTAATTTTAGTATTAGTGAAGAAACTTGGATTAACGAGTTGAGAGTTCCATAAGTTAATAATTCCCAATGAAAAAGCTGTATTATTTACTATTAAGGAGTTTGTTATTTAGAATTAAGATCCTTGAACAAACAAGCATGCTCCTTCATTTGCTATGTTCTTTGAAAAAACTGTATTTTTAGCTTTGAAGGTACTATCTAATTGAAGGAATCCTATTCCACCACTAATTTTTGCTTAGTTATCATAACATTGAACTCGATCAAATTATAATTTCGTCTTTTAGATAAAGAAGACAGCTCCTTGTTCAGCTTTATTATTTAAGAATAAGGAGAAACTAATTGATATGTTAGATTAGTCTGCATTCAAAACACCTCCAACTGTAGCTTTATTATTATAGGAATAGCATTAACTTATCTTTACTTATGATGCTTAAGATTAAAAGACTGCTCCTCTCTAGGCTGTATTGCTGTCGAAAATGCAGTTTAAAGCAATAGCGTAATCTTTAAATAATTCAATAACACTTCCTGAACGGAAAGCTGAGTTTCCCCTAAAGCTACACTAGATTATTTAGTAAGTAGACGCTTAAGATTAAATAGATGCTCCTTTTAATCCCTAGTTTCCTTCAAACTTAGATAGTTTGAAATCAGCAAAAGTATTCTATAATGAAACTATATAGCCACCAATGGCTGTATTATCCATAATCGAGCAATTATATAAAGAAAGATTTTAGTTTTATGCTTCAAAAATAGCTCCAAAGTTAACTTCGTTTGACTATATTTAAGTTTCTTAAACCATCATTTAAGAGTTTTTTGTTTCTAGTACCCCATATTATGCTTTATTAAAGTTAAACATTACTTTACTAATTTTAACTAGATTGACTTAGAATAGGTATATTATAGAATCTGCTCTATTATTTTTAAAAAAGCTTTTATCTAGTACTAGTTTATCTGAAATCATTAATTCTAGGATATTGCCGCTAAGTGAAGTGTTGTTCTAGAAATTTACTTCGCTTATGTAGATGTTAGATTAAAATAAAGACAAAACTGATCATTTAAAAGCTATATTTTGAGTCAACTAGCAGTTTCATAGGTATATTTTCGATAAAGTTAATTAAATAACTGCACCACCATTTGCCGTGTTTTGCTGTAGTAAACTGTAACTTATGAATATGCTCGATAAATAAGCATATATATAGCCTCCACTATTTTCTGCCTTGTTACTTCTAATTTTATTATACCTATCTCATAATGTTGTGTTGACTAAATATAAGCATGCTCCATTTTAAGCTTGGTTTGCTTAAGCCGAAAAGTTAGAAATGCTTATCTCGCTTTTCTCTAAATAGATGATGCCTCCCATATCAGCTGTATTATTTCTTCCATTAAAATTATCTATCACAATTTTAGAATTTAGTCCATAGATAAAGCTTCCTTTCTTAGCTATATTACTTTATACAGTAACATTAGAAATTTTCACGTTTGATGAACTAAGAAATAGGACTCCATTATCAGCTTGGTTTTTTATGAATTCTGAATTTCTTAAAATAAAATCTAATTCAGAACAATAAATTATGCTTCCTTATTTGGCTAGATTACTCTTAAAAGAGTTTCCTTATATGTATAATATAAAACTATACATGCCTACTATATAAAATACAGCTCCCTATTAGTCAGCCTAGTTTTCCTCGAAATAGCTATTTTATACTAAAGATATTTATGTTCTTTCTAGACACAAAAATCCACCATTGCCTGCGAGTGCATAATTTTTCTTAGCTTCTATATTATCAAATTCATTTACTTTAGATTTAAAAAAAGACAAAGCACCACAAGATGACTTTGCTTTGTTATTATCAAAAGTACAGTTTTTTATCTAGTTTATAAAAGAATCCATAGCACCTAAAGCTCCCCCTTATATTTAAGCTGTATTATTAAGGAACTTATTATTTTTAAGGTTTTCGATCTCTACTCTTAAAAGATAAATACTTCCTCCAGATTTACTTGCCAAATCATTCTAGAATGTATTGCTCTTAATATTGGAAACTAGGCTATCAATAAAATATAAGCTTCCTCCCATATTTTCTGCTTGATTCTAATAGAAAATACTGTTTTGCAAACTTCCCAAAGATGAATTTTATAAAGCTAGGAATCCTCCGCTACTTAAAGCATAGTTTTATGAAGCGTAGATTGATTCTATTGATATTATATATGATCAAAATAATTAAAAGCCCCCTCCATATAAAAAATATGCTTTATTGTCGACAAAAGAACAATTACTGAGATGAGTAATAGTGGAATTCAAAATAGCAAAAGCTCCTCCTTGCGCAGCTTAATTTAGTTTAAAGATACTATCAAGTATTTCTTTTACCTCTGCTTATATTAAGCATATACTACCTCCAAGAACAAAAGCTTAATTATTATCAAAAATACTGCTTTTTATACTTTTTACTGTACCTTTTTAAATAAAGAAAGCTCCACCTGAGTCTTTAGCTTCACTATTTAAAATATAGTTTTATTCCAGGCTCTCAAAGTTCGAATAATAAGATCGCAAAAACCCTCCTTCTTAACCTAGATTTCCTATTGCGAAAACTCTTTGAATCGAAGTGATGTTAGAGTAATAAGCAAAAATAGCTCCTCCGTACTAATTATCTTTATTCTAGGTAAGAGAGTTATTAGCAAATAAGCATTAATCTATATAATGCACGTAAGAGTTTAGTATGGCTATAGCTCCTCCATATTAAGTAGCTTAGTTCTCAATAAATTTACAATTAGAAATTGAATTTACATGAGAATAGTACAAATAGATACTTCCTGCTTTGATACTTGCGATGTTTTCTTGAAATGTGCAATTTGAAATTTAATCTACTTAAGATAGTTCGACTTAAATAGCACTTCCAAATAAAGCAGTATTTTTATAGAAAACACATTCTATAAAGCTTGCGGTAGATCTCTTAACCACTATATTTCCTAATCCTTCTAAAGCTTCATTAAAATTAAATTGACTTTGAATACTTTGGAAGCTAGATTAAAAAATGTAAACTAAAGCTTAATTGATGCCTGAATTTTGTTCAAATTAAGAATATTAAAGGGTTAGATTTGACATCTATGAGTATAAGCAGTACTAGCTAAATTAATTTCTTTGCATAGTCAAGCCATCGAATATCAAATTGCTACTTAAACTGAAAATTATATTTCCCTTATTCGAATCAATGTTACTTCCTTTCATGAAGACACTCGAATATGCTAAATACAGTAAAAATTCGTCTGATACTGAATTAAAAAGCAAATTTGAGTCCCTAAAAACAAAGGAGCTTTAATCTAGTAAGATTAACTGATTATAGCTATTTTAAAAATATTGAAACGTTGATCTTGAAATCCTAAGCACCGACTGACTGGCTTATATAATGGCTTAGTTATTTTCTTGCTAACATTAACCAGGAAAGTTGCACATTCCCTCAAGTTATCAGCCCTCTATTACTAGATCTTGTATTATAAGAGTATCAGCAAATAGCTTTAAGAATAAGTAAGAATTTACAAGTCAAATTGTAGCAGTGGTTTGTCTGTTGTTGCACATAGCTTCTATTCATTATTCTGAGCAATTAAATACCTTTATTGATATGTTTTTAGATTACTTATATATTTGATTTCCTCTTATCATCTCACACTCATCCTCACATTCTAAACATTCCATACAATCCCATTCATGAGTGTGTGGAGAAAGCTAAATTTCGTAAGAAGCTACATAGATTAGCTGATAAAAAGCAAATGATAAAGAAGAGTAAGGAAAGTGAGCGCTGCCGTTCATAATCTAAATTTCTTGATTTTAATTCTCTTAAGGATAAGTCACATACACTATTTGCTAATTCGCTTAAAGTGTAGGTAATAACAAGACAAATATAGCTATTGTTAAAGCATAGGCTAAGCTTATCTTCATTTTAGTTATATATTTAATTTAATTTAAACCTTATATTAAAATGAGGAACTCTAAATATATATGGCAGGGTATTAAAAGAACTGAAAGACCTTGTAATTTTAATTTAAACTAACGAGGAATTCATACCAAGTTAGATTAAAAGACCTAGTTAAATATCCTACGAAATTAAGGATATAAGGACATACAAGCCCTAAAAGTGACTTATGGCATAAATTAGATTATTTATATCTAAAGCTTATCAAATTAAAGAGCTTTATTGAAAGCTTTTTAATAAATAGAACCTCAGATTAAAGCTCAATTGCTAAACACATTAAATTTTATTCATTTAGCTTAAATTATGTCTAAATATAGAAAGGAAAAAGGCTAAGATAAAATAGAAGCATAAAACAAAATAATTTACTATATAAATGCCATCATAGTACTTTTATTCTTCTTAAGATAAACAAAATTGTAGATGAGACTAATTTGAAAACTTATTATCATTACTCTATTTATGATCCTCGCTAAGATATTACAATATCCTCACCCATTAATAAAGCAATGCTATCTAAATCTTATTAATTTAGCACAAAATAAGAATAAATAACTCAAATAGCTGAATAATAATTATATTAAAAACCTTCTCTAGCTATTGGTTTATTCCATCTTCTCTACATACTAAGGTGTAAAATCATTTAATAAAGGAACTTAAATAGACTAAGATAAAAAAGTTAAGAGTATAAAACATCTATGCTTATAATATTTGTGATAAAGGATTTGGAAATTCTTCAAAATAGTAAAGTTGTAAACTATTTTTACAAGTTGGACAATACATCCGTTGTTAGTAGTAATAAAATTTTAGCAAGGAGAACCATTAATTTTAGTTTCCTGAGAATAATTTAAAGTTTAATATTGACTAAATAAAAAAATATAATAATAGATAGAAAGTCATGTGTTTATTCTCTATTTCTTTATCAAGATAAATATTCAAGCAAGTGAAAATTTTTAATTAAGAAATGAATATTTTTTGATTTTTAATTTTAGAACTGAAGATTTTAAATAGCGTGACTAGATATTTGCCTCTAAACTATTTCCAAACTTTTACCATTTTACTTGTCTTGGACTGAAAAATTCCTTTTCAGTACATGGTATATACATTTTAGTTGAGGCTTATGCTTTTTATTTCCTTCTCTTAATCGAGTTTTTCAAATTTTGAAATGAAGATTTTTATAATCTAATTATGATAACTTCCATTAGATTTCGTCAATTAGATGAATAATTAATGAATTTTTAGTGATGAATTAATGATAAAAATAACTTTAAAGATAAGTTCTAGTATCACTCTATTAGGACCATTTTTCAATTTACTAATAACTTGGAACCTGAAAAATATATTAGTTAAAGAAAGCTATTTTAAAGAGAAAAAATGATAACTCTACAGAAGCTAATAATAATATAAGTCAATGCATTATATAACGAAGCTAATAATTAATCAAGCTATAGAAAATAGATATTCATAGAGGAGAATTTAGATAGTTACTCTATTTAGAATAGAAGAGATATAACAACAAAATTAATTGATTTTTGTATATTTAAGTAGAAAAATCTAAAGGTATAATTAATAAATATTCTATTATATCAATTTAAAAAGCTTTAAACTTAAATCAAATCTACTCAATTTAGTCTGAGTTCTACAAAGAAAGAAGATGCTTATTTAATTTTTAAGCTTTAAATGAAGCAAAAAAACTTAGTAGCTGATTTACTAATAAAGCCATTCTAAAAAACTCTTATATGAGGTATAAAGAAAAGCCGTAATGATAAACCTAGATTTTGAGAGTGATAATTATAATATTCCTAACATAGTAAAGATACTTATCAATGAGTCTTGCATTTTTAGTGTATAATAATTAGAGAATAATAATCTAGGAGCTTATAGATTTAAAGTTTTAATATCAAAAATAAAGGATAATTGTAAATATTCAGAAAGATATATAGAGAGTTAACTGCAATAGAATAAACCTATTACTCTAATTTAGGTTATATCACTTTAATTATGATTCAGTATAGAGTAGATTATGCTTATTTATTCAATTATTAAATGTTTAATAGAAAAAGCGGAAATTATAAGTAAACTGATATAATCCGAAAATTAAGGAGCTTCTTTATTTAAATTAAATAGATAAATAATAGCTAGTTACTTGGTGACTTTTATACTCTACATTTAGCTACTAGTTAAATTTTGTATAAGATGATATATTGGAACGAATTATTTCAACTAGACGAAATGTTTATAGTGAGCAATACATAATTCTCAGATATCTATGCTTTTAAAGATATCAGAAACAAATTTAGATTAGAAAAAGGAATTTGATAGCTAATTTATTCTAAACCAAATTATGAAAAAATTAAAAAAAAACAATTATATAATTTATTTAAGTTAATGCATCAAAGTTAATCATATGCCACTCTGGATTTTGAATAGATTTATAACTTTCTTGAATAATTATTATTTTAAGTAATTATTTCAAAAGAATAAACTTTCAAATTTTATACGACTTTTAGAAAGTATTCATAAATTGGGTGTTTGACTTCTTTACTTATTTAGAAGTATAAAGGATATGAGTATTAATAAATATGAGTTATAATTTAGTTTTTAAATCAAAATATTTTTGATTGATATTTACTCGTTACCATGAGATTATGTTCCTTAATAAAATGCATTTATTATTTTCTTAGAATTATCTTATAGTTGATTCTACTTATTTATTAATAAGTAGCTTCTACTTTAGCTATACTAAAGATCAGAAAATTTTTATTCTTACATGATCACTTTATTTAATCCCCCAAACAGATTTCAGATTGATTGAAAAACTTTATTTATTATACCTTTTTTAAATAAGTTAGTTTCTAAGTTATTTTCTTAGCTAAGAACTTCAAAAAAGACTAAAATTTTCTTGGTTCATATAAAAATAGTTGACGCTTTATCGAACTTTAAAGCATAATTTCAATTTTCTTTTTTATCTTATTTAGCTATTTTTGCAATATTAATTCAAGCAATTATTCATTATAAATCTCTTTTTAATTTACTCCTCTTAAAGTTCTTTCCACTCTCTCATAAGATATTAATAATCATAGATACAGTTTTAATTAAGAAGTATTATAATGGCTGATTCTTTGATTTCTGTTTTAGCTTATTTGTATCTTATCTCTTTTATACATCTCTCAATCATTTTTAGTTTGGTTTGGATATTTAAATTCTAGCTATTCAAGCAATTTATTCTCTAATTCATTTAGTTATATTAAGCTTGTTTATTTTAGATCTCAATATATTCTTCCTAACTATGTGCACATTTTTTTAGCAATAAGATCTTATGAACATTTCATTTTTTACTATATTACAAAACCTATAAAATAAAATTGCTTAAAGGAGTAAAATTGAAATAGTAAATTTAATAGAATGCTAAAGCATCAAAAGCTAGAAAAAGGAAGCTTAATTGTAAGATTAAAGTGAAGAATTATTAAACCTAAGAAAAGCAAAGTGTAATGACTTAAATAATGGTAGTTATAATTATATAGCAGAATAATTAAAATTAAAGCTAAATAGAAACAAAAAGATTTAGGAAAGGTAAATAATCAAAATAAAATATACATATATAGCTATTTTTCTATTTTGCTTTAGAGGAAAATTTTAAAATTATTGCTTGCTTAGGATTTTAATTTTTAAAGAGGATTGATGAATTAAAAAATATTTGGTTAGTTAATAAGAAAACGAAATAAGTTTGGTGCTTAGTTTTATCTATAGATATCTAAAATCTACTTAAAAGGCCATATATGCAAATAATTACTATTAAAGCAATTGATATTAGACAAATCTATAAATCAGGATATAATTATCTTCTTGTTATGAGCAAATCTAAAAAATAGTAACTTAATAGAAATAATAGTTCTTTAATAAGTTTGATTAGCTATATAAAGAATATCCTTAGTAAAAATTACAATGAAATGAGACAGTATATAGCACATCAATATCATGATACTTCTAAAATGATATTTATAATATTATGATTATAGTATTAAGCATGTATGTCAAATGTGAAGCTATAAGCCAATTATCAAAGATTATTTATGCCTTCCAAAAGATTTACATTTAATTTGAAAGATGTATTTAAAAAATTAAGAAGTGCATTAATAATTTAATTTATGGTTTGCTTATTTATTAACTAACTATATAAAATGATTTCTTAGAAATAACAGAACTTTGAACAAAATATTTAAACAGGAAAATTCTCTAAAAAATAAAAAAGCGAAATAATTATAATGAGTGAAAGTGAGAAATATGATTGATATGATGAATATTAACCACTTAGAAATCCAAAATTTAAAAAACTTCCGACACAACTCAAATAGAAATATTATCTAAGTCATTAAAAGAGTTTATGTTCAAAAATATATACCTCACTGATAGAGTAGAAAAATTAGAAAAACTAATAACGTCTTTACTTGAGAAACAACATTAATAATCATAAGTAATAGAAAACAAACTGGAACAAAGAATTCTTTAAATTTAATAATAAATTCAGGTATCGTCCATTTTCGTTTTAACAGAATTAATCAGATCCTATGGAAATAGAAAATGAAGCCTCAAATTAAAATAAACAGTAAATGTTTATTTAAAATAGCTAGTAAATTTAAATTAAGTAAGTGCTATAGGAATAAAAGTTTAAAAGAAGAATATGCTACGTGTGCAATAAATAACACCAATGAAAATACTGCTACTAACTAAGCGAAATTTAAAGAAATAATAAATAAGATATTTTTAGAAAAATATTTAGGATATATCCAACATAAAGCAGAAAAATTTATAGAAAAAAATTCTTTAATTCAAATCTTAATCCTTGGATAAATAATTAGGAAAGCTACGTGCAAGATCAAAATATTCAGAATATTAAAGGATGGTGCACTAATGAAGTGCTACACCGCCTAATTAAGCCTAGTAGAAATTCAATACAAACTAATGGAGATAAACTGATAGAATAGGTCAGATGGTTGACTATTAAGGCTTTAACAAAGCTTTTTAACTTTTAACTTTAACTTTTTTAACTGGTAAAATCCCTTTATCAATTAGATGAGACTATTGGATACAATTATATTTAGAAAATTTCTATTTGAGATGCAAAATGCAGAGAGATAATAGAACTTATAATAATAAAAGATTACTAAGTGCGAACTAACTAGATAGTGTTTGAAGCATTCTATTAAAGGTTATTCATTATTAAAGGATTTGCATGCTAATAAATTGAATGCAAATATGAAGTTTCTTGATCTAAAGTTATTTAGAAACTTAACTTCTGATTTTAAGTAAAATTGTGATAAAGTAAAGAGCCATTAGACAAAATAGTTCCTAGCTTGATTACTTTATCTTTTTTAATCTAGTTTATTGCAAAATTAAAATAAATATAATATCAAAAATTTTTTTATCTTATTTTGATGTTATTAGAGTTTAATGATATATTTATAATTTGTCAAGTGTATAGATTAAATGTATTCGTGAAAAATAACTAAACTTTATTTTTAATTTTGTCGAAAATAGTTTTTAAACCAAGTTAAAAGAACAATAATTTTTATTTTCTTCTAAGATAAAATTTTAATTTTGAGACTTTTGAAGCAAATTTCTCAGTTTTTAAACTAACTTGATTAATATAAATTAATTATTAAATTTAGAAATAAATTTAAAATAAAGGTTTTATTGAATTTCTTAAGCAAGGATATTTATTATTTATAAATAAATAGGGAAGAGTTTTCCTCCAACTTAAACTAACTTAAGCTCTGGTACTAGGAAGTACCCCATAGGTGAAGAACTAATAAAAAATTTTGGTAGGAGCCAAGAGAAGAGAAGACAAGATCGAAGAGGCATCAAGTAGCATTAACGATGAAAAGGTCAAATACTTAGGTCTCTTATGAAAGCCCTCCAATCACGACCCTATATAAGGCAAAACTCACAAGGGAATGCTAGCACTGCGGAAGAATTCAGCAAGTAATTTAATTAATTTTAGCCAAAAGGGTTAATGTCATCTTTAATTAGAGGAAAGGCTTCCTAAAATTAAAGACAATAAAAGTTTTTATATGCATCACTCATCTGTACATGTCTTCATCTGAATCAATTATAAACTAAGATAATTCTTCTTTCTTTTTATAAGCTAATAGAATTGTTCTTCCATCTTCTTGTAATTTTTCTCCAGCTTCTCTTAATTAATTCTAAGGTCATCGTTGTCCTTTTGAAGTTTTTTATTTTGTTACTATTAATTACCAAGATCCTATTTAAGTAGTTTCACACTTGATTCAATTAATTATTCTGCTTTCTGTAAATACTTCCAAAGCAGTTTAAATATAGTCTCCTTGATGTTCCAAATTCTTTTCGGTGCTACTCAAGCACTCTTCTTCGCTTTAGACATAATCACCATTAATGTCCAGTATTTTGAAAATAATAGTAACGTTTTATTAAGGGCTTGAAGTTAAATTTTTTATTTTGTTTAAATTTTTTGTTCTATTTCCATCTTATCTCTTTTAGGTTAGTGTTTTTTAATTTTTAATTGGACTTCTTCTTCAATTTTCTATGGATTTGCTGCTAGGTTGTTTTCTGTCAATACAAATTTGGAAGTTAAGGTTCTAATTTAAAACAAAACTTAACCTATCTAATCTTTGTCTTCCTTTAATTATCTTAAAAAAGAAGCTTAAGGTTCTAGTTTTCTACCTTGAGAGTTTAAAATTTCTGCATCCATTTTCTCAATTAAGAAATAAAGCTAAATAATGTCTTATTCATGGAGTTTCTCAAGCTTTTTAAGTTTGTTAGGAAATTCAGTATTTCCCAATCCTTAACAGGAGTAAATTTACCTTTATTGAATTCTTGGTTCTTGTTAGTTAACTGAGACTCAAGATCGATCTATTAGGTTAGAATTTAAGGTTTAGATTCCCGGGTTTTTTTTCCATTTTTTGTATATTTTAGCAAGGAATATTTTTAACTTTAAAAATCTTTATTAAAGAGCTGCACACACCATTGATGTACTACGTGCTCTATGATCTCATTTATTTATATAAAATAAAATAAAATGATACTTAAAAAAATTCACCTAACATCAATCTTGTAACTAACAATAAAAGACCTTGCTTGAGATTTATTTGCTATAATCAGAAAATAAAGAACTATAGGAAGTGGGACAACAATAATTTCTGCAAATAAACAGTCTAGACTTAAAAATTAACTAACTTTAAAATGATAACAAAATACTAAATACAGAATTTAGCTTAAAAACTTCGACGCATCTATTTAATCAATAAATTAAAAGAGCAGAAGAATAATATTAGAAATTCGAAATCTCAAAATAATAAAATACGAAAGAGTTACATGTAAAGTCATACTGTATCTAATAGAGATTGAGCAATCAAATTTAAATATTGATTAAACATGAAAAAATTAAATAATTAACTAAGTAATAAAAAAATATCAATTATGTGCTGATTCTGTAGAAAGATAGGACGCACAAAATAAAATTGTCGGAGATAACAAATTTTCAAATTCGCGAAAATAAAAAATTTTATGAAACCTATCTAAGAATTATTGTACATCTGAAGGTAATCTATATAGAAAAAAGCGATTGAAGGAGACTATTTACTTTAACAAATAGTAGATACTCAAAAAGTAGAACGAAGCAAATGCTTGGAAAGGATTGAGAATGGAATGAGATACCAACCGTAAAGAAAGGTCAAATTAGCAGCCATAGATATGCTATACAAAATACAAACCAGGAGAAGAAATGGACTATTACAATGATTTTTACAATGATTCTCAAGATTTATTATAAATTAATACGTGATAAATCAAATAAAGGTGATGTCACATTAATAAATTATTATTATATATTAATATCCTTTAAATTAAACATTTTTAAATGAAAAGTAGATATCAAATCCAATTATATTTCTAATTAAATTTGATACATTAAAATTATGATTTCAAAGCTTTAAAAATATTAAAGTAAATATTTTCAATAAAGATAAATATCTCTTATTAATATACAATGATTAAACTTTACAATTGATTGATAGCTAATAAATAAGTTCAGAGTAGATAATATTTGATAGGCTAAATTCTAAATAGCCTTTTTGAAATAAACTTTTATTTTTTGCTCAAAAATTTTTGCTAGTAATCAAAGGATTGGAGACTGCAATAGAATAAATATAACTATAACTATATAATTACTTTAGCTTTTTTATCTAAGTATAAGGAGTAATAAGCTTGAATTTTAGTTGAAGAAAAGAAATGATAAAAGAAAATAACTTAAGATTTGAAATGCTAGTTTTATTATTTTCATGTTATTTAAGTTTTATTTTATGTATAAGGATTTAAATTAAATATTTGTTGAACTTAATTAATTTTACTTATATATGAGTTGATTATATAAATTAGATTTTTAATTTTAATTATAAATGAAGTCACTGTTAAATCATTATTATTGCAGTGCATTCTTCTATGCATTTTCAAATTTCTCTTTTCTTACCGCTTTTTCAATTTCCTCATCCGTCAAAATATGGTTGCAATGGTAGCAAGTCACTCGTTTTCTCTATTCAGCGTTTTTTATAACAATTTTCCCACCTGTCTTTTAGATAATCCAGTCTTCTAGGCAGTATTTACAAATTTTATGATGGCAAGTCAGTTCTACTATGCTTTACTCTTCAATTTCCGATTAACATACCCCACATTTCTAGAGCTTAACTTCGTCTATTTATTGTTATTCTTTAGTTGCTTACTGGTTTTTACCCGTCTCTGCAGTGCTTACATATGGAAAAATATATTATATTTTAAAAGGCTTGAATTCTTCTAAAGGGCTTTCTTAACCGTTTGGCTTTATTTCTATAAAAAACGGAACTCCTGGATTTTAAACGTCATAGTTATGTGGAAGTCTTATTCTCGCCTAAAATTACTCGCTTTATACATCGAACCCATCAGCATTAGATTAATCTTTAGAATATATAATGTCATAATGTCCAGGCTTGTATAAAATGAAAATTAAAGGGCATTTTCCTGCTATTTTCATCTAATCGAACTATAAAACTTCAGCATAATTTCTATCAATTGTTACTATATCAATTTTTACTCTTAATATTACTTGAAGTGGTCCAACTCCCAATCCGTCTGCTTCTTTACCCATTGTAAGAACATTTCTTATCAGTTCCTCATAAGGTGTCTAACAAAATGGCTCAAAGTATTCTCTATGAGATTCCAAATAATTAGCTGTTAGGCTTCTCATTTATCAAACAAGAGCTTCATCTTGTTTATCCTTGTTATCCTCTAGTTGCGAATCCAAATATTTGAAAATAAATTTTTCATTTTGCTCTTTCAATTCCTTAAGATTATTTAGTAGTCTAAGGAAAGTTTATTTCAATATTTGATGACTATTATTGCGATTGTTTGGTCTTATCTAATAGTAGCCCTAATCACTTTCTAATTTGTTAATGAAATCTTCTAAATGCTGAACTGGAGTTGTATAACGCATTAAATGCTCTAAATACGAAAACCCTACAGCACGGTAATAGCAATTTCCGTCTCCTCTTACGCTTCTACAAGCATCAAATTTTTGTTAAAGTTCTCTAACTACTTTTTTAATATTTTCACTATGCTTATATTCGTTCAAATAGGTTTCAAGTGACTTACGGGGATAAACTTGCTTAAGTTGGGGTTGTTCAAATATTAAAACTTACTAATTTTAAGTTTATTTCTCTACTTTTTCTACAATATTCTTCTTGCTACCTTATTGTATTTGCTCTTAACTTACTCTATTATTATTTTATTAGGCAGATATGGAATTTCTTTGTTCTTGATTTTCTTTTATTGATTATCTCATCTCATTTTCCGAGATTTGCAATTTCATTTAAAGTTGTCTGATTGTATTTTCTAATTCTTGTACTTTTTATTGAGAAACTAATAATTCGCTTTTTATTACCTCAAATTGGTTTTTGAGAGTTTCATTTTTTTTAGCAATTTTTTAGTTAATATTCTTGAAATTTTCGTTTTCTTTTTTCACTTCCTAATTAGTCACATTAAGAGATTTGATTTATGTTTAAAAATTTTCATTTTAGTTATTAATATCCTAAGCATTTCTTTGATTTTATCTTGATATCTAATTTTTTTCTTTCTCAATATCTTAATTTTATCTCTTTAGTTCCTATATTTGATCTTAAAGATGCTTTTATAACTATTCCCCTTCGTTTTAGTATTTTAGTTGGACTTATTGTATTTACTATTTTAAGTTTACGATTTACTTTTCAGCCTTTTATTATTAGTCTTAACTTTATTTTTAGAGTTACTATTCTTATTACATTAGTTAATTCTATAATTATTTGTTCTTGCTTGCACTTTGTTCCAACGCATTTTTCAGCTTTTGAATCTCGTCTTTTAATTATTCTGATTTTTTTCCTTCTCTTTCAAGTTCTTTAATTCTTTTATTAAGATCTTTCATTGATTGTTGGTATTCCTGGGTGACACTCTCCTTATCAATGCTTTTTCTTAATACAGAATCTAATTCTGTTTAATGTTATTATTTCATCTAAGATATTACTTCGTTGTTTTATGATTTTATTTACTTTATTTATTGTTTTAGATCATTGACTTCTTTTTCACATTAAGCTTTTTATTTTTACAATAGCAAAATTTAGTTACTTTGCTCAACACTGACATTTAATTAACTTTTTACAACTTCGTTTTCTTTTTTCAAATCCTAATTTTGCTGCTCTATGCTTTTTTTATGATTCAGTAAATTAGCTATTTTTTGCTTCAGCTGTTCATTGTTCTTGCTAACTTTTTCTATTTCATAGTTAGTTTATTCTTAATTTTCCTAGTTAATAGTTTCAATATTCTTCTATAGTAAATCTTATTCTTCCTGTAACTGATTTATTTTTTATTACTATTGCTAAATTTACTTTTTAAGCTCTTTATTTTTTTCTTCAAAAGGAATAATCTAATTTTTAGCATCAGCCAAAGCTTTTTCTAAA
Organism: Loxodes magnus; assembly: GCA_946699065.1. Taxonomy (NCBI): domain Eukaryota; phylum Ciliophora; class Karyorelictea; order Loxodida; family Loxodidae; genus Loxodes; species Loxodes magnus. The sequence goes on from CAMPDV010000181.1 coordinate 344,094, forward strand.
AAGGAAATTTTATCTTACTATCCTTTCAATTTGTTGTCTTTCTGAGTTGTTTCTTATTCGTTTTGCATAAAGAATTATTTCTTAAAATTCTAAATTTCGTCTTCGAGTCTTTTACTGAAAATTTCTTTTTCCGTTTAAGATCTAGACATAAAATTCACTTCAATTGAGTTAATTTTAGGTGATTATACCCGCTAGCTCAAAAAATTTTTTTCTTTCTATAGATTATTTAATTTTAATTCTATCTGATCTTTTTATTAGTTAAGTCCTTTTATAATTTCTTCTTACTCCTATGTTTTATATTTATATATTTGATTTTCCTATTATAATTAAGATAGTTCTTGAAATAACTGATCTTTAGCCTTTGTAGGTTCTTCTTGTATGTTTTATTTTGCTCTTTTATTTTAACCTTTTTCGTATTGATAATTTTATTATTCTTATTCATATTTTTCTTAAAGAAGGACTATGTATTTTCTTCTTCAAAAATCTTTTTCATCAATAAATAAAACATTTTAAGCTTAGCCAAAATTTTATTATTAATTATTAAGATTTTTTAAATCAGTTCACCTTTGAGTATTCGCTAATTGCTCTGCCATTTTTTATTGATTGAAAATAAAATAGCTAAAATTCTATCGTAAGCAAACTTAATTTAATTAAAAACGAAATTCTAAAGAGTGTATTTATTAATTACAAGCTGAATTATTTTCTATAAAGTAATTAAGTAAAAGAAAAGCTCTATTAAATAAAAAAGGGAAAAAGGTTTAAATTAGAGATAAAAGTAAACTATTATCTATAAAGAAGTTAATAAGCTGACTTGGAATAAATCCTTTATTTAAGGTTAAAATGCTTCTAATTATTTCCTCTTGATTATATACTTTAGAATAGTCTACATTTCATAGAATTCTTTATGTATATAACTAGCTTTTTAAAATTCTAATTATTAAAGAAAGAAATTTAGTTTAGTTAAGGAGATAGAATAAAGGCTTTATAAATGTAAGTTTTATTTAAGTTATAAAGTCTGAAGCTATTAATTATAGCACATTTAGATAGACAGAAATTATTCTAGGTAAGAAAGTTTCAACCTTTAAGCGAATAGAAAGAGTATTTAAGATTTTTTCTCTTTCAATTTTTAATTAACTAAGAAATCAATTTAAGCCTTAGCATTTCAACAAGTTTTAATTTCAATAATTAAGAGTTAAAGAGTCACTTTAATATAATACATTAGTTTATAATGTTTCACTCAAAAGAGATAAATAGTTAATTTATTTTTAGTAAAATACCTAAAGCTTATAACTTAAAGAGCTATTGAATAGTTGTCATTTTTCCATGATTCTTTTTAAAAAAAATTGAGATAATTTTTCTTTTAACTACAACAAATAAATTTAAGAAATTTAATTTTGAAATTAATTTAAGGAAACTAAATTAATTTATTAATAATGGACTAAAGCATACATCGAAAATTAAGTTTCTATTTTCTTAAGATTTTAACTTTAAAAAGTCTAAATCATATTCAAAATCTATTAAGGTTTTTCTATGCAATTCTCTATAAAATTTTTTCTAAAATTAACTAATTATCTAAACTCTTAAAGCATCTTAATAATTACAAACATTAAATTCTTCTAGGTTGTAATTTACCAGTGATGTTGAAGTAAATATTTTAAGTTGAAGAAGTTAAAGGAAATTTTTCTTTATCTATGCTTTGAAATTATATAAGTACAAATAATTTCTTTATTTGAAATGTAATTCACCGTTCTTCTATCTATCAACAAATTATCAAATCTAAATTAAATTCATGTTAACTTAATAAATAATAAACTTACATTCTTAAAAGGATTTTTAGTAAAGCTATAAAGTATTTCATTTTAATTCTAAACTGATAAAAGTTTCAAAGAGATAGATAGAAAGTATGATACAATAAGTTTTTAACTTTCTTATTGAAATTATTTTAATTGAATTTAATGCTTATAAAAGCTTTGGCTTTTAACGAGAAATTTAATTTTAATTTTTCTTTTAAAAGTTTTGAAATTTAGCTTTCAGAAGTCTTTTTATCTGCTTATTTTATTAAGAAACTAAAGGTTAGAAAATAGGATAATTTTAAATATTTTAATTAGATTATTTAGTTCTTTTAGATAACTTCGCATAACTTTGAGAAATAAATGACAATCATACCTTTATTATAATTTTTAGATAATAAAAGACTAAATAGATGATTAAGCAAAGATAAAGCATCAAACTTTAAAGCAACTGGAAGTAAATGAGCTAAAGATGTTTCATTTCTTTTCAAAAATAACTGTATGATTCATCTTGTTATCGAACTGATCTAGCGTATTTTACTAGTACCCAAATAATTGATTCTAAAATTTCTTTAATTTAGCCTTTAAATTTTTCTTTTAGTTCAGTTTTAGATTAATGATATATAAATAGTTCTCAATTAATAGTATTTAAAATATAAGAAACTCTCCAAAAGGAAAAAAATTAAATAAGTGCTACTTTTTCAATGCTTTTGTAGTTATTTTACATCAGCTATTTTAAAAAGTTTAAAAAAACAAGTTGTATCATATCTCTATTCTATATTATAACTTTTAGAAGGTTAATTATATCAGGAATTTACTTAGAAAAACTTTGTCTATATTATTTCAAGTTTCGAAACTTAATAAATTCCGACCTTTCATTTCCTATTGTACTAAATCTTTTTATGCTAATTTTTTTAATATGCTTAAAATAAAAAGATTTCTTTAGCACTATGTAGTTTCTAGCAACTATTTATAATATTATTTTATAAGGATATTTTCTAATCTCAACTTTATTTTTTTATTAATTATTCGTTTTAGCTTATCACAACACTATTCTTATTTAGATGCTTATATAGAGAAATTAATTTAGCTTATGTTAATTAATGTTTTTGAAAGTGATATTTAATTAAGTTTATGCTTTTATAATGTTCTCTCACCTCTTAAATATGAAGACAATATATCAATCACTTCTACCACTTCTTCTTTTCATTTTTTCTTCTCTTGCTGTTTCTTTATTGAACATGTCTCTCAAATTTATCATTTTCTGCCTAACATAATCTACCACTCTTTCTTTCTTGTAGTTGTATAAAATATGAAAAAATAGAATAAAGAGCAAAATTTATCAAATGTATCTAGCAAGGATAACAAGAATTTAACTTTCTGGAATCTAAGTAATTAAAACCATCGAGAAATAGCAAAATTAATAAAATAAGATATAATATTAGCAAAAAGATTAATAAGCATGCACTATTTAAATTTAAACTTTAATTAAGTTTCAAGTATATCATAAACTTTCAAAAGAGTCAAATCTTGCAAGTTATTTAAATAAAGAAGAACAAATTTCAATTTTGTTAATTTTTAGTCAACCAAATGATTTAAAAAATTAAATAGGAATTTGCGATATTTTAGGCTTTGAATTTATATAAAGAAATTAATATAAGATTAGTAGTTTCTTGTCATTATTATAAATCATCTAGCATGACTAAGAGTATGAATCTTATAAAAAATTAAAATTTTCAAATTCAATGATGTTCATATATTAACTTAACTGGTTATCTTTGACTTCAGAGATTTACTTTATTAAGAAAAATGATTGTTAAACAACTTTTGCTTTAAAAATAAACTAAAAAATTCTAAAAGATCTTAAATTATTGACAAGGTAGCATACTTTTATGATCTACATTAAATAAAAAATTATAAAATTGGAGACTCTTAAATTCTTTTTACATAAATGAAATGATACTTTGCTCTTTTAATTTATTTAAATAAAAGCAAGCAATAATTAAAATATTCAACTTATAGCCTTTTTTACAATATTTGCTTTTGTACCTTTAAACTTTAAAAAATATTTCTTTTAGCTAAAAATTTGGACTTAGAGAAATTTAAAATATTTATTAGATTTGTAAATGCAATAGTTTAAGTTCTAGATTATCAAAAAAGAAATAGGTTTAATTTAATCTACGCTTTAGTTTCAATTGATGATACACCAAAATCTAGATTTTAATACCTCTATCATTTTGTTTAATGTTCCTTTTACACAACTTTCATCTTCTTACAGCACACGTATTTTTCTTCTCCTGTAATCTAAGAAACTAATTTATTAATTCTATTAATTTGCGATGTTCTAACTAAGATTTGCTATATAGATATATCAATAAGTTTTAATATTATTTTTCAATTTCTCAATCTAAAGTTAATTAAAAAGCAGTTGAGTTAAGACATGTTTTCAGTCTTTTATCCAAGCAACAGTGAAGACTCCTTTATTTATTAACTACTAAATCTAACAAAAGGTAAGGTTAAGCTTAAAGAATTTGCTAACTTGCTGGAATATAAATATCAGAAAAAAGGTTCTTAATTCTTCACTAAAGCTATTAATAAAAACTAAGACTGCTTATTTAAAAAAGTCTAAACTAGAAGGGAAATTAACTTGATTGAACAAAAGACTTAGTCCAAATAAATTAATTAGCTCTTATATTTAAAGAATAAATAACAAGTAAGAAATTAAAGTTAAAGCATAGATGATATATCTCTCTAGCTATAGTTATAATACTAGGTATATTTAAACTAGTTAGATAGTAACTTTTAATTATTTCCCTGTAAAGCATCCTAATTATATTCACTTTGATAAAAGTAATTTAAAACTTAAAAAAAGTATCTTATATCTATTAAATTATACTTCTAACTATGATGTAATAAGTAGATAATAAAGTGAGCTTAAGTCAAGTTATACTAAAAATAAATATAGAGTAGTAACTTGATAGCTTCATATTTCGATTATAATACTTAAGCATATTCAATATCTTTATCATGCTTATTTTATTATTTTAATTGGACTTGTAAGTGTATAAGAGAGTTAAACTTGTAAATTAAATTATTTTTAAATTATATATCTAATATATGGATAAAAGAGGAAATTAATGTGAGAATACTTTAATGTAGAAACTGGAAATGAAGGAAGCATTCTATCTTTAAAGATTTATAAACCAAATCTAGTAAATTTGATGACTGATAAAATGTCATCAAACAAATGCATTTCAACAAAAGAGAATGCGCTTATTTATTCAAAAATAAATTATTTAAGTGAAAAACTTTAAATGATAGCAAAATAATTAGTAATTAAGTAATTCTATGATTTAAGAGAAAGATTCATATCTTGCAAAGATAACTATTTTATAGTAGTAATATTATTTTTTAAATAATAGATAAATAATAAAATTAAAGAGGTAAACATTTGTAGCTAATAATAAGAGTTTTAAATCAACTTCCAGAAATTTGGTTTAATTAAATAGAGAAATGTATAAGAATAAGCTAAAAGAAAATAAAAGTTGAGCTGAAAGTATCTTTAAGAAGTTTTATAACAAGAGATAATAAGAAAAGAGTTTATTTTCTGAGAAAATTCATATGAAAGAAAGTGATTTTAGATAAATAAGCCTAACGTAAACCAAGAAAAGAATAATATCTAAATTATTTAAATCTGAATTAATAGAATTAAGTGCCTTATTAATTTTTATAGCTTCAGAAAGATAAAGGAAAACGGAATTGAATCTACTATCGTTGTAAAATTTAGTTAATAATAAAAATTATTATTTATAAAGAGAAAATTTTTATCTCTTAAAACAAAGTTTTGCACTCAAAAGAATTTGTCACATGACTAGAGGAAGCGAAAATTAGACTCAGATAATTTCAGGAGGATTAAGAAACAAATATAATTTAAAATTTAGCAATAAAATATTTTAAAGGAAGTACAATTGCTTTAAAGTAGATATAATTAGAGATCATTTTAGATTCTATAAAAAGACCTCCTAAATTCCAATTTAGAAACTTCATGAACTTTTTTGTTTGTTTTAAATGTGGTGATTTACTAATATAATATAAAGTTCATAGTAAATTTAATTTTTTGGAGCTTTATAATTTAGGAGTTAATATATGACTGGAGGAAATTAATTTCAATACATCTAAAGAAATGAGGATATGCGCAATATGAAATAACTCTTAAAAATTACAACCTTTTTAACTTCTCAAAGATAATAATATAGCAACAGCTTATTTTTAATATCCTAGCACAAGTTTAATTTTTGATAACAACAAAAATTAGCAAGCATCTTGCTTTTTATTTCAACCTACAGATGTGTATACCAATTATTTTCAAACAAAAAGAAACTCAAAGCAAGTGTCTATCAACCGAAATTTCTATAATTTAATATAGCTTATATTTGCTTTACTGCAGCTTCACCAAGTAAAATAAAATAGAGATGAGTGAACATCACAGAATCTCTTTTAAATATAATATTTCTTTAAATATTTTCATTCAAATAAATCAAAAAAAATATCAGTCTTAATAGCCAGCACTTTCTTTAATATAAAAGAAAATATATTTACTTTAACTAGCTGATTTCAAAATTTAGATTAAAGGAATAAATCTATAAATATATTATTAGCTTCATTTTGCTATAATTAATAAAAAAGAATATTCTAAGACAAAAGCTAAATCTTTTTACTTTTAGTTGAATAAAGTTAAACAACTTTTTAAAGTTAAAAACTTAATTAAATTCTTTTTATTATTTGAATATGAATATTATAGATTAGAGAAAGAAAAAATAAGGGTTTATTATATAATAAAGTATAGCAATCTAATCTTTAAAATAATTTCTATGAAGAACAGAAAAAGCAAGCGAAAGGTTATGAAATAAGCAAGTTATAAAATTAAATAGCTTAGAGATAAATGACTAACATTATAAAATAGAAATAAAGCATATTGTTATTATTTTTAATCTTTCTACTTTAAGCTAAAATTATAAATACTTTCTACTTTATAATAATTATTAAGAATTTAGGTTTTATTTATTATTTATTCCTGTCATTTATTAGGTAGACTTATTTAAGTATAACTAAATTTATTTTTATCTTATATTAGATTCTAAAATTTAAACCTTTTTTTGATGTAAGGAATTTAATTTTCATTCAAAATATTTCGAAAAAAAACAAATATAAGTAAACTAAAGATATTAGTAAAAAGGTATCTTATATAAATCTCCACTTTCTTAATGTAGAAAGCTATTAAGATTATCTATAAAAAGAATTTGCTTAAACAGCATAAATATTTACAAATATCTCATCAAAATGCAATACAATGAAAAGCTTAATTTATTCTTTGCTTTAATAGATTTATTAAGTATAGTTATCATTGAGATCATTAATTAAATCGAATGCATTTTCTTCTCTTTACTTATAAAAATGTAGGTTAATGCTTTAAAATTATAGGAAGAAAGATAATTTTAAAAGTTTTATTAAAATACTCTAAATGTATTTAAAATGCTTGTCTAGATCTAAGATATTTATAATAATAACTTTACCAATAAGAGTAATAAGCTGAATGAATAAAGAAATCAAAAGCTTATATTTAAATCTTAATAGTTAGTTCTTAATATCCTAATAGCTTTTAGATTTTATAAACCTATCAAAGTAAATTTGTGAGAGATATTCAAATAACCTTTAGTTTTAATATCATTTTAGAAGGAGATTTAGATAGATTTTAAATAATTTCTTAGTTTATAGCTTTAGTTACAATTAATTTAAAACTATGTTTAGGGCAATATAAAATACAATCGTTTGAAAATTAAGAAATTTAAGCTCAAAACTCTTTCAAATTATACTAGTTAATAAATGAAGAGTAATCTATAAGATATTTTAAAAAAAGCTACTAATAAAAAGAGAATTAATCATGTCATTATAGATAACTGAATGTTTTGTTTCATCCTACAAAGCAAATCTAATAAAAATATTCTATAATAATTTTTTAAATCTTATTTAATTTACTTTTTAGCTTAAAGAGAAAAAGTACCTAAATCATCAAGTACTAAAAAAATTTTCTTAATAATTCATAAAGCTATAGCATTATGAAATTATAAAATAGTTAAAGAATATTTCTTAGAAATTAACTTTAGAGAATTAAAATTATACATGATTTAACTTTGCTAAACTAAATATTTTATTGTTATCTTTTATTTAAGATAAATTTCTTTGATTATTTATATTTCTATATCAAATTCGATGTTCTTTCGCTTCAATTATTATTAATAAATATTTCTATTAGTTGAAGTTTTTATTTTAAATTAGCCTATTAAAATTAAATGGAGATTGATATTAGATTATATTTACCAGTAATACTTTTATATAAAAATAATAATTTGAAATTAAGAAATGAAGCTAAATTGTCGAGTGTTTTAAGAATTCTTTTTAATTTTATGCGGTAACTCCTATTCTTCTAGCCCCTTAATATTTTATATATTGGAGTGGATTTGTAGTTGCTTTTATATTTTTTTACTTTTTGTACTTTTTAGACGTTAAAATTCTTTCCTTAATGACTTAGTTGTAGAATTTGTTTCACGAGATCGTTTTTAAGATGAATTCAACTCATAAAAAAATATTTTTTCGTTTAAGCTACCTTTATTTGCCTTCTATGGAGTTTTTTCTTGCACTTATTTTTTGTAGGATCGTTTTCCGTTAATTTATACAGCTTTATCAAACTAATCTTAAGTTAAATTGTCTAAATTCATTTCTTCATAATTATTTTCCCTTAATAAATAATCCAGTTCGATTTACCAATCATTTAGGTCACTATAGTATAAGTGCTATTAATACTTGTTCTTGATACCTTGAATATGAGGAAGTGAAGTACTAATTATTTTAAAGAAAACTTAAATTCTTTCTTTATTTGAAAGTCACTTACTAGTTAATTCTTCAGGCTTATTTCACTAAACTTATCTCTGAATCCCATAAAATTTCCAGATTAGCTCCACCATTTCTTAGAAATCCAAAACTAACTTAAGATCTCCTTAGTCAATTGCATACTTATATTAATACGCTTCATTTATCTACTCTAGAATATAAATTAAAGTGACAACCTCAACTTCATTCATACCAAGATTGTATACAAAGGAGAAGAAGTTACCTTCTTAGACTTGTTGTTTTTTGCAGAACTGAAATATAATTTGTCGTAGAGAGTAATTCATTTTATAGCCCTCTAAGTTCATCAATTAATATTATAAGATTATAATTAAAATAACTTAAATTTAAATATACTAGAGTTTAGTTAAACAAATTGCTATCTAATTTTCATTATTTTTCTTTTCTACTTTATAACATAATTTAGTCAGATAAATTCCGCTAAGTTTGATATATAATTTTATTATAATGCTTCAACAATTGTAAAGCACTATTCTTTAATTAAGGAAATTATCTTACATACTGCTAGTTTAATACAAGGTAATTAACTTTTATTATCTCATAAACAATAAGCATGGAATGAATACTAGTTATATTATAAAGAAAATAAAGTGAAATTTTAGTTATATAATCTCTTTTTTTCTATTTAAGTAACTAATAAGGATATTTAAATTGATAGCTATTTAATTATACCTAGTGACATAGAATTTTATTAGTTTAGTGATTTAAAAATTTTTATGTTTAAATAGTGGAAAAATGTAGTTATAAGTAACTAACTTAAAGTTAAATAACTAAAGAGCAAACTTCTTATAGCAGGAAGCTTAGTTTTTACCTATTTAAGTCTAAAGAGTGGTGGTTGTCTTAATTATCCACCTTTAAATATACTTAATATTCTTTAAATTTCTAGATTAGATTTAGTTATTTTTAATCTTTGCATATAATGTTAATAAGGTTGGATACTAAGAACTGACTATAATTGATTATTTTATAACTTTTCATAAATAATTAAAGTTATGTAACTTACCTTAAGAAAGGAAAGGTAAAATCTAGTTTATGCTTAGATTATTATTACTATTTAAAGTAATTATAATATAAAACTTTTTATTAGAAAAAATGGATCAAATTCTTCTAAAGGATAAACTTAAACAACCTTAAATATTAATTAGTAAAAGAGACATAGAAACTGGTATTGGAGAATTAGACCCTAAATATACAGTTTTAGAACTAATTGAAAAAGTTAGGATCTTGTTGCAAAATGCAGTGAAGAATCAACAAGAAATTAATTAATTAAAAAAGGAAATTAGCAGCAAATCGGAAATGCAAGAGGTAAGCTTACAACTAAAATAAATAGAATAGAGAATTAACAAGTTTACCTTATAGAATTAATCAATAGTCCAATAAAACTAAATAAATGGATATCCTATGGATATTGAGAAAGAGAACAATTAATTTATATCTATAATCCGAGAAATATATTAAAATGTTGATTCTGCAAGAGAAAAGAACACTTAGTAAGACAATACTAATAACTTAAATAAAAGTAAAGAATAGAGGAAAAATAATATGAAATTAACTGAATTAAAATATTACTCAAGATAAGATAAGATTTATAGAAGAAAAATGTATTAAGGAATGGAACTAAAATAATCAATCACATAAACAAACAATACAATTATGAAGATTATCATAAAAGGAACTAAAAATCGAATAGTTCTTTAAGAGCAAGAAGAGAACTGAATATCGGAATATGAAGAAGACTGAGTTGAAGAGGAAGAATAGAAAGAAAACTGTCAAATATTCGGAAGCTTCAAGAAAGATTCCATAAACAAAATAAAAATTAAATTTATTAGAAACCCTGATGATTCCATTAGGCGGAATCTCATTAATTAATTACGTTATGTTATATTATAATTTATTAAATCAGATAACCAACGACTGCAATAAAGTATTCTAAGCAAAAATAAAGTTACAATAGATTAATAAATCTTATTTTATAATGCTGATAAATAGACTTTTAAGCAACTTTTTTAATTTATTTGAATCTAATGAAGTTCATTTATTAGGTTAGGTTAAAGTAGTTGAAATATATTTCTAAGTTATATGAAGAACGTTGAAATAAATAGGTATAATAAAAAGATTTATATTAATAGTCTTTTAAGTTAACTTATCTCTATTTGCACTGTAAGATTCTATTATTTTTACAATATAGCATATGGATAGATGATAGAAGAATTTAATTATTAATGATTGCTTTAAGATTAAGAATGAAATTATTTTATAAAGTGTTTATTTTTATTAGCAAAGCAGCATAGAAGATTAATATTCTAGAATTTATTTTTTTGAACAATTGAATTCTTAATTACAAAACATATAAGCATTGTAGAAGATAATTTGCTAATTTAAAAAATTTAATTTAAGAATTATTTCTTTTAACTTTGAAGATATAATAAACTTTTTTATGTCTTTTTGTTCTTTTATATTCTTCTTCAATTTGAACTATTAGTTAAAGAACCAAAAAAAAGGACTATAAAAATATTAAAAAGTATATATTCGAATCTTATTTAAAGAGCTTTCTATTTAATTATTGTTATTTATCATTTACCTTTCAGATTTCTTTAATTTTGCTTTTGTTTGCTTGTTTTTTTATTTTTCGAAAGATTCAACGAACTTAGCAAACAATTTAGGTTTTAAAATGCAATCAAATTTTACAAAAATGCTTATATAATAAAAATGAGATTTAGTAAGGTTTTTCTCTTTTCTCTCTGTTATTTGAAGAGAGCTTTATTATTAGAGTTTGCAGGCTATAGAAACTACAAATCTTAATATAAAATTTACTAGTTTAAATGAATTGGAAATATTGCGTATGATGATTTAATTATAGTTAGAGGAAGAAAATATTAAACTGATTATTTTCTAAGTAAAGGAAATTAAATAGCTGAGATTTATATCTGATAACTAGAAAGAATGAAAATGATTATATACTCAAATAATCTTATTAGCAAGCTATTTTTATAACGCTTTACGTTCATTTAAGTAGTTTTAGATATATTTTTATCCTTTCTTTATAGATAAAAGACTCATAAATTAGTTCTTAAAGTGTTATGATATTTAAATATATAAAATGATTTAGGTTAGATCTATTTAAATTTAGTGATAAACTAAGAAAAAGGTTAAATCTCTCTAATTATATGAAGATAAATTTAGTTTCTTTAAACAATAAAAACATCAGAAATGCTAAACTTTTCATCTAGCATGTCTCTTTAGTATATTTCTACCAAATAAACTTCTTTTTGCTATAGGATGTTCAGTTAAATGTATTAATATTATAGTTAAGCTTAAAGGTATAAATAAGAATAGCACTTTCTCTTTTATAAAACTCAAATAAGCACCTATGATAGTTATTAAATGCTTTACTAGAGTGACTATAAGATACATGATTTATTGCTTGGAAAACTACCTAATATTAATTATAAACTCTCAATCATACAAATATAAACTAGAGAATATTAGTAATAATAACTATATAAGTCATTTAGTAAGACTTAAGCCTAGATATTTAATACTCATATAGCTAAAGAAAGGCTAATAAATCTTAATTATTAATTAAAAAGTTTAATTTTAGAGAAAGTAATATGAATCATTTTTGGTGTCGTAAACTACTTTCTATATCTAATAAATGTCTTTTGCTCTCTTGAGAAAAGCGTTAGCTTATTATTTGCCAATCAGATCTATTGCCTGTTCTGCTACAGAATTAAATAAGAAGTTATTAAATTCAAAAGCGATTGAGTAATCAACGTCTGATCCTAGAACGTATTTAAGATCTTCTTAAGTCACTTTACCTTCAAGTTTCTTCAAATCATCTTAAGATATAGGATTCTTACCAAAGCGAGGAGAAAACTGTCAATGAGATTAGAGTTCTTTGAATAAATTATTCGATAATGCTTCTGTTTTAATAACCTTATTTTACTCAACATGCACATTAGATTTATAGGTCACATTAAACACATTAAAATCTATCCCTAAATCAGCTTCAAAATGGTTCTTATTGTAGATCTTAGTCACCTAAGATTTAGAACATCAATTGAGAAACTAAGAATATTTGTCAACATCATAAACTAAGTCAAAAACTTTAGGAGGAGCAAATTAAAAGAAGAGCTTAGTGGAAAATTTAATCATTTATAAATAGTTTATTCTAATTAAATACCATCAATATCAAATATCATCTTAAACCTTTATTAGCTTTATATCTCCAATTATTAATTCTATGCTTGCTTAATCAGCAAAAAGCTATAAATAAATAAAAGTATATTAACTTAAAAGTATTAAAGTAACAATGATATCTGAACTAAATATTGTTCTGAAGGTTTATTTTAAAATAAATAGAAACTAGTCTTAAATTAAATTCGCTTTGCTTAGTATAATAGTAATTATTTCTAGTCAAACTTATATGATTTACCTCTCTTAGGATAAGTACAGCACTTTATTATTAAATAAAGATATATTAAGCTATTATAAATAAACTATTAATATACTAAACAAATATTTAAATTTTGGTCAGCTTATTTTAATTTATCTAAACAAGAAACCTTTCAACTTAAAAAATATTAAAAAGTTATTTAGTTTTAAAAAGGCGTAAAAACTAAAATTAACTTACAATTATGAGGATATAATATGGATAGTTAGAATTATATAATTCTTTTTTTAATTAGTTTGAATGCAAAAGGGATAAAATTTAGTAGATACTGAAATAAATTTATGATTTAAAGATTTAAGATATTTCTTAGTTTTCTTATGAATGGATTCTAAAATCATGCTAGTATGTTTATTTTTAATGAGACAGCTAAGAATTAGATTCAATTTACATTTATTAGCTATAAGCTTCTCCTTTCTATACTATAGCCATTATTAATCTCCCTTTTAATCTTATACTATATTTTCGTTCCTAAGATTTTTATAATTAGTTAATTTCTAAAGCACTAACTTTATTTTAAACTTAATGAATTATAATTAATAAAAGAAGGCTAACTAATATAAATAGAAGCTAATATAATAAAATGATTAAGTAAGCATTCTTTTAATTTGATTATTAGATTGAATATTACTTAATTATATTAGACAAAGAACCTACATTTAGTAATCCTAACTTTATATATATAGTTTCTATTTTTTATTACAAATGCTCTTATTCTAGTTAAGAGAACTTTATTATTATTTTTAAATACCCAAATATAATAAAAGCTAGGCTTATATAAAAAGCTATATACATTTTACTTATATGAATAATTAAATAAAGCTCTTTTAATTATCTTAATTATAATTAATATATTTAATTATAAGCAGGATCTAATATTTTAGATAGGACTTACATTAATTTTAAATAATTAGCTATTGAATATAGTTTTATACTCTTAAGTAATTAATATAATAAATATACATCTAAGCATATATAGTTTTATAGAGGTTCTTTCTTTTTAAACTCTCTAATTATAAAATAATCTATTAATTATCTTAAGTTTACTTTATCTCAATAGAACTAGCAAGTAGAATTAATTCTTCTTTACTATTATTTAATTTCAATCACTCTTTCCATATAATTTTATCATTTACCTTCCATAGCAATTATAAACTATTTACCTCATTTAGTTTTAATTTATATTCATTAGTCTAAACGTTAAGCTACTTGCTCATTATAATGCTTTAAGTTTTGAACTTTAAAAAGCGCTAAACTTTTGCAAATAGTAGAAATAATACCAGCAATATGAATAAGAGAGGTTTCATAGTATCTCTTATTTAGTAGTTTAGTAAATACCTGATGCACTAGTTTATTAGCATTAATATGTTTATATTAAGCTATAATATTAAAAGGACTTATAACTTTATGTAGTTTAGTTATATTACATATAGCTATTTTGCTTATCTAGTATACTTAGATAAGTATGGAATTAGAAGCTTTAGAAATATGATATCTTTATTATTCCCCATTTATAAAGCCAAAATCTTAGAATCATGGAAATCCTTCAAAGAGAATATAGATGATTCCTAAATATTTGATATCCTTTAACACTACTACGACTAATAAAAAGCTAATGGTATATATAATATTTGAAAGTAGCTACTTAATAAATACATAGAAGCTGAATGTATGCTATAATAGTTAGAAGTTTTAATATTTAAATTATAAATCTAATCAAATTGCCATTACTCTATTTAAACTAGATACATGCTTTATTAGGTAAAAGAATAATCTAATTTATATTATCATTTATCTATTCAGCAGCCTAATAACAAACTAGATAACTCTGCTATTACCATGCTAATATAGAGTAATCCTTTCTAAAGCAATAAATTAAAGGCTATTCAATAATAAATGAGACTAATTATCAAAATACTGTGATGATACTTTTATCTATAACCATTATACCTAAACTAAGTACTTTATAACTCATTAGTATCTTTAACCTTTTCATTTCTATTTCGTTTATTATCATCGATTATGTCAACTTTAATCGACAAAAATCGAAAAAAATCAAATTAAAGATGCAAAGCTCGATGAAAAGGTCGATGAATATCGAAAATATTGAGTATAAATAGGCAACTTTAAATATTAATTATAACTATAAATGAAAGGGAAAAGAAAGATTACTTCAAAGGCCAAGAACAAATAGAAGAAATCTAAAAGTCAGAACTAGGAGTAAATAATTTAAAAGCTGTAGAATGTTTCCTTCCATGTTTAAAAGCAATTAGAGCTATTCAATGAAGCTGCATAACGCTAAAAAGTATATGAGCACTGGACTTAAGTTTTCTTGAAATGGGTCAAGCATTATAACGTTTTAAAAAGCAGTAAAACTTAAAGTGAGTGGAGTAAAGCTGAAATAGCACTAAATCCTGATTTAATTTGAAAAGCATCTAACGTATAGGATTTTTGGTTGTTTGCTTCAGTCTATGCTAATAAAAAATTGAATGATTTCTAGCAATCTTAAGTAGATCTTTAAATTGAGACGATAGTCTAAAAGAAAATGAAGTTATGGTAAAACTAGTTTAGAATATAAGCATTAGCTAAGATTTATTCTCTATTAGAATAATTAGTTAAAGGCTAAGTAAGTAACCAATTATTTCTGATAGATCCTCATTAAAATATATCATAAATTAGCATCTCAATAGAATAAAATACCATAATGATATGTATACTATAAGAAATACAAACTAGTATACAGGCTAAAGATAAGTCAGGCTAATGAAAGCAGGCATTTACATTAAAGGTGATAGATATTTGTCAAAGCTCATCAGAAGTGGAAGAAATAGCATTTGATTACATTAACCAGCAAAAGTAATAATAATATAAAGAGATAAAAAAGTTAGAAATTAGATAAATAAGTGAAATTAATTTTATTGGTGAGTAATGATGTTCTTTTCAAGAACTTGAGGAGTCACAAAATTTGATAGAAAAGGCTGTTTCATAGATTCCTGATTAGGCAAAAAAAGAAGAATAGGATTTTCTATTTTAGATAATTACAAATTAATAACTAGAGCCTGACTTAAGATTAGAGGCTTTGAATAAAATAGAAAACTTGAATTGAAGTAAAATTCCTAAGAAAATTTATAATGCAGTTGAATGTATTGAAGGAGATTTAAATGATCCTCTATGTATTGCAGCCACTTAAATCTTAAAGAAACTCAGTAATATAAAAGTTTAAATGCCATCAAATTAAACAAATAACCTGAAAATAAAGAGTAAATAGGCAGTAAAAGCTAAAAATAAAGCAGCCTTTAGAGAAGATATTTTAAATGTAAATATTTAACAAAAGAGCACTATGAATCGGTTTAAAAACATACAGAATTCGAGCTAAACCTAATTGTAGATTTACGATTTACCAAGCAGTGAGGATAGTATTAGATGATACAGAACTACAATAGATGAAATTGAGAACTATTTGCAAATGATTAGAAACTAAAAGATTCTATCTAAAGCAGATTTTGAATATTTAATTTCTTGCTTTTATTGAGATAACGAAAACTATTAAATTTCAAAAACTGATTCAGGAGCGTTTGAAGTTTTAAAGCTACTTACTTAAAACAGTAATTATAGTATTCCTCTAACTTTTTTGGATGTTATTACAAAAGTACTAACTAGTGAGGTAAACTATACTGACAGGAATTTAATATTAAAAAGGCGTCTTGAATCAGGGAAACTTTTCAAGTTTTCTATTCATTTTGAATTCCTAGCTGAGGTATTTTTTCACCTGCGAGAAATATCTCCTATAATAATCTAAAATCTAGCAAGGAATTAGGTAATAATGCCATAGAAATTGGTAGAAATTCTTTTTCAATGCTGACATCCAATTGAAATAAGAAATAGCTATTATAAAGTGAGGTACTTTAGTGATATTAAGATAAACTGTGTAAAGGCTTTGTGTCTTATAGGATTATATTAGGAAATTCCTGAATAAATAGTGAGGAACTTAGAAAGACTATTGCACGATTAAAACAATATTAGTTAAACGATTATTCCAGGCCTAGCGCATGTATTAGCAAAGAAAGGCTATGATATCAGTTAGTTTTAGCAGTAATTAGAATATTTTTTAGATTCCTTAACTGAAAGAAATTAATAAGTATTTTTCTCAAAAAAGCCAGTGACTTATAAAAGCATGCTTTGAAGTAAAAGATATAAATGAAATGATTCAGATTTATTATCTGTAAGTAAATGCTTTTGAGAATTGGAGATGAGATAAAATTTAACAATTGCAGAACTTAAATATTTAGGCTAACAAATAAGTGACAAGTTTACAAGTAATAGCGATATAGTTAAAAATTTACTTGCTTTGAAATGCTTTGAAAAATCATCTTAAAAAGGCCAATTATTATAGTAGGAAAGCATTGATAAGTTGGAATAACTTTTGAATAGTTAAGATTAGGAAATTAAAGAAAAAATAGCATATATTTTAGGATAATGCTATTGTAACAAATAGAATATATCTGAAAAGGCTCTAAGCCTAATAAATTAATAGCTTGATGAATGCAGAATAGACGCATCTTATGCTTTAGGATATTTTGTATAAAAAAATGGAATAAGTAAGTTATCTCCTAGTCTTTTATGTACTTTAAATAAAAATGCCTAGCTTTATAGATAAAACTAAAAGTTATTCAAAGCATTTAGCTTTTTGATAGACAATATTATCCAATAAGATCCTAATATATCTTCTGAATTATTAAAGAATTAGGAAAATGATTTGTTAAATTATTCCCTTAATGTTGATTTAACTGCCACTTATCTAAAGCTAGTTATTAAGCGTCTTCCAATTTCTGAATTAGTCTGTACTAATCTTGCGAAAATAGTTTCAGGATGATATATCATATAAGCTTAACAGAACGCATCTTTGGCCTTGTATCATGTAGTAGAAAACGGTTAAAAGCTTTCTTAAAGTATGATACTAGATTGCTTAAAAGGTCTAAACAGCATTGATGTTACATTATGCTTGAATATTCTATATATGTTTCAGTAATAAGCCAAGCTTGATATCAACTCTATAACCTCACAGTAAATATTAGAGCAACTATTTGATAAATTAAAAGACTAAAGATTGAGACTATAAACTTCCTTTACATTGAGAGAATTTGCAGAAAACATTGGAAATGCATAAGCAAAGAGTGTTTTGCTGCAATATTTAGAAGCAAATATTGATCATATTATGAATAGTAGCTTTGAAATAAAAATCAGATATAATCTTATTTCTTCCTTTGCTGAGTCTATAAAAAATGGATGCTAGTTAAGCTAAAACTCTCTAGAATATCTTATGAAATTTGTATCTAAAAGTGAAGAACTTGAAATAAAGAAGGGCATTCTGACTATAATCGGATACTGCGTTTAGTATAGCAAGATTAATTTATCTGAGACTCATTTATAAGTAATTGTTATATTTCTGACAGATAAGGATTAAGATCTAACTGATAGTGCTAGAAAGATTCTAGAAATATACATATAAAATACTGGGCTATAACAGAATCAGTAATTCTTTATAACTGAACTTTCTAAAATGGTAGTTAAACCTAAAAGCGCTTTGAATGCTTCATATATTTTAAAGAAAATAGTAGAAACCAATAATCAAAGCTTTACTTAAAACAACTTGCTAGCTATTAGTAGATGCTTTAGAGAGTTGGATAACTGGGAAATTCATTTGAATGCTACAAAAGTTTTAGCTTATAGTACAGCAAATATTTTAGATGAAACACTGGAAAAGGTTACTTATTTACTAAGCTGCAATAATAATGAAATGCTTCAAAACGTTACTTTGACAATTAAAAAATACGCAAGCAATAATAAAAGTTTACCTGAAGAACTATTTTACGATCTAGTTGATATAATATTAGGAGAATAAGGTAACATACAGATTAAATAAAATTGTGCCTGATCATTAACTTTTGCTTTTGGAGCTATAAAGCTTAATTAAGAACTTCTAGACTAATTTCTCTAATTTTTTTAACTAGATGATAACGAAATTTCAAATGCCGTGCTTATTTTCCTAACTTAATACTTAGAGTAATTTTACGAAGTCCAATTTGACAATTAAAAGATCTGTAGAACAGTAGAGCTGCTATTTAATAATCCTGATCTAATTAACAATGGAGTTAACTTTTTGCAAAAGGCTATGGAAAGAGGAATGCAACTAAGAAAAGAGACCTTAGTTACCTTAGGAAGTATACTAATTCAGATTTAAGATTCTGAACCTAGAAATGTTGCTAGATAGATTTTAAGAGTATAAGTGAATCTACCTTATAAGTTGAAGGCAATCTTAGAAATTGAAGAAGCTTCTCAAAATTTATATGCCCAAAATAATACAGAGTCATTTATATAGCTGCAATAGTACTTAGAAGAATACAGTTTCGAGTTGACAAAAACGAGTTATGATGCTCTTTAAAAATTTTATTAGGTTGATAAATAAAAAGTGCTTAAGATAGTTAAAAAAGCAATTTGCTTTAAGTAAGAAGTACCTAAACCTCTATTGAAGATTATAACTTCTGAATAGAACTTTGAGAAAGAATAGTCATTAGAATTTAAAGTAGATATCAGTTATATTTTACTATATGCAGTTGAAACAAACCGTCTATTTAGTAAAGACGCTCTGCTATCTCTAACTTCTCTCGTTTAAAGTGGATATTTTGATATAGAAGCTTGTTAAGCCTTATAAATGATAGCAAAGCGTAATAATATTATAAGTGAAGACTTAGTTTTGTTACTTGATTAAAATTTGTAGAACTTTGATTAAAGCATTTAAAAATGCATTATTTAGTCCTTATAGTATGCAATACCTAATTTAAGGAAAGAAGGAGTGCTATAAAAGCTTAATAACATTGATCTTAGTTAATAAGCATAACCTATAGAGAATTAAAATTAATATAATACTGAAAAAGACTTCGATTAATTAGTAAAAGAGCTGAGAGAAAGTAATTAAGATAATAAATAAATATTAGAACTACTTTAGAAAAATACCATACTCAACTCCATCTAGTAAATTGCTTAAGCTTATGCTGGCTCCAGTAGTATATAATAACGTGATAGTAAAATAGAAGATTGGAAAGAAGAGAATATTTAATAGTGATCTATTTAATTCAAAAAAAGTTTAGACTCGTAATGTTTGGAAGAAGATGATAAAAGAGTTATAGAGATGCTAGCTGTTATAAAGAGAGCAGTTATCTTAGATTCTTAAAAATAAAATGAATCGTATGAGCCTAGGACTATTTAATATCTAGCCGTTTTAATAATGCTAAACAGTCTATAAAGCAAAGGAAGGTTAGCTTAAATAGCAACGGGAGAGGGTAAATCTCTAATAATTTCAATGATTGCAATTTTTAAAGTTCTTTAAGGATATAAAGTGGATATAATAACAAGTTCTAATGTATTAGCTAAAAGAGATGTAAAAGAGAAAGCAAATTTATACAGTTTGTTTAATATAAAAGTAATGGATAACACTGATGATACTTATAGCTTTATAGGACAAAAGAAATGCTATGAGTAATAAATTGACGTCATTTATGGAGAAGTATCTAATTTTTAGTTTGATATTTTACGATAAGAATACAGTGGTTTAGGTACAAGAGGAAATCGATCTTTCGAAAAGACATTAGCAATAGTAGACGAAGTAGATAGCATGCTTATAGATGACAGTTCAAAAATAGCCATGCTAGCTGAAGAAATGCCTCAGATGAGCCAACTAAACATAATTTTTATAACAATGTGGCAAAATTTAAATGAGATATGCTAGAAATTTGAAATAATGGACAGAAATAATTTAAAATACTTTGATTAGACAATAAAAAGTGATTAACTAATAGACTTCTTGAAATAAGAGCTGCATAATACTATGACATATTTAATAAACAAATTCACTTAAATAGATCAGGATATTGTTATACCAAACCATTTGCATGCTTATGTAAAAAGATAGTTGAATAAGTGGGTAGATAGCATTATAGAAGCCAAATTTATCTATAAAAAGAACCATCATTATCTAATTGTAAGAGATCATAAAGGAATAGAAAGAATAACACCTATTGACTATTCTAACACTGGAATCATCCAAAATTGTACAACTTGAAGTGATGGCTTGTAGCAATTTCTTTAAATAAAAGAGGGATTGAAAATGACTTCTGAAAGTCTTATTACAAACTTCCTGTCAAACAAAGCTTATTTCAACAAATATGGAAATAGAATTCTAGGATTAACTGGAACTTTGGGATCTGTTGAATCAAGAAAATTATTAGCTAAAATTTATAATGTTGACTTTGTCTACATTCCCCGTTATAAAGAAAGACCATTCTATTAAAAAGGTGCAATAATAAGTAAAACCAAAAAGGAATGAATAAAGTAAATTATTTAAATTGCTTTGCTAGAAACTGAGGCAAAAAGAGCTGTTCTAAAAATATGCGAAACTAAAGGACAGGCTGATAAAATGTGTAGTCAGCTTTAGTAAAAATATCGCTAGATAAGTAAAAATGGGAAAATCATTCCTTATACACGAAATGATAATAATGAGAACAAAGCAGTTGAGAATGCATTAAGTTCAGGAGATGTTATTGTTGCTACCAATCTAGCAGGAAGAGGTACTGATATAAGAACAAATAACGAAATAGAGATTAATGGTGGATTACATGTTTGTGTTACATTTTTGCCTATCAATCTAAGAGTTGAGGAATAAGCTTTTGGCCGAACAGCTAGATAAGGTTTAAAAGGTTCTGCTTAACTAATAATAAACAAAGAATAACTAGGGTAGCATTACTAAAATTTGAATAGCATTGAAGAGATAAAAGAAAAAAGAGAAGCTTTGGAGAAAGAAAAATTAGACTAATTTTAAGTTAACGAACTGAAGTAAATCGATTTAAAAGACCTATTTTTCTAAGAATTTTGCAGACTCATTTAAGATTTAACCCTTAAAGCTGAAAATTTAAGTTAACTTGATAAAATATGGCATCAAAGTAAAATATCATCCATGGAAGAAAGATGAGGTTTATTTCTCAAGCATCTAGACTTTACAGATTAAGATGATGCAAAGTTAAATTTTGAATAGTTTTTATAGGAGATAACTAATGAATACAACCAACTTGAAGATTAAAATATAATAATCCAAAACCCTACTTACTATATCAGATGTGCAAATACTATGATGGAATGAATTAATAACAAATGAATTACATTTAAAAAAAGTTAAATCCTTGAAAAAGCCATTTAACTATATGGTAAAGGGATTGATATGGATCCTTAAAATTGTTTTATAGGATATTATCAAAGAGGTTATACAATAGTTGAATTAGGAGAATAAGGGTATAAAGAAAAGGCGCAATAAGATTTAGCTAAAGCAAAAGAAATTATAAACGAAAAAGTAATTCCTCGATATTTAAGTATGCAAGTAATGATAAGAGAAAGAACTGATCTTTAAAATAGTGATTTCAGTGTTTAACTTTCATACCAAGTAAACATTTTAAAAGCTTTGGCTGATAACATACAATAATCACTAATAGTAATTGAAAAGTCTCAAAAGCTGATAGATATTTGCACTAAGGATTAATAATTTACCAAGTTGAATGAAGGAAATGCATTAAAGTAGATAAATGAGTTAAATAAGCTAAAGGAATTAAAAAATAACTAAGAAGAAATCACTATAAGATTCCATGATCTACAGGCTCATTAAGATATATGTACAGAATATTAAGCAAAAAATACAATTAACAGAGCAATAAAAATATGTCCTCAAATTTAAATAGACATAATTTTTAATAACTTACCAAAAGAGCTTGCTATCAAACTTCTACCTTGCTTTTAGGACCATAAGCTAGAATAAAAGCGTACCGAAGTAGATCCAGATAATAATGGAAAATAAAATTACTAAATAAGCTAAGAAGAATATTAAGGTTTACATTGGAATGAAAAGATATCTGTTTAAATAAAATAAGCTTCAAGTAATGTAAAATAGAAAGCTAAGAAAGCAAAGAACTTGATAAAGTAAAAATTAAAATAGCTATAAAATAAAATAGCTAACACTTCAGCTGTTAAGAAACTCGCAAATACTTAAAGTAAGATATTTGATACTAATCTTGGAAAGCAATTAAAACAATATGCAGAGGAATTGTAAGATTAATATCAATAATTAGCAAATTATATTGAAGATCAGAGGAAGGGTTTAGAATAGGCTAAAAAAATTCCAGTTAGTTTGGTTCTGAACAACTTATCATGCAATAAATGCAAAGAAGTATTATAAGCTCTTGATGAAAACACTAAGATATAAATTAAATTTGAAGTATCTGAATTAAATTAAGACCAATGTTAGTAGTATACAAAAAATGAAGGACTTATATATATTAATTAGGTTGAGTAACAAGTAAAAGATGCTTTAAAAGTAAATCTTGAATATGAAGATAATTTAAATATCGCATTAATTAACCCAGAAGATCTGATTGGCAATCAATTAGAGGGCTTATCGATAAATCTTACGATAATTTAAGTGACTTAAGAAAATGCTAAAATTTATATTGATAAAAGTGATTCAGATTAATTTGATTTAATTTACTAAAATCTGGACAAAGAAAACTCAAGAAGACTAATATAAGTAAATAAGAACTATATAGGAGATTCTGTGCTAGAATTTAAAGGAGTAGACTTGAGCTTAGCTGAATAAATAATAAAGAAGGCTGACAGATCATAACAAAATGTTAAAGTTAATGAAATTATAAAGTTAGAAGATCTTTTCCTTAAAACTGATTAACCTTATTTTGAAATTGAAGAAGCTAAATCTGAAGGAATAAATAGACTTGTGCAATTATATGAGCAAAAACCTATTAAATGAGCAAGTTGTATTTTGGTAGGAGTAATAGGAGTTATTCAGATTATTATAGGTGGATTACTGATATCATCTCCTAATTTAGGTTTAGGTCTAATTTCTGAAGGTATAGGTGATATAATAACAGCTATTAGAGGAGTGGTATCTAGAAATTTTTCTTGGAAAGATTATGCAATTTAGAAATCCATCAGTTTAGCTATTTCACTTAGCACTGCTGCTTTTAATAGATTAGCTCATGTTTCTTCCAACTCTGTTACTACAACTTAGACTGCCATTGAAAGTGTAGATAATTAATTTATCAGCAATGCAAGCAAAAATGTTGGGAAGAAAATGGCCTAAACTACTACTACCGAAGCTACTGTTTAAATAGGAGTTAAAACTACTTCACAAATAACTAGTGGAATTACTAGAGACTCCTTGAAGTTGGGAGCTAAATATGCTTTAACTTAACTTGCTGTATCGGGAGCAAAAGAATGTTTTAAATATGCAGCTGACCATTTAAGTGGAATATTACTAAAGAAATTATAAATCCATATAGTTGAGTAAGTTGAGTTAGAACTGAAATCTACATTCGAACGTCAAGAAATGTAAAAAATATTAATAATTGACTAATTTCTATAAAAAAACACCTATTAAGAAAAAGCAATAGCCTTAGCTTAAAGCATCCTTAGTCCTTATTAAAAAAGAACTTATAGCGACTTATAGAACTTGATTAGAAGCTCTGTTTCTTAATAAAACAGCAAGACGGTGAGCTATCAAACTATTTTAAAAGGAATATAAATAGCTTTTGTAATTGAAAAAGTAGTAAAAATCATTTAAGAATTCAAAACTAAGTATGAAAAATCTTTTAAGGACTTTGGTTTACCTACATTATAAGAACTGCTTATGGATTAAATTTAGATTGAACCTGAAGCAGCTTAAACTATTTGTAAGCATTTATAGGATTAAAATTTCGTGAAAGATGACTTTTTCATTTCTGAAATGATAATTGAAAAGGAAGAATAAGTTACTATGGAAATACTTTTAGAGATGATTGAAGAAAATGAGATTTAAAACTAAGTTCATTTTGAACTACCTGTATAAAAATTAAATCTATAAGATATAGATAAAAAGCTGGGAGCTTATAATAAGAAAGTCTAAAATATAGTTAAAAACCTTTATATACTCCAAAGATAAAAACATGAAGCTTTATTAAATATGCTACATAAAAGAATCAGCAATATGCTGGTTGATTAAATAATAGGAGTTATTTAAAATGAAATCATTAAACCTTTTACTGATTAAGCTATAAATTAAGTAGTCAATAAAATTTCAATCTCAACTTAAAAATTTTTGAACTAGAAAAGAACAATACATGAAGAGATTAGAATCTTCTAGATGCTTAACTATTCATTAGGAAAAAATACATAGTGAATGACTAACTTGAGTTAGAAGGATAAGGAGAAATATACTAAAGGATATGAGTAATTAATAAAATAAGCATAGTAAGGAAATGGAAATTCTTTGCATCTTTTAGTGATTTCTTAAGAATTAAATAACAAAAAAGATAAATCAACCATTAAATTTTTCAGAAACGGAGAGTATTACTGTACATTGGGAAAAGAGATAAAGGGAGCAAGGATTATTTCTGTAGATTATAATGGCTAGCAATGAAAGGTTTGAAATGAAGCAAATGAAGCAAATAGTGAAAGTCAAAAAATTGTATAAAATGAAAGCTTATTTAAATGCTTTTCTAAACTATTTAACAAAAAGACAACTTGCTTTCGCAACTTAGTAGCAAATTCTTTAACTAGAAACTAGGACTTTTATATCAAATTTTTGCCAGCATATTTTGCAGTTTAGAAAAATAAGGAATTATTTGGAGGAATATGAAAATGGGATTAAGAAAAGATTTAAAAATCTGAAGAGGAAAGTTATAAATAATAAATACACCAAAATAGATTAAAAAAATACAACTTTAATGTAAAAAAAAGTAATTTTATTACTCTTAAGAATATTAGTGGAATTATTCAAACTGTAGGATATTTTTTGACAGAGTAAAATTAAATGTTGGTACTTTTTAATCCATCACAGTAGATAAGTAAATCTCTTATTGATATTGGAGACATTCTTATATTTAGTTCATAGACACTTAACTTTATAAACCACATACGAGCAACATGATAAAGTAAATAGATAATTTCAATGCAATTTGCAAGATAATTTTTATCTAATTCCATATACATACTAAGCTCTTTTTATCAAGTAGCCTCCGAATGAAACTGTCCAGGACTTAATTATCTGCAAAGTATCCTAAATATATTGAAAAGTCTAGAAATAACAAACGGTTAAATTAGATCTGGAAAATAAAATAAATCAACTACTCTTAAAAGCAACCCACTTTCAGAATCATTGATTAAATTAACGAAATACAAGTCTATGATTTAAGTGCTATGGAAATAGATGTTTTAAAACTTTGCTAAGCAAAAATATTAAAAAGTATAATAAGCATTGACTTGGATAGATATAGCATTGCTGTTTTTACGAATTTTAAATAATGGCATTGAATTTATATAATGTTTAATCGAAAATGCAGCAGTCTATAGCACAAATACTATATCGTAAATATTATAGCCTAATATTATAAATATTTTGATGGCTTTTATAAATCCATGGCCTTTTACTTCAAGAAAGGAGCAAACTAAAGAAAAATAGAAGTAGAAGAACAAGCAAGAGTATTAGCTTTTATTTAAATCTTTCGATAACTTTATGTTTTATACAGTTTTATGGGAAGAAATAAAAAAATTTATGGTTAAAGCATTGGATAAAAGTATTTCTTGTATTTAATAAGGAAGCTACAAAGAAGAAGAGCTATTAAAAGAATAAATTCATCAAGAGCAGCCGATTCAAGAAATGTAATAAAAATAGCCTGAATTGTAAAGTTCTGAAGATTTAAAATAATCTGAATGATCTTTGAAAGGAAACTGAAAATAATTCTATTATTATTAAATTTAACATTTCTTAATATAAAAATTGCTCATATCTCTCTATAATAAAAATTAAGTTTTAAAATTAAAAAACTATATTTTAATAGAGTTTTCATTTTATCATAGTTATTAATCCTTCCATATAAATCAAGCATATTTGAACTTATTGTTCAGAATTAAATTAAAGTATTGAGAAAGTTAAATTATAAAATAACTTAAATAGTTTAATATATAGATAAGCATTCGGATATCTAATTTATTATCTATAATTTATTTTTCTTTATTTAAAATTAAAGAAAAATTTACAAATTCATAAATTTAAGATGTTAACCTGAAAATTTTTAAATTCTATAGTGATTCAATTCTGTTTCCACTTTTCTTTCATAACTTTGTATATTTAAGTTAATTGACTAAATTTTATAATAGATTAAAAAAGGTAAAATGGAGTTAATAGTTTCAAAGTTGGCCTTTACATCCAGTGAATTTGATAAAGTCTTTTCTTGAATTAAAGTTCGGATTAAGACTTCATCAGTCGGCCATCCTTATTTATAATTTGTACTTCACGGTTAAGCCTTTTGCATCTACTTTTAAAATCCATCCTATTACTAAAATAAAACTTTTCCAGTATATCTAACTAGTTGAGTTGTTCATATTTAAAATAGTCCTTCTATTATTCTTCTTCTATTATTTTCATAGATTTTTTTCTCTAGCATCTATTATATTAATACTACTTTTAACATACATTTCAGCATTATTTTTCAATGATTCGATGTTCATAAAAATATTTTCCAGTTATCCATTGATTATTTACATAATTTATGTAAATACTCTTTAATATCATTTTATTTGATTATGGGAAATTGGCTTAAGACATTTCATAAAGCTAATTTATTGTTACTAGACTTTTTTATCAGTTTACTTATAAAAATTATCAGTTCATTATTTTGGTCTTCTATACAGTGACATTAACTCTCGGATTTTTAACTTCTTGGTAAAAAAATTTCTTAATGTTTTGCAATTTATGCTTTCATTTTCCAATTTAGTTTTAAAATAATTTATTATTTTTAGTTTCAAAATTAGCTAATTCAATCAGACCAACCATTACTTTCCTCTGAAGACGAGAAAGATTCTCGATTCTGTCTTTGATTTTTGATTTTCCCTTTTTTGTTTGGTTACCTGGTTTTTTATAAACTGGTAGAAAAATGAATGTTCTAATACATTTGAATTATTTTTATTAATTAGTATATATTTCTATTTTAATATTATATAGTCTATCTCCCTTATTGATAAATAAAGTACGATAATATTAAATGATGATATATTAAGTTGATATAGATTATAAATAAGGTTTTAGATGGGAATATAGAAGTTTATTCCTTTTTCTAGTTTTATTTATAGAAACATAATTAAATTGCAGTTAGTTCGATTTACTAGCTATAATCATTTAGATTAATGAGATTGCATTTCTGCTAATTTACTTTTCTAAGTAATTTTCTTTGCTTAGTAAGCCAAAATGTTTATCTTTTAAAGGCTTATTTTAGTTTAATAAGCTTTCTAATTTAAATTTTATTATATATGATAAAATATGGATGCATACCACGGTCAGCAAAACTAGTAGGTAGTCTTGTGCAGTGAATACTGCATTGCGAGTAATCTCGCACTAGATGCAACCACGGGAAAGGATGGACAAGCTCGGAAGAGACAAAATTAACTTGCCCGAGGGATTTCGATGGCAGTATGAGCATTTGGCTGAAGGGTCTACTAATGACTTAATTACTAATTCTTATGTAAATCTTATTCAAGAAGACAGGAGCCTTTAAGATTCTGGGATAACTTTTAATTAGCAGATTTCACATTTAGAGAAGCTTATACAACTCATTTAAAGGATTAGAATGACATCAAGAAGTATGAAAACATTTTTTTAATTTTAATATTTATATTAATATTGAAAGAGCTGCACGCCAACAAGGTGATACGCGCTCTATAATAATATTAATTATTTATCTATAGCTAGTTTGCCAGTTTATCTTGTTAATAACTGGTGCTTCCTTGTTGAATATAGTATCTACTTATCTAAAGCTACAAGTTCTTATATTTTAATCTAGATTATACTCGCTTCTAATTATTAAAGCATAACAAATGGTAAATCCTCATTCCTTATTATATTATTTGTATTTTACATTTAAGCAATTAAAGCTTATAAGTTAAGAAGAAGTATAAATTATAACTATTTAATTGCGTAGATATATATCCCAATGCTAGTATTAACTTTAAGCAAATGGTATCTATTTTTAAAATTGAGGATCTTAATTTAATGACTCTGTTTATTAATTTAATAACTTGGTTCCTTTTTGAAAAGAATGGACTATTGAAATAATTGAAGATATGCTTCTTTTATAATTTTATCTATTTAATTATAAAGCTAATTGTAATGATCTAGATACTTTTCAAAATCTTGCCTTTTATATAAATTAGCTTTAGATTTACAGAATCCTATCTAAAATTTCACATCATCGGATACATTTTCCTTCTCTTTGGGAAATGCTCCATTTATGATAGATTTTAACCTTCAGCTTTTCTATAAATATCTTAACTTTATAATACTTTGTTCAAAAAAGAATCCAGCATTTTGCCAAAAGACAATAATTTAAGCTTTAATATTTGAAATAATTTAGATTAAGAATTATCATAATAGAACCAATTTATTAGTTACTAAACAGTATTAGAAGATAAAAGAGATAGAAAAGAAAGGCTAAAGATATTAAAATCAAGTTATACATAAAATAATGCTAAGAGACAATAAAATATACTAATAGGATACTTTTTAAGAGCTTTCCCTTTAAACAACTAAATAGATATTAAAATATATATAGATACATAGTACATCAACTGAGATTATGCCTTTATTTAAAGTTAAAGAATTTATTATCTTAAGCATTAAACCTAAAATATATTAAATATACTGAAATTTAATCTAACTAAAGCTTTACATTTTTAAATGTTGATAGACCAATATAAGTCTAAATTATTAGCTTATAGTTAAAAACGAAATCGTTTTTTGCTAATTTTTCAATCAGTTTATGAATAAAATTTAAGCAATCAAATTTAATTATATGAGCTTGTTTATTAGATAACTTAGCTCATAAGAAAAATACTAAGAATATCATAAAAACTCAGCTAAGGTTAATCTAAACTTTCTTAAAATATATGGAAGGCACAATATTATTAAAAACGAGGATAATGAAAGGGTAAAAAACAAAAACAAATACATCAGAAAAATAAAAATTTAAAAGTAGGTTAATAAAATATCGAACTTAATAAAGATAATTAGAAGAAAAAACTAGAACTAGGTTTTTAAATGTAAAAAAAGGATTTGAATCATATTGGAAAAATGAGTGATAAATCACTAATTAGTTATCAAATTAATATTCTAATTATTTAGACAATTTTCATTCAAGAGGAGCAATAATTAAATTTAAAGTGCTTATCTTATATAAGTTTTTAAATTGTTTAATTTGGAAGCTTAAGTGAAGAGAGATAAAGCAAATTAATTAAAGCAACTGAAAAGTTGTTATTATAATCAGTTCTCTATTCTAAGTACTTCCTTTATTACTTATTAAAAGAATATGCATAATTAGTATTTTAAGATATTCCTTTATTTATTTGATATTAATAAATAATCAGTCCAAAAAGTAAAAAATAGATAGTTATTTTAATTTAAAACTAAGCTTTCAGGTAACAAAATGAGTTTAAGTTAATACAAAGGCTCTTATGGTATGATCTTGCAAAACTTTAAAATTAAGAGCATAATATTCAAAAATAGCTTAATTAAAAATGTGCTTAAAGTACTTATCTTTGAAACAAGAAAAATCTAATTATTATTTAAGTTTTTATTAGCTCTAGCCTTTAACATATAGAGATCTTATGCTAATTTTATTTTTCTTTAAAGTGGGAACGTTAAGTTTAATATTGTGCTTGAGCAAATTTTGTAAAAATAGTTTAAATGAGCGAGATAAATCTTCATTCTTTTATTTATTTAGATATGCAAAAATCTTTTGAGATTCAATTGGTACTTTTAGAATATCATAAAGAGACTAAAAGCTAGATTTACTCAAATTTTTTACTTAAACTACATATCAACTCAATTTAGTGAAGATTTTAGATGGTTAAATTTAAAGGATGCAATCTTTATATTTTAGCTCAATTTTAAGCAATGAAGAAAAAATTGTATAGTAATACAAGAAAATAGGCTCTTAACATTTTATTTTTTAAAAGTAAAAAATTGCCTGATGCAAGTAAATATCAATAATAACTATGAATTGAAAGAAAAAATTATATTCATAAAAAGTTATGATCATAGAAATATCTAATAAGGGAGAATAAAGTAGTATAAAGCTCAGTACTTTTTTATTATATTTAATCTATTACGAGAGTAAATGGGATCGTGCTTTGTACAAAATAAAAAGTAACCTAATACAAACATGAAACAACAACGAACTAAAATAGAAAGAGAAGACGAATAAATTAGTTAGACTCAAGAAAGAAATGTGTAGAATCGAAATGAAACTTAAGAACGTCGAAAGGATATTTAGCAAGTAAATGTTTAAATTGAAAACTAAATATAGATTGAAAGGTAAGAAACCAAATCAGAACCAAACCTTAAAATATGTTGCATTGATTAAGCAAAAAATTTATGAAACTAGAAAAAAATTAATTTCTACCCTAATTAGGCAATAGAGAAGTTAGAATAAAACGAAGCTTTATTATAAAATATTCAAATTTAAAAAGAACCTATTAACGAAGTTATAAAGAAGCATAATTTGGTAATCTAGCACCAAAATATAGTACTACAATTCAAAGCAAGTAGCATAAATAACAGTTCTTAGGAGTCTTATTAACATTTTTATATTAAAGAATATGAAAAACAAGCAAGAATCCAAACAGAAGCACAAATTAGAGAAGGATTATAAAAAATAGTGTGGCAAGGATAATCATTCAAAACTGAAGCAGAAAGAGCTTGAATAGAAGAATTCAATTTTTTCAAAAATAATAAAGAATATGAATATTACTGTGATCCTTGTTTAACAAAATTAGCAAGTATACGTTTATGGACTAGAGATGCATGTTAACTTTATTCAAAGTGTACAAGAAGTTTAATAAGTCTCACTTTGACTGACAAAGGAAGACAAATAATTCCTGGTTTTCCTGATAGATAAACTTCTGAGATATGTATAAGTGGTATGACACCATGAATGAGAACTATGAATAGGTATATAGCAGATGATGGAACAATTTAAAATTAAAATTCTTTTACTGTTTGAAGAGGAATATGAAAAGCTTTGTGCTTCGAAGATTAAAGCATTTTGCGTCCATTTAGACTAGTGATATATTTGGCTTGCTCTAAAAATGAAAGCACAGCTAAAAATTTTTTGAATAATAAAGATGATTAAACACTCTTAGAAATAAAAGTTCCTAAGCATTGCTTTAATGCAACTTCTATAACAAATCTATCTTATTTTCCAGATGGAGATGAAGTTCTAATTCCACCTTTTTCAGTTTTTTGGATAACTGATATAAAATATGAATAAAATTTGAATGGAAAAACGAAATTTATTAAAATGGTCCTTGCTTAGGATAATAAGGATTGGGAGTTATGGAACTTAGAAGATTTAGCCTGCTGACAATTACAATTATTTTTTAAATTATATCATTAATTAAAATTAGTTTTAATTATTATCTTTATCATTATTGCCTAATTGAGTAATAACAAAGCTCTACAAGAAGTAAGCTTCATATAATGAGAATTAACAACTTAAAATTCTTATTTTTCTAGCTTTAAGAAATATGAATCTATTATATTATTTGAGTACCATATTTCTTTATTCGTATCTTCTCTAATTTACTTACTAAATCTAAATAAGAAATTACTTTTTAATGTAATAAAAATGCTAGGAAAATTAATAGTCATAAGAGATTTAGTTATGAGTTAAATGAGAACTTATAAGACTTTCCGAAATCAAAAGCATATAGTTATGCAAGCTAGCTTATTTATAAATGAGCTAGTATATTATGAACTAATATAAGTAGATTACTATCTTACTAGGGCTATGTAATCTATTCTATTTTACTACTTTCTTTCTTATCTAAATTTGTTTGTATTAAGAATAATTTATTGATTTAGATATAAGATAAGAGTTTGTATCAGTTATATGTATATAAGAAGGCATAAGGAGTGGTAATTATTTTTATTATTATAAAAGAGGTTGAAAAAGGAAAATAGCTAACTTTAGAAGCAGTACAACTAGAATAAATATAAAGTCTTTATGAAGTTAAAATTAGTTAATTATTCAATTCACTGTCGCAGATTGGATTAAAACTTAGTAATATTTGAAATTAAAAAAACTAAAATTATACAGCATCTAGTAATTCAATAGCACGCAGTTCTTTAATAAATATTTTAAAGTTTTAAAAGTTATTTACTGATATCTTCCACAGTGCCAGCATTCCCTTATGAGTTTTGTCTTCTATAAAACTTTGATCGGAATGTTACCCTAAGAAAATTTAGTATCTTGCAGTTTTGATCATTAAAACCATTTGATGCCTCTTCAATCTTGCCTTTTCTTAGCTCCTATCAAGATTTTTATTCGGTTCTTCCTCCTATGGGGTACTTCCTGTACCAAAGTTTAAATCAATCTCAGTTGGAGAATCGCTGCTCCTTATAATAATAGGATAAATTAAGTTTAGCAATTTTCGAGGATTTTCGCCTCTTCATGCTGGACGCCAGATTGCTCCAGTGTTAAAAATAAAGTTTTAGATGTCTCTACTCCTCTCTCCTCCCATTACTCTTGTCATTTCCGGATCTAGCCTTATTTCTAATTAAATTTTCTCTTGTAAATGTATCCTTATTCATTTAAGTATAATCTTTCTCTTATTTGTCTCTACTACATTTGTTTTTTCTTTCTCTACTGTGCTTGTATGGTTCTTTATTTATTCCAGTACTACGTCTTGAAATTTTGGAATTCTTTGCAGCGTCTTCATAAGTGTTCTGTCGAATTGCAGTAGTAACATTTCTTCGCTACTTTTTTGGAATTTAACCTTAGTCTTCCTATTGGTCTCTTCAATCATCATTGGATCTCCCCTTTGTTCATCTAATTTCTTTTCTAGTATTTCCAGTCTAATACTCAGATCAGATTGTTTCTGAAGCTAATTTTAGGATTAGCTACTCTGGTCTTAAGATATGTTTCAGAAAGCGCTTATTTCTCTTTCTTAGGACATAAGTCTGGATTCTATTCCTTCCGCTAGGTGGAGTTTTTCCATCAGTTTCTCATTGTCCTTTCTCAGTTTCCTAACCTCTTCCTGGAGGTTTAGTACCACTTTGATGAGCTGTTTCATGCTCATCTGGCCAGAAGGATTGAACTTTGAGACCTCCTGGTGCAGAGCAGACTTCATCTGCTTTCTGGGCTTCTCTTCTGAGGTTGGAGTTATCTCATGTGTTGTCTTCTGAGCTTGTTTCTGTTAAACTTCAGGTTGTTAGAATTAAGAAAAAGGTTAGGGTTAAGGGTAAGAAGACTATCCAAGATTGGATTCAAGTTTCCTCTCCACCTTTTTGGAGGTGGTGTAGAAACCTCTTTTGAATCCTTCCATTTTTTTATTTATTATCGCTGCTTCTTATTTAAATTAAATTATTATAAATAAATAAATTTGATTATAGAGCGCGTAGCACTCTCGTTGATGCGCAGCTTTTTAAAAAATGTTTCATACTGACAAGAATGTTTGTTACTGATGCTCCTTGTTCAATACTGGTATAATTATTCAGTACTGATAAAAATGTTTAATACTGATATAATTTCAGAATACTCGTAATATTTAATACTTGTTGGAGGTTCAAGGACATGGCAGGGTTGCGTCTCATTGCATCACCAAAGAAGAGGACGACATGTGTCAATTATGGGTACTTAAATTCCCCACCTCTGATGAGCTCGCAATATTATTTCTTTTTCGTTCCAGAATTAAATCTAAACTAAGCCAGTGCCGAAGGTCTAAGAATCTTATGTCTCGAGGCCAAGCCAAAGTAGAGGAAGACATAAAGTCGATTATGGGTACTTAACTTCCCCAACCTCTGATGAAGATGACCTTGTTGTTCACCTTCGAACAACTATGGCTGTTTTTAAAAATATATAATAATATAATAAACTTTTATTCATAAAATAATAAAACTAATTTGGAAGCAAATTTGATTTCTTAATACTATATTTAAATCAAAGGTAATAAAAAGGCTATAGGAATCCTAAAAGATAAAGAAGAATAATAGCATATTTAAGATTAAGAGCTAATAGCTATAAAATAACTTTTGTAGATAAAACTCAAGAAAATACTTGTTAATTAAGATTTCTAAAATAGCTTTACTATATTTGAAGATAAAAGGATAATTATAATTAATTGAAAGAAACTTATTTATCTAGGATTATTTATTTTATTTATTTAACCTAATAAAATAAAAAATAAAAAAATCAGTAATAGTTAAAAATTAACTTAAAAGTAATATTTAAATTTCTTAATTTAAAAATAATGGTAAACTTAAGTGCTAAGGTTTTTGATTTTCCTGGTTAGATACTTGTTTCCATTTTATTTACGTGGATGTATTCCTCAATCTTTTTTTGAGTGGAAGTTTGTCGCTAATGATTTTCTCCGGTTCTTGAATATATTTTTTATTTATAAGTAATAGTTTCAGTTTTTCAGGATTTATTTATCACCCTTCTTTCTTCTCTGTTGTTTTAAAGCTCAGCATTTTCATAAAATACGGTTAATTGATTTGCAATACCAGCAGGTTTTTAACTATTTTTCCTTTGCCTTTTTCTGAACTAATTTTTTTTAATTAATATGTTCTCTTTGTAAATTTAAATATTTTTTCATCTTTTTACTTATTGATAAGATGATTAATCTTGATCATTTTCTACAATCTTGTTATAATCTTGACTTAATAATGATTATACTATTAATAAGGTTACTATTCTGTTACTAAGTTATTTTAGGTAAGTTATTGACGTAGAATAAAGATTTGCTAATTTGGTTGTCAATATTGTTCATTAGTTCTCTAATATTTTCTTTAATAATTTATATACGCTAAGATTAGTTTTTTCTTTAGCGCTAGTTGACTTCAGAGTTTTTGATGAACTTCGTTCTTAGTTGCCACTCTACAAGTTTGATTGTAACTTTATATTAAGATGAAAAGTTTGATTCCTCTAGTCTCTATTATTTCTTCTATATTTTGTATACTTATTATTTCCTTTAATTCTTAAATTAGTCTTTGAGAGGCAAACAGACAATACATTTATACCTGTTTCCTTATAGACTCAACAGGTGATATTTTAGTTACGAAATGATGGGATTTGAACCCATTTATATTTGACTAACACAGAATGTATAATAAGAATCTTAATTTAATAGGAAACAGCCTTAGTAGTATATAGTGAAATAATTTAAATTATAACTATAAACATAAATATTTACTTTCTGCTTAAGAAAAGCTTTATATCAGTAATAAATTGCTCCTTTTTTATTAAACTTTAAATCTAAAAAGCAATAATCAAATGAAAGCAAAACTAAATTTAATTCTTTTATAGTCATAAAGGATTCTAAAAATAAAGAGTTACTTTAAGAGATTAAAGTTGATCATATATCTTCTTCTATTTACTTTATTCTAATTTTTGTTTTGAGCTTTTCTTATTTATTCTTTAATTGGTTATTTTTATTGATCCTTCTCTATGGTTTATAGCAAAGTTCTAATTCTTTCGTTTAATTTGAGAGTTAATATTTTAGGATCTGATTCTCCGAAAATATTTGCTATTTCTCTTTTTGGTATTTATGGTTAAGGTTGTTTGTCTTTTAGTTTTAGAGGATTGGATTTTAAATATAATAATAGTAATAATGATTTTAAAGAATATTCTTTAATCTAAGCAGTGTAAGTTAAATTAATATTTAGAAGAATAAATATAAAAATTGAATGTTTTAATACCTAAGAAAGCAATAAAAATTTAGAGAAAAGTGTATGAAATAAGATTTAAAGGAATATCAAAATTCTTGAAAAGGATTTTTCTTAAAATGAAAGAAGTAGGAGTATATTATATTTCGTAATACTTAAAATTAAAAAAAATCATCAATAATAACGCACTAATTTGCTATTCTAACTTATAAAGAAAAGTCGTTAAAATATTCCAAGTTATGACTACATTAAAGACTCTAAATATTTAATGACTAAATCAAGATATTTTAATTAATAAGATTAAGGATTATTAAACTTACCGAAACTGATCAAGATATATAAAAAGTTAAAACTTAAAAAGCTTTGTTAAAGCCTTAGTAGTCAGCCATCTGACCTATTCTATCAGCTTGTCTCTATTAGTTTGTCTTGAATTCCTACTAGGCTTAGTTAGGCGGTGTAGCACTTCATTAGCGCACCATCCTTTAATATTCTGAATAGTTTTAGTCTTGCATTTAGCGTTCCTAATTATTTATCTAAGGATTAAGATTTGAATTAAAGAATTTTTTCTATAAATTTTTCTGCTTTATGTTGGATATATCCTAAATAGTTTTCTAAAAATATCTTATTTATTCTTTCTTTAAATTTCGCTTAATTAGTAGCAGTATTTTCATTGGTGTTATTTATTGCACACGTAGCATTTTATTCTTCTTTTAAACTATTATTCCTGTACCACTTATTTAATTTAAATTTACTACTTATTTTAAATAAACGTTTACTGTTTATTTTAATTTGAGGCTTCATTTTCTATTTCCATAGGATCTGATTAATTCTGTTAAATCAAAAATGGCGTAACCTGAATTTATTATTAAATTTAAATAATTCTTTGTTCCAGTTTGTTTTCTATTTCTTATGATTATTAATATTGTTTCTAAAGTAAAGACGTTATTAGTTTTTCTAATTTTTCTACTTTATCAGGTATCTATTTTTAAACATAAACTCTTTTAATGACTTAGATAATATTTCTATTTGAGTTTATGTTGGAAGTTTTTTTAGTTCTGGATTTCCAAGTGGTTAATGTTCGTCATATCAATCATATTTCTCACTTTCACTCATTGTAATTATTTCGCTTTTTTATTTTTTAGAGAATTTTCCTGTTTAAATGTTTTGTTCAAAATTCTGTTATTTCTTAGAAGCCATTTTATATAATCATATAATAAAAACAGCCAGAAAATAATGAAGCATAAATAAATAGAAATAGATTTGAGACTCATAATATAGCAATGAGATGTAAATATCTTTGAATTATGCAACAAAATGAATATAGTAATTTACAAAAATGAAAAAGAAAATAAAAAATAGAGTAATAAGGATTTAAGTAGAATAAAACAAAGAAATAAGTAGTATTTCAAAAATAAAGAGACTATAGGATTAAATAGAGAAAATTAAAAATTAAAAAAAACACAGAAAAGCATACACTTTCTATTTAAACGACCATCTAAAAAACACATCGAAAATTTCCGAGAAATATATCAAATAGTGAAAAAGAAGAGAAAAAAGTAAATAATAATAAAAAAGGCAATAAAGCTAAAACTTAATAATGACGAAAGAACAGCATAAAAATTAAAAGAGTAAAAAGTCTGCAATTTTTATGAATTTTTTAAATCTTTGAAGTTGGTTGTAAAGGTTTTTAAATACCTCTAAGAATATATTCTTTGAATTATCTTATTTCTATTATTTAAAAAATGAAAATGGAACAGCATATCACTGAGATTATCTTTATAGTTAAGTACACAAATATAAAATTTAGAAATGCTTATAATTGAGAAATAAGATAAAAGCATCAGATTTAGATAATTTGAAGTAGAAATAAATGATAAAGCACTAATGAGATTTTTATCTTTCTATTCTTAAATTAAAATTGCATAAGTAGATATATTTATAAATTACATTAAATCAATAATTTAATTAATAAAACAACTACTCTAATAAATTAATAACTAAGTCAGTTATATACAAAGCTTTAGCACAGCCACATTTAATTGAAGTAAAAATAATTAAATTTAATCTAATAAGAGATTAAGAATATTTAGCAAGATACTGTTAGAGATATATAATACTCTTTTAAATTAACTTTGATATTAAGTTAGCTAAATAATTTTTATTGATTACTTATAACTAAATGTCTCCACTTTTTACTCATTAAGTGAGTTTAATACCTAAATATGAAACTAGCAACTAAATAAACAAAATTATTGTATGCTTATTAATAAGCTTTCAATAGAAGAAAGTAGACTCTCTATAGATAATTCTCTATCTTTACCCTTATCTTAAAACTAATCTGATAATCATTTAATGTTTCTTAATCTTTTATAAGATTGTAGATGAAAATTACTTTATAAGATACTACTAATTATATCAAATAATCAGCTTAATAAAGAAAATATTTTTACAAGTTCTAAATCATAAAACCTTAAATTATTAGATAAAAAAGCCATTCTAGTCAGATAGAAATATGTTATAAGCAAGCTTAGAAATATAATAAAACCTATATTTAATTATGATAAATCCATATAAATATAGTTAAATTAAGCTTAATTTAATAATCATAATATTCATTGATGGACTAATAGAATTATCAAATTAATAGCTCTACACGGCATATTATATTTTAGTTCTGCAAAGAATGATAAGCATAAGAAGATAAATTCTTCTCCTTTGTATATCATCTTTGTATGAATGAAATTGAGATTGTCACTTTTATTTATACTCTAGAGTAGATAAATGAAAAGCTTTAATATAAGTATACGATTGACTAGGAAGATCTTGAGTTTGTTTATGAATTCTAAGAAATAGTAAAGCTAATCTAGAAATTTTATGGGATTCAAAGAGAAGTTTAGTGAAGTACACCTAAATAGACATTCAATTAGGGAATTTCAAACCAAGAAAAAATAAAAATCTATTGAGAAATAATTAATAACTCACTTCCTTATATACAAGGAATTAAGAACAAGTATTAATAAAACATATACAATAGTGACCAAAATGATTGGGATATCGAATTGAACTTAATGCTATGGAATAGTAATCCTTAAGAAATTAATTTAGATGATGTAACTTAAGATAAGTTTGATTCAATAATATAAGTTTAAGGAAAGCGAGCTTACAGAAAATAAGAGGAAGAAAAAATCCCATAAAAATAAAATAAAGGCAGCTTAAACAAAAGCAATAACGTTTTTGATTTTATTTCTTCAAAAAGATCTCGTGAAATAAATTCAACTACTTAAAAAATAAGGAAAGGCATTGAAAATCTAAATAAAGCAAAAACAAAAAAAACAAAAAAGAAATTCGAAATTTTCAACAAAAATGACTAAGAAGAAAATAATAATGATGTTGAAGAAAAGGAGAAACCACATAAAATAAAAAAGAAAGTTTAAAAACCTTTACAATAAAGTTTATTTCCTTATATAAAACTATTATAAATAAGCTAAATAGTAAATCTATTTAATCTATCTCTATTTTATGAGTCTAATTTGAAAAGCAAACATTCATATTAATAGAAATTTTTTTAATAATAGATTAAAGCAAAAGAACAATAAAATCGATATAGGGATATAAATATTAAAAAAAGAAATAATCAAAAAGTGAAAAAATAATTATTTGTAGCAATGTTAAATCAATCTCTATTCGAATCTCTAAATAAACTAAATTAAAAAAAGAAGAGAAAATCAATTGTTGCATTGATATTTATTAACTTTTACTCTTAAACTTAATAAATAAATGAATTAAAAAAAGTTTAGAATAAATTTTTATAGATATGCTTTGTAGGAGTCATATAAATAAAATAATATAAAAGTATCTTATTAGTTACAAGCTAAATTTTCTTTTTCATGTAATAGCTTTACCTTATAAATTCTAGTTGTGTACTCTTCGTTATTTTATAAATAAAGAAAAATATTTTCTATTTAGCGAATTTTTTATTACCAAGCAATTCCTTTGATTTAAAACTAATTAAATTCTTAATTGTAATAAACATATTTAAAACTTAATTGTAATGTAAATTATAAGCATAGAAATATATTTAAAATCTATCTAATTATCTTTCAATTTGATTTTAAAGAAAAAATTAAAGCTTATATAAATAAAAACTTTATTTAATATATGAAATTAAAATATTCTAGGATAAAAATTGATTAACGTTTTACTTTGATAGAATTATCAAAGTTTTAGTTAAATCTAATTGAATTGCTTTTATAAAATTTTCCTTTCTGCTTCTGAAATTATTATAACTTTTTTCTCTTCACTTCTTCTTCTTTAGATTTTTTAGGATTATAAGTCCTTAGTTTCTTTAATTATTTCCTCATTATTAGTTTACTCTTTTCCATTTTTGATATGTGTATCTCTATAGATTTTTCTTCTATAAATCTTATTTTGTCATGAGTAATTTAGTCGACCCTATTTGCTGCTATTTTTTCATCCATTATTAAACCATTTTAAAACTATTGGCATCGTCTTATTCTATGTACTTCCCTCTTGCAGTTTCAACATTCTAATATTTTTCTCCGTTAATGATTGCATGCCGGCTTTTACTCCATCTTAATATCCATAGGATCTCCATTGTTTTAGTTTTATTAGATTATTGTTAGTGTAATACATTCATTTATTTGTCTTAGTTGTAAGTTTATCTCTAGGTTTCTGTTTACTGTTAATTTCCTTTTTAAATTAGTTTTTTTCTTGTTGTATCTCTTCTGCAGATTATAGTAAAGTTCTAATTTTTTATTTAATTTCATGTTTAAAGTTTCTTGGGCACGATTAATTGGGAAAAGCTTTAATATATCGTTTTGATAATTTGTGGTTAGGTTTTTTTGCTTTAGATGAGATATAATCTATTTGATATAATATATTAAAGTTAAGTCCTTACGTTTCGTAAAATTGTAAAGTTTGTTTAATTTTACTCTCTTTGATAAGGTTATTATTCCAATTTCTTAAATTAAACAATGCATAATAAAAATAATATCTTTCCTTAAATGATTTTTAACTGACTAAGTTCATATAATTTGATAATTAGAATTTAAATTGCTTCAATAAATATAAGAGAAGAAATAGTTTTCACACATAAAATACTTCTTAAATCTTTCTTTAGATTACCTTAATAACTCCTTCAGTAAGAAAATAGAAATAATCATCATTTTATCCATTTATTTATTTGCTCTTCTTAAAGTTACTTTTAAGATTGGTTTATTAATTAATTTTAGTTTTTCACGCTAAATATAATATTTTAATTTCATAACTTAAATTTAGAAAATTACACAGATTAGTTTATACTTATATACATTTTCTTATTTTTGATAAGAGTAAATTGAAGGATAATACTAAACCTTCTTATAAAAGGAATAAAGAACAAAAAGTTTCTAATATTGTCTTAAGATATAAAGAGAAGAACTAGTAGAAAAAAGGATTTATTATATTATACGTTTAAGTCTTTCTAAGTTATTTCTATATTTTATTTGTTAATTAAGATTTTTCATTATTTTTTTATTGTTTATTCAAACAAAATTTTAAAATTTAGTTCCTTATTTTATTAAATTAAACCTTTGCTCTTTTAATCAAATTTATTTTATTCATACAACAAAAAAAGGAAGCTAAATATTAAAGTTATTGAATTAAGAATTTATTTAATTCTATCAATTAAAGTGCGAATTATTATGCAATAGCTGTAATAAATATAATGCTTATTATTAAGAATATACTTATATTTTAATTCCTATTAATTTCATTTTAAA
The DNA here is from genome assembly GCA_946699065.1 of Loxodes magnus. Lineage (NCBI taxonomy): Eukaryota > Ciliophora > Karyorelictea > Loxodida > Loxodidae > Loxodes > Loxodes magnus. The sequence continues at coordinate 386,883 of CAMPDV010000181.1, forward strand.
AGTAGCTAGATAAATCAGATACTCTTTAAATAATGATTATATATAACTAATTTTTATTTGGTTTATTCAAACGATAAAATAAAGGTTTTAATTTAAAAAATTTTGATTTGCTCACTTAAGTTTTTTCTGAAATTTATAACAGCAAAAATATTAGATATTTTTAAACTTGAAAAATTTGAGATAAGCTCTGTGAAATTTCTGATCTTCATGCTTTAAATTTATGATAATGTGTACACTATTTAATTTTAACAAAAAAGCATTTTTTAAATCTTTATTTTTGTCATAAATTAAAGCTACCAGGGACATTCCTGATATCCGTTGCTATTTATTTTTCAGTTTTTTAATTTCGTGTAACTTTCAAGACTTTGTGCATGTGTTATAAATTATAATTTTCTACTGATTCAAAGTTTAGTTCCCCCGGTTATATTAATAAGTCCTATGAAACTAGTCTTCAAAAATTTATACTTCCATTTAATCACTTTATAATAGTAAATTTGCTTTTTAAAATTCTGCTGTTTCTTTACATTTAGTCTTGTATATTGAATAAATAAAGATTGCGATTTAAATTCCTGATTTTTCCTATGAGAGTATCCGACGCTAAACATTTACATTTTTCTTCGTTCAAAATTTAAAATTTCTTTATTTTTTATTCTCCAACTACTAAAACAAAGGCATTTTTATTCGCTTTATAACTCTTTTTCTATTTGCTAATCTTTTATAAAAGTATAAATATCTCCAAGATAATCTTAGTGCTCTTTAGATTTGTCTCCTAAGCGATTTATTTTAGAATATAATAAGCATCTATCCTATATAATTCTCAAATTAGTAAACTCATAAAGAAAAAATTCGTTCAGCTATTCTTATCTAATGAGTAAAGATCTTAATTTTATATTTTTCTATTTAACCAGCCTTATCATCCTGATAATATTCTAAGATCCTAACTGCTAGATGTAATTACTATTATTTAATTTTATTAGTATTTAATTATTTCTTTCTAAGCTTTGAACTATTGTTAAGTTTCTATTATATAAGCTAGTTTTTGACTAAATAAGCAAATATTTCTACTATTAGATATATCCCATTTGATTATTTCATTAACTACTACGTTTACTAGTTAAAGCTTTTAAATTGAAAAGCAAGGATATTAACTTAGTTTCCAATATCGCTATCTCTTAATATCTTACACTTAATTTTCTCCTTTGAATAACAATGTTTGAAAAGAATAAAATGATAACTATTTTTCGTTTTCTAGTCTTAAGGCATCTACAAGTATATCTATAATGATCTAAATAATAATTTCTAAAGAAGTATAAATTTTATAAATGATAGTGCTTTATTCTATCTATAAGGATGCTAATTTATTATTAAGTTGCTCAATTCTGCTTTAGTAAATTATCTTATTCCCTTTATGATAATTAGATCTCTTTTATTTAAACATAGCCAAATATATGATTAGATTATTTTAGTTCCTTAATTTAAAAAATAGCCAGAAAAAAGAATAATTTACATAGAAACCTTAGAGAGATAATTAAAATAGCTGAAGATAAATAATTTAATTTTTAGATTATTAAATTTATTATCTAACCTTTCTATTTATTCTTATAACAAAAGAAATAAGAAACTAACATAATCAATAAAGCTTTATTAGTACCAAAATTAATTTCCTTTAGTTATTTATATCTTTTAGTAGTTGCCACTATTCAATTTATTTAAATAGCAAAAGGATTTTTAAATTTATTTTGCTTATTATAGTGATTCTTAAGTTTAACTATTGCTTCTTCTAAGTATTAAGTATTTGTTCAAATACTTTAAATTTTAGTTTATTTGGCAAGAAATCGCATATTTTACTAAAATAAATATCCATCTAACTAAAATTTTGACTATTATAGTAAATTAAGAATGCTTTTATTATTTATTTCCTAACCTCTTTATATATATTATATCTTTAAAGAATAAGAGAACATATTTGATATGGTAATGTAATAATTTAAAATAATTATAGATGAACTTTATAATTTAAACTAGCTAAGGGTATTATATATCATATATAGCTAGTACAGTCAATTAGAAAAGAACTAATTTATATCAAAGATAAATTAAAATTTATATTTATTTAACCAGGGAAGAATAGTCTACATGATTATCGTTACTATGAAAGTTATTTCTTTAAATAATTACCTCTTTTCCTTATTTAATTTCAATAAGTATAAACATGCTACATTCCTAAATGATCATTATATACTTTTAAATTACCAACTTGTATAGTTATTTTACTCTATTTTAGCAAATAAATCTTATATCATTAACTTAGATAATTTTAAAGTTAAAAGCTAATTAAAATTTCATAATTCAACTATTTTAAAAGCTTATATTATAGCAATATATTTAATAAGTTTATCTAATTAACTTATTTATTAATTGCCTATTGATTATATAGAATTTTACAAATTTATAAAATTTAATTTTATTCTTCCTTAATTTTAAATAATTAGTATCATTTTTGTTAAATAATGCTTATTCTCAGTGTCCATAATCACTTAAGTTCCATAACTCCCAATCCTTATTATCCTAAGCAAGGACCATTTTAATAAATTTCGTTTTTCCATTCTAATTTTATTCATATTTTATATCAGTTATCCAAAAAACTGAAAAAGGTGGAATTAGAACTTCATCTTCATCTAGTAAACAGGATAGATGCTTTATAGAAGTTCCATTAAAGCAATGCTTAGGAACTTTTATTTCTAGAAGGGTTTTATTGCCTTACTCTTTCGAAAAATTTTTAGCTGTCCTTTCATTTTTAGAGCAAGCCAAATATGTAACTACTCTAAATGGACGCAAAATGCTTTAATCTTCGAAGCACAAAGTTTTTTTTATTCCTCTTCAAACAGTAATAGAATCTTAATTTTTAACTGTTCCATCATCAACAATATATTTATTCATAGTTCTCATTCAAGGTGTCATACCACTTATACATATCTCAGAAGTTTATCTATCAGGAAAACCAGGAATTATTTGTCTTCCTTTGTCAGTCAAAGTGAGACTTATTAAACTTCTTGTACACTTTGAATAAAGTTAACATGCTTCTCTAGTCCATAAACGTATACTTGCTAATTTTGTTAAACAAGGATCACAGTAATATTCATATTCTTTATTATTTTTGAAAAAATTTAATTCTTAATTTCAAGCTCTTTCTGCTTCAGTTTTGAATGATTATCCTTGCCACACTATTTTTTATAATCCTTCTCTAATTTGTGCTTCTGTTTGACTTCTTGATAGATCTTCATATTTTTTCATGTAAAAATGTTTATAACTCTCTTCAGAACAAATAAAAAACAAATCGTCATATTATTCTTTAGAACTAATATTAGATTAATTGCCTTATTAAATATGCTATTCATTTATATCTTAAACTATTTCTTCTTCAAGAGTTTCTCCTACTATAACATAATTGCTAGTATTTGCATTATTTGAATGAGGAATCTAATCATAGAATATCAATTACTCAGTACGTTTTTGGAAAAAGAAAATACTTTATTACAATAATTTAGGAATTTGCCCTTGTTTTACTAATGAATCATTAAAGTGATATCACTTTCCATATTCTTTGATGTAGGTCATGTAATAATTGTGTTTTGATCCATTAAGCCAAGTTATTATACCATATAAGTCATAATCACTTCCATCTTGCTACATATTTTAAACGTATTTACTCATATCTAAACTTTATTATATATTCTTTATTCTAGCTATTTCTTAGTCTATAAAATGAGAATTTGCTTATTCTCCTTTAGTATATATTATCAAGATATCAGGCGTACATTATATCTTCAGAGATCTTTTATCATTTTTCTAACATTTAGTACAAAATTAATATGTCTCTTCATAAAAATGTTGTATACACTCTTCAAGAGTTACTGTTTCTTATTGTTTTTTGAAATCCTATGAAGAAATATTGCTAGTATTTATTTGATAAATCTGATTTATTTCCCTAAGCTAATTTATACGACTTGTATTATTTTCTAGTATCAGTTTTATTTCAAATTCTCTCTAAGTAAGAAGATGTTCGACTGTTCATGATTAATCATATTATTCTAGATTCCAACTAAAAGAACCTAATTCTTAAGCTAATTATTAGTATAACTGCCCTAATGTATCTTACTTATTAATGTGTATTATTCTCCCAGGTGCTATCTTACTTAAGTTGCTAAAATAATTTTCGTCTTTTTACTGAAGCCATGATAAAATAGGTTTTTCTAAAAATTAAATGAAAGTTGTATAGAATTCTTAATTTTGTGGAAATGCTTCATAAGCATATATTTGATGGTTCATATTTTAATTTAAGTCTTCATTTAAGCTAACTTCTTAATTTTATCTTTCCCATATTTTAAAATATAAATATTTATTTCCTGTTCCTTCAACCATTAATCTTTTTAGATCGCTGAATCTACTTTTAACTCTCATAATAAAGCTGAACTCTTACATTTAGCTTCTTAAGTTTTCAGGAACGAATATAACTTTTAGCAAATATTTGTCCTATGGATTAGTAAATGTATTGCTTATCAATTCCTAGTTAAAAACCTATGAAGATTTATTTAATTGAGATTAACTTCTTTCCACTCTTTCTTTAAAAGAAACATCTAGGTTGAGAATTTAAAATTATTCAAAGCCAAAAATATTTTCTTATTATTAAGAGCAATCTTCCTTATGCCATCCTCTAAATAAATTAGAAATCATCAATTTTATAATTGGTTATTTCTATTAGATATTTCCACTCATTTACTGTCCTATCTCTTTTATAATCTGAAGATCAGGTTTTCTGTTACTTAATTTTTTGTATAGTTCAAGTAAAAATTAACTAGTAAAATCAGCTTCAAATTCTTAACTTTACTCTAAATTTTAAATATTTTAGGTTAAGACTTATAAATATTAAGTGATACCATTTTAATCAATACTTAGTTGCTGGAAATTTTGGATAATATTTACTAAATTTTCTACCATTATTTTATTGGGAATGCTTATATCTAGATCTTATTATCATTCCCCAGAGTCAAAGTATAATCTGAGGGGTAGTGAGAATGCTAAGCATTTCAAAAATTGCAAAAGATAGAAGTCTTAACTTTTAAACTAATTTTCAATTAACTAGAATTAGGCTTATATTTCAAATGGCAACTACTCTTCTTATTGCTGTTAAGTATTAACTTCTTGCTACTTTTTTATTAAGTTCTACCAGTTTTAATTGTTTATTTATCCACTTTAAGACGGGTTTTATTGCTTTTCTTATATTTTAACAGTTTGTTGCTATTATTGAGATTTTAAATTTTCATTATTTTAAATTTTATTTTTATTTTTCTACTAATTGGTGATTTAAGCCTGAATATTCTAATTTCTTAATTTCAAATTATTTTCCTATATTGTTTGTTTAACAGATTTTTTTTGACTGATTATACTGTTATATAGTTTTTCATTTTATAATAACTTGTCCACCTGTTCTTGCGGATAATGATCGATTTTTTTCTACTAGAATAAAGTATCTATTTAATTCTTGCAGCAAATATTAGGAATTTTAGGCTTAATAATTTATTATTATAATTCTTATTAAAACCTATTTTCTTCTTTATTTTAATTTGATGCAGCAGAAGATAAATTTCCTTTATTTGTATCTTAATTTGAAGTACTTTATGCTTAAATTTATTAGTTTTATTCGGTATTGGGTGGGATGCTCTACTTTTATCTTTTAGAATTATCTGGAGATGTCTCAAGATTTGAATTAGGAATTTGAGACTATTCTAAATATTTCTGATTTTTAGAATTTTAATTTTCATCTTTTTTCTTGCAACACGAACAGCATGGAAAAATTGCGCAACATGGACAACATGTACAGCATGGGCACCATATCTCAAAACACTTTCCCAAAGAACTACAGCAATTCCCCATTTTTAGATTATATATTTAACTGAAAAAATATGTTATAAGCAAATATTCACCTTATTAGATATTTTTATGAGCATAAATAATTAATGGTGTTTAATTATTCTTTATTTATAATTTTAGTTTGCTAGTTAAATTTCTGAGCCTTTACATTATAAAGTTAAATATCTTAGTTTTATTTTGATTATTCATATTTTTCTCTTAAATTGACTAGAAATTAATAAATTATGAGCTGATATTACGTGATTAAATATTTAGACTAGAAATTTATTTTGTAATTTAATTATTTTAATCAAATTTATTTAAGAATTTTAGAATTAATATATGATGAAGTTAATTATATCTATTAAGCTAACTTTTTCCTGACCAAGATATTTCTTTCCGTTTAGTGATGTTTTATATATTAAATGGATGTATGATACTTAATCATTGTGTATCTATATTTTCAGATTATTTTTATAGAGTTAAATATATTTATTCCTTAATGAAAAGAAGGAGCTATTGAGATGATTTCTTGGAGATATTATTAAATTAAATTTTAATGTGCCCTCTACAAAATATTTCCTTTAAAAAGCAGTCTGCTTATGAATCTTTTTTGAACTGTTTGAATAAACGTCTAGTGAACAAATGTTGAATACAATTAGATAATTATTTAGCTATTTAATAGTCAAATAACTAATAATTATTCTCTAGTTAGGCTGTTGAATGCTTAATTATGAAGGACAATTTAAAAAGGTTTAAATAGAATGTTAGAATGATTTTATGTAATAATTTAAAATCCTTTCAGCTAGAATAGTTAGATTGGAGATTATCTTAACAAAAGTGATATTAATTAGTAAACAATATTTTAGAAGCTTAGACATTTTAGCATTTTAAATGACTAATGATCTATTAAAATAATATAAATTGTTTTTCTATTTATAATTTTAAAATTTACTAAAGACACTTTAACTTGATCGATTTTCTTATCTCAAACTTAGGAGCGACTGCTTATGTTATTGCTTTCATTTGAAATTTTCTATCTCAAATTTATTTTCAATCTTTTTATCTAATTGAAAGAGATTTTTTTACAATCTAAATTTAGATTTTAATGAAAACTTTGCGTAGTTTATTCGAAACTTTTTCTTATTTAAAAAAATTTAGATTTATTAAACAACTTTTTGGCTACTTTAGTGTATTCTACTTGGTTCAATTAATTTTGGCTCAGTTTGAATTTCTTTTCATTTATGAAATTTTAAATTTTCAAAGAATATCATAAAGTTCTCAGCCCTAATATGTATAATTATATTTCTTATTATTATTTATCTATTGATTGATAATAATGATAGTAACTCTTTGATATTTTTCGGTTTATAACCTCTTAAGTATTTTAATATATCACTCGAAGATATTTCTTATGTGCTCTCTAATTTCAATCTTAGAAGCCAAAATTTCTATAGCGCTAGATAGACTTTAATCAGATGATTAGAAATAAATTAAAGTAAAATGCTTTCTTAAATGAGAAATTAGGGATATAATAGCAAGAAAAATGTGTTTAATCAAATAAATAATTAAAGTACTTATTTCTTAAGCCAAAAAACTAGAACGAAAGGAATTAAAAAGTTTACGTAAAATTAAGATTTTAGTTTAATACCTTTTTAGAAAGAGATAATCCTAGTTAAATTATGTAAATCTTAAATTTTATATTATATGAAAGCTAAGAAGAAAAGCAAGTCTTTAAAAACTATTTCATTTAGCAATGCATAATCATTTTTTTTAGAAGTTATCTGAGTTTATTTCAGAAGTTAAGGATAAAATTTTAAAAAATTTGCTACAATAACTAGCAAGGATGAGGAAAAAGCAAGAAGAAATAGAAAAAATTAAGAGAGATAATAGTTTCTAATTTTTATAAATTGCTCATTTAGTTTAGAAATTTAAAGTTTAATAAACAAAGGATTTTAGTAATTTAAGCAAGACTTTATAAGTTTTATCTTAAAAAAGCTTATCTAAAATTGATGAAATATTAGTTTAAAAGTAGTTAACAATCTTATAAATTTCGAAAAAATAAAATCTATTTTAAGAAGCAAAGAGCATGAAATAGTGAAAAATAATAATATTTTTAACTATAAAAAATTCAAACTTTTAAATTAATTTCAAGTGGAATATTATCCAAGAAGATAAAATAAGGAAATAAAATAAATAAATAAATGAATTTTTAAAAGTTTAAACAATGATGGTAAATATATAGGTAAATAATTACTAAATTATCTAAAATATCTAACTTAGATTTTAATAATTTATAGTAAATAAATAGATTTAAAATTAAGAATTGAAATAAAATAAATCCTAATTACGCAGACAAAAGAATTTCTTTGATTCTAAGTTGTAAAAATAAATGTTTACTTTATTAAATTTTATATATCTAAGATAGATAAAAATAAAATCTAATTAAAATATTATCTACATAATGGCTATAAGGTTTTAAGTCAATTTTTGGATTAGGCTTTCAAATAATATTTGCTTAAACTAACCTACTTCATAAGAAGCTAATTATTAATTTATTTAATAATAAAGGTATAAAGCAACTACATAATAGCTTGTCTGATTTAAATAATACAATTAAAATATCGATAGCTATGCTAAAATTTTATTTATGTGAATATTTTAAAATTTAAGATTAAAAATAAATAGTTTAAAGGGTAAAACTTAAAAATTATATTAAGGGTAAAAGTTAACTTGAAAATAAACAATGTAATGCTAAGACTCAAGCATTTTTGAATATAATTGTCAATTAAATTTAGATAGTGATTGAATAAATATCAAACTAGTTTTTAATTCATACATTTAAGCACTAACTTTATAGCAAAGCTACATGATAGTTATAATGGATCTTTATTTAGAAAATTTATTTTTATTTAAAAATTAAAAGCCTTCGTTAAAAAGCCTTATATATCAACATCTGAGATTATAAAAATATATTAACGATCTTATTGAAACAATTTTTAAATTTACTAATATAAGCTAAGTTTCCTTACAAAGTTTATTTATTACTAATACCTTTAATCTCCACTTAAACCAAAAATAAATTAATTATAATGCTTAGGTAATTTTATTTTTATACACACAAAAGAATCATAGAATGAGATATAATTTCTCTTCCAAATTTGAAATCCAACTAAATTAACTAAATTAGATAGCAAAGCCTAAAAGTCTTCTATGAAAATGATTGCAAAACAATTTTTTAGAAAAAAGCAATTTTGTAATTAATATGATTTAGAATGATTTTTATTTTTGCTATTTTATAAAATGTTTGCATAACTATCTAAGTTTATGGGATTATAAAGTTAATTTTAATTAAAATAATTAAAGATAGTAAACTATATTAAGCTTAATAGCTTAAATATATGTATCTTTAGTTATAATTTAAATTGTATAACTTGCTTTATAATTTAGCTACCTTAATACTTTAATTTAACAATGAGCAATAAACTTAAATATGCTTTATTTAGTTAGATAAATTAATAATTTTTATTTAACCTAAACTAGATAAAAATTTATTTTAGGCTTTAAAGATAAACTGCTATTATAAATTTATTTTATCAATCATTATCTTTAGAAATGTATTAGCATATACTAGTAAGATTAATTTTATAATAGATGAGTATTTAAAGCTTCCCTTCAAAGTTCATTCGAATTTATTTTCTCAATATAAGTTTAATTATGTTTGCAAATAACTCACTAACTTAGTAATATAACTTTTTAATTTGATTTAGTAAAGCAAAATTAAATTAAATGATGAAACTAGCTTTAATTTCTATTATGAAAGGTAACTATTAACTTATATGTGTTTCTGAAAATAATAAAAGGAATCAATTATAAAGCAAATAATTTAATAATTTAAATATAATTGAACTGATTTGTTAGTGCTATTGAGGTTTAGATAATTTAAATTTATTACTAGAATTGGATAAATTCAACTACTTAGATCTTCTTATCTAGGAAATCCAAAAACGAGATATAGTTTAAAGAAACTTTTTCTTTCGTTAGGAACTTAGCTGCATTTATCACCTTTTCTAATTGAATAAAAACTCTTATAATAACTTTGGTAATAAAAACTAAGCACACTAGATTTTATATTTATTAAAGGTTTTATATCTATTTATGGATTATATCTCACCAATAAAAAGCATTTTTTATAACTAAGCTATATCTATAAAATATTGATTTAGATATAGAAGCATATTCATTTATTAATAACTATCTTTTATAATTTTAATATTTTATAAGCATTTCATTTTTATTTTATCATCTAAATATAGTAATAAAAGTCTTTTTATTTGGCTTTAGAGCATTTGTAATAATAAAGCTATTTATTTACAAAATTTGGTATTATTTAGAATTTAGTTTCTTTCACTGATACAATTAGCTAGCATTTATTTTATAAAATAAAGCAAAAGAAAAAGTTTATTTAATCACTTAGTTTCTTATATTAAGTTAAGTTTTCTTTATCTTAATTCAAAGGTTATTTAATGCTTTATCTTTAATATCATTTTAGAATGAAGGTATTCTAAATAAAATTTAAGTATTATAAATTAATAGAATTGTAAAAAGTCAAAGAAAGCATAATGTTGCGTAAGATAAAATGTATTAAATAGAGTTATAAAATTAAAAGAATGACATCAGCAACATTTAGAACTGTCTAATTATACCTACAATCCTTTGGGAGGATTCTGGGTGGATAAATCTTGAAGGAAATGCATCTAGAAATTATCTGGCTTTGGTAAGAACTTGATGTCTATAGTCATGGATTATGCATTCCATATACATAATGGTACATGTTTACAGATTGAACAGCAGAATATCTCACTATGTCCTGCAAGAGATTGTTCAGAATATGCTGCTCGGTAAGAGTTAGGCTGTCTAAGAATTCTAAAAGGAATAACTAATTAATTAAAGAGAATGATAATTAAGTGATAGCTTTATCATAGAAGTATTGAAATTTATAGCTAATTAATAAAAACCAAGCAGGAAATTTAATCCTCCTAATAGGAATAAATATGATTACTTTATTTTAAGATACATTCATAACTAAACTAAGAAATATCTAACTATTTATATCATAATTTTATTTTAATAATCACTAAATTTTATCACTAATACATTCTAACTAATAAACTAATTATAAAAGTATGATTTCAAGACTAACACTATCTATAGTATAATCCTTATTATTTTTATTTTGGATTGTTTACATTTTAATACTAAATAACTTATATATAGTAAATGTCTAATTAGTAGGCTTAAAAGAGGGAATGTAACTATATAAATATATTTCTTACATTTAATTTATTTGCAATAATTTTATTATATATAATATTAAAGTGCTATGTTTATCCTAAAGAGAGATAGATTATACTAATGGCTAAAGAAATAACTACAATGAAGCAAAAATGTTGGAATATAACTTAAAATCAAAAATCTGTTTATTTTTAAAATAATTACTCAGAAAGATATTATATATATTCTTTAGCATTACTACTTACATACTTATATATAGTGTATAAGAATTAGCTTATTATAGCAGAAGTTAAATAAAGTAGATTATGGTTGAAGATATAAAGTTAATAAGATAATAAATAGTTTAGATATTATTTTATGTTGATGGTATTATGTTAGAATAGACTATTTATTAATGATCCACTAAGCTTTTCATTACAAATGCTACTTCTAAAGTGTTTTACTTAATTTATGAAGTTTATGATTTTCTTTTTTTCCCATTGATGCTTTAAATATTTGTGACTAAGATGAATTAGGAATAGATTTTACTATGTTTAATGTGATTTTTAAGTATAATGTACATGTTGAATGAAAAAGGTTATTAAAATAGTAATTATCAAGTAATATAATTAAAAAACTTCAATCTATTTTACTATTTTAGGAAATAATTTTATATCCCATTATGATTTAAAGAAACTTAGAGGTAAAGTAACTTAATGGATCTTAAAACAATTATAGCATTAAATGTTGATTATTCAATCGCTTTCGAGTTTAATAACTTCTTATTTAATTCTGTAGTAAGAATGGTAATTAAATTGATTGGCAGACAAAAAAATAAAATTTTTCTCAATAGAGCAAAAGATACTTATTAGATATAGAAATTAGTTAATTTACCAAAATTGATTCATATTTCTTCCTCTAAAATTAAGCTTTTTAATTAATATCTACTTTATTAAATTTCTTTATGGGTATTAAATAAACAAGCTTAAGCTCTACTAAGTGATTCAAATAGTGATTTGATTTGTTATTATTGCTTTTAATATATTATTATTTTCTAGTTTATATTTATATTCTTTCTAGTATTAACTAACTCTTTATATATAAGTCAATCATCATTTACACATTCTGATAGCTAATTTAGTAACTATTATAGATGCTTATTTAATTAATAATGGTATGCTTTATTTATAACCTTTAAGCTTATTTATAAATAAATTTGATTTAGATATAAAATGAGAAATATATATTGATTTATATGAATAGCAAAAGCATTAAAGCTAAACCTCAGCTTCGTTACTAGTACTCAAATCTTTATCCTTCTATTTTACTTTATCAGCTAATATAAACAGAAGAAATTACCTTAATTTTCAGCTCATTTATACAATGAATACCGTTACACCTAAAAAACACTAAAGAGACTGTTGATTACTAAGAAAATAGAAAATAAATTAGCTTGATACTTAATAAAGTATAAGCTAAGCTCTAATTACTATATTTTTACTAATTTTATTTCTTTTTTGTTATTAAGGAATTTACTATCATTATGTTACTTTATAAATACTCTGCTTGTATATTTTCTCCTCTAATAAAAAAAGCTAAGATTATAGAGCGCGTAGCTCTTTAATTAAAGTCTTTTAAAATTTAAAATCGTATTACAATACATTCTCCCTGTAAAAATTTGTTGCTTTTATTAATCATTTAAATTTATTTGCCTCTTTGTTCAATAAAAACATATCTAAGTTTCTGTGAAAAGGCAAGCAACACCTTGAGCTTAATATCTTCATCTCTTATAATCTATACGGTATAATATATAGTCTAGTAAGTTCATTTCTTATTTTTGACTTCCTTTCTTTCTTCTCAGTTTCTCAAATTAACTATAATTTCTAAGCAAAGCTTATGAGAGAGACACTATCAGCATTTCTCTCTAGATTACTTCACCTTGTTTTTTCCTGTTTTTTCATGTACTGGATATTCGATTTCCATAATCGCTGGGCTTTATTTTTGCTCCCCTATTTATAAATTTTTTGATTTATAAGCATCAATGCCTCATTCAATTTTACTTCTTCTTTCTCTTATCGTATTTCCAAAATTCAGATATCTACTTTGAGATCTAACAATTGTTTTATTTTTGCTAAGAATGCTTCTTTAGATTATCACTTCAATATGCTTTTTTATTTCTTGTTTAAAATTTAACAAATTACTTTCCTTTGATCCAATTGCACCATTATTCTCTTTATTATCTTTATCTAATCTTCTTTGTTTAGATTTAACAGTTTCCATTCTTATTGAAACTCAGTTATTTCCTTACTCCACTTCCTATTAAATACTTTCAAAGTGTTGAAAATCTTAAATTGGAAATTCTCAGAAAAAATTATTTTAAATGCTTTCTCATTTCCTCAAGAGTTGTGGCTATTTTCTCTGGTTGTTTGTGGGCGTTATTTCTTGAATCGCTTTAGCTCTTCTTTTTATTTAAATATCTTTCCCCTAATCACGGAAAGTCTTTTGAAACTCTTCCATTTTATATATTTTTTTTAATGGAAGCTCAAAACAAAAACAGTAGTCTCTTGCTCACCCACTACATACCGAATATCAGTGTAGGGAATTTCTGAAATATATAAGCAAAGGCATGAAAAAGCTTTTAGAATTTACGATATTTATTAATAACTGGACAAATTTAAGCATTTAAATGTTGGGAATGTTCAATTATTTAAATAAAGAATAGACTTGAGGGAGGTAGCAAGAATAAGGAGTAACAACTAAAAGGAATAGGAGTGGCTTATTTCAGCCAATACCTACAAAGAAAAAACAAATAATAAAAATTTTAGATGAAATAAATAGAAAGGAATGTAGCAATTAAATAATGTTTACAACACTTGAGAACTACACAAGGATAAAATATATCAAAAATCTAACTGCTACCAAATGAAATAACTTTAATCTTCTTTGTTGACTCAGAGCAGCTGGAATGATATGCAAACATGGGAGCGTAGTAATACAAGACTCAGCTAATACTGATTGAAAAAAGAAATATGGAGCAATACTTTAACTTAAAGAATTACCCAATATACTGAAATATAGATAAGGAGATGCACCTAAATTTAATAGAGAATAACTACAATAGTGGGGCTTAATTAAATAGACAATATTACAAACATGAGAAGGAACAACAATATTAAATGGAAAGATGATACATAGAAATATCTAAAGAGGAAGATTTACAAAAAATCCCTGAAATAATTGACTATTTTGGAATAAAGACTAAACTAAGCCATCCAATCAAGTAAAAATGTTAAGATTGCCAATTGAATGACCATAGTACGAAATAATGCAGAAGAAAAGAAATTATAGAAGAAATAATAAAAAAAGCTGAAGAATTCTAAAATGAGAATACGAACGTGAACAAAAATAATATTACTGAAGAGAAAATAAACCCCTTATAGTAACTTAAAGATTAAGAATACAGGAATATAAAAATTTAAAATGAAAAGGAAGTATGATATTTAAAGAGTAATAAGATAAACAACCAAAATTGAGTTTATTCACATTGTATACAGTAATTATAAAAAGCTTAGGAGGTTATAAAAATGGATAGAACTTGAACTAATATGATTTGAGTAACCATAGGATATTGTAAGGATCATAACTCTAAAATGTGACAGAGCAAAACTAAGCCTGCTAGAACATAATGAACTTAGCAAAGTAATGCGCCAGGACAAAGATTCATTGCAAGGAAAATCACCGAAAGAATACAATGATAGTAAGAACACAAAAAATCGAGAGAAGAAAAATCTAAGATTCAGTAGAAAACACAAACGTTTGAAGAGTTTGGCTTCAGTAAACAAAAAACAATATAAAAAAGCTATAAAGAAGATAACGAAGAAAAGAAACCACTAATATAAAAGGAATTTAAAAAAAATGGACGAAATATAGAATTAACTAGTTTTTAATAGTGACTCTTCTTTAATTAATTTCAAAGAAGCTGCAAATTAATAGGAAAAGCATAGGCAGGTGCATTAAAATATCCAAACGAAAGATTTGGAGTAACTACAAATTAAATAAGTAAACCTAATAATTAATTTATTAAGATAACTACTTAAAAATTGTAGTCAAAAACCGGAAAACAAATTCATACGCGTCCCATTAAAACTACTTAGGAACTCTCTTCAACATGGATATTAATTGTAGCGTATTATGAAAGTGAAATAAACCTATAAATAGATGAAGAGATTAACCGCCTAAAATAATAGCGCGAAAGATAGGAAACGATTAGCTAAGAAATCTTTCCAAAAATAAGATATTATGTTAGATAGTTAGAATTCTAAAGATATAGCTTAAAATCCTAATTAAAATAAAAATAAAGATATCTTTTTATGGTAGTCAAAAATAACATAAACTTAAGATTAATTTTTGAATAATACTAATTAACAATTCTATTAAATTTCAAATAACTAAATTAGTCAGAAATAAAACAATATTACTAATAAAATAATCATTATTTACCTGATCTTCAGAGCAAACAACCTTAAAATTAAACTGCTGATTTAAGAAATGTAATATAGAATCAAATAATTAATTAGTCTAATGAGAACTTATTTACTTTAGAAATAAAAGAACTTAAACATAATATATAAAGACTAATAGATAAGAACCAATAATTAAATGAAATGCTAATTAATATAAAAGCAAAATATGAACGAGACATTGAAACATTGATAAGTAACTAAGAAATATCCAAAATATATTATAAAACTTATATAAATAAAATTTATTAGAAATATAAACAATTATAGAACTATTTTTAGTCAATCAAATCTGATATATAGCAATATCACAAAAAAATGCTATCAAAATAACTAGTTCATAAAATTACTTAAACAAACTTCTCCACTTATTACAGTAACTAAATAGTTTAAACAGATGAAATAATTAGTATATTTCAAGAAATTTAGATATAATAGAAAAACTATGAGAATTAAGTCAATTCAAAAGATGAAATATAATCTAATTAAGAGATTCAAATTGAAGCCAATGCTAAGCTTTACTTAAGCTTAAATGATAGGAGCAAATAATTCACTATGCCAAAACTTTAATAAAATTAGAAATTTTACTTAAATTGAAATAGATAACTTTCTAAATAAAACTTAGCAAGGATATCAATAGACTATATTAGAATAGAACTAATATTTACTTCAACAAATTACCTAATAAAAAATAATAACCGAAATTTAACTCCAAGAGTTATATTCTTAATATTAAAAATTATAAAACTAAAATAAGTAATTTATAGATTAAGAATAGAAAGCTTAAATGGAAATTTTAACTTTTAAAATCGAATTAGATAAGTAAAGATAATAAAACTATGAAATAAATATAGCTTTTCAAAATTAAATTCTATTAAAAAATAAGGAAATTCAAATGTATAAAGAATTATTTTAGAATTGAATCTAACATACAAAAGAATTTAGTAATTAATAGTAATTTTAGAAGAAGTAATTTGTAGATGCATAAACTTAGACATTATATGGAAATATTTAAGCAAAAGATAGTATTATCTAAACAGATAATATAAATAAATAATAAACAGCTTTTTTGTGTCAAAAATTTACTCAAACAAATATAATCAAGCAAGACAAGTTAATGTAAACTTAAAATAATTAATAGGAAGCATCAACTAATACTATTATAACATAATAACTAATACTGTCAAGTTAAATTGCCAGATGAAGATTTTGTTTTACTATAGCATTAATATCACTAACTCAACTTAAAATTCATTTAAAGTACCCAAAATATGTAGACACTTGAGATAAAAATAGAAGAGTTTTCTTAATTAAAATTTGAAAACAGATATATTTAATTATTCTACTAAAAGATTAAAAAAAGATTAATAAAACTAAACAGATTCGATCGATGCTATTTATCAGAATTAAACCTTATCTTCCAATATTAATCTTAATATTCTTAAAAGGAAACATGAAGAAGAAGATAAAACAATTCCGCCAGCAAAACGTATGAGTAAACATAATAATAAAAAAGAGTGCGATTAAATAATATGTTATTTCAATCTGACTAGTCTATAACTTTAAAAGTTTATTAAATCCGAAACTTGAAGACGTCCATAGTACGAAATGCCAAATATATAGGGTAGATATGTCACAGTTACTTAAGATTTAGAATAAGGTACATGTGATAGTGTGAAAAGTAAAATTGATAGAAAGCTACTTAAAAAATATACGACGTAAGTAATATATATTTTGATACAATATTTTCATTAACATCCTGAGTATGGAAAAATATTAGTACATATTTAGATTAACCAATAAGGATAGAAAAGCATTTGCATTTACGAAAGTGGTCTATCTGTAGGCTCGGAAAAAATTAGAAAGGACTAATAAATTTAAAAAATAAAGATGGGACATATAAATATTAATGGAATAGCGAGCAAGTGCTTGAATATTGAAGAATTTATCAGAGATAACAGTATAGATATTTTATCAATAAACGAAACCTGATAAAAAGATGACTTTCCTCCAATATTGATAAATGGATTTAAAACATATTTTAAGAACTCAGGAAAAGGAGGAGGTGTATGCTTAATTGTAGGAGAAGAATTTAATAGTACAGAAATACATATATAAGTTGAAAAAGAAATAAATAGATTCATAACAATTAAACTGGATAATATTTTAATCACGTCTTGTTACATGCCTGATAGTGGAAAAAGTTAAGATGTTAAAGATTTAGCTTATGAACAACTAAATACATTGCTGAATTTATATAATGATAATTCACATATACTAATGGGAGATTTCAATGCTCTTTTATAAGGTTTCGGTGATAATCCTGAAAATGGTTATGATAATACTATTAGGCTATAAGAATTCTTACTATAAAACGATCTTGAGATAGTGAATGATAGCAACATTAATACATGTATTCACAAAGGAACAGGAAAAACGTATTGTAATGATTATATCATTATAAACAACCATTTGAACGTTAATTAGTTTGCAAATTTCACTGCTCATAATAATAGTTTATTTTCTGATCATATTCCAATCACTGTCGACTTTATCAATAATTCTATAGTATATTGGGAAAAGATAACTGAGAGAAAATATAAAATAAATAGGTTATAAGATGCAATAGATAGGCAAAAATATTAAGAATCTTTCCTACAAACTTATCTAGAATTCTTTTAAATAGATTAAGATAATCTTGAAGATTAATATGAATGCATCAAAAGTCATATTTAAGACAATGCTGATCAAACATTAGGTTCGTTTATTCCAGACTCAAATTATAACAAACTTCCTCGAGCTCTCACAAAGAAATATATAGAGGCAAAAAGAACTAACTCAGAATATAAGGAAGCTCACGTAAGATTTGGAAGAATAAACTAGCAAGTAACTAATCTTCATGAGGAAGCAAAACGACTTTGGAAAGACTTCAAGTATAATCTATGAAAATTTAAAAAAAACAAAGCAAAAAAGAAATTTCTACTTCTTAATGGAGATTCTAGGGAAATTTTTTCACAGGCTAAGAAAATTCTAAATCCTTTGAAGAGAAATACTATGAACTTTAATTAAGAAATCAAAAATAAATTCATTGAATCATGGGAAAATTGTGTTTTTAACAAGCATTATAATCTAACTCAAGAATAGATAAATCTTAGTAATTAAAAAATAGATAAAATATACGATAATATTTAAGAAATTAAAGATTATCCACTCTCGTATTTGTAAGGATTTGATCTTTTTACCATAAAAGAAATATAAGAAATTATAAAAGAAATTCCGAATGGAAAAGCAGCTGGTCCAGATGGAATAAAAGGCGAACTTCTGAAATATGATGGATAATATTTATTAATAATTCTTCATTCTTTTCTGAATAATATGCTAAGACTTGGAAGAATCCCTTAGGAATTAAATATATCGGTGATAATTCCAATATTTAAAAAAGGAAATAAAGATGATTGGAAAACTGACTACCTATTTCTCTTATTAATACTATTTTAAAACTATATGATAAAGCTTTAACAAAAAGACTATACAATCTGATTTATTAGAGAAATTTGATTCACCCTTCATAAATGGGATTTATGAAAAACAGATAAACAACTTAATAAATTTGAATAATATAACAAATAATTGATAACTATCGGAAACGTGCTAAAGGTAAGACTAAATTGATAGCAACACTGAATAGAAAGAAGACTCTTGTTTGATTAACTTAAGAGAGTTAAACTACCACTTGGAATAATAATAGCCTTAGAATCGTTTTATAAAAACCTAAATTCTTCATTTATCATAGATGGAAAGAGCACCAGAACTTTATAATTCAACAATGGAGTTATGTAAGGAAGTTCTCATGGACCAGTTTTAGCATTATTGTATTATGACATAGTAATTAGATATCTGGAAAGTAAAAGTAACTAATTGGGATTTAAATGCCAGAATTCAAGTATTAGCTTCGCTTGTAGAGGATGGGCAGATGATCTTATTCTTCTTCCAAATCTGCAAAGTAGATATAGAATTTAATAAATGAAGCAAATAAAGTTTTTGCATGAACACATTTAAAGATTAATGTTACCAAATCTGAATGCATCTAATTTCTAAAGAAGAATCAGAAATAATAAATTTTAAATTTATAATTAGGAAATTAACCAATTGCTTAAAAAGAACAAGTAACATATTTAGGAATTATTCTACATCAGAAGAAGAACTTGAATCTCTATTACAAAGAAGTTGCATTCAAATATATAGCTGCAATGAAGAAAGCTGTTTTTTAACTGATGAGATACAAGAATGTAACTCCTTGACATTTTAAAACTTTATGTAGACTTTTTACATTACCTAAAGCAGAATATGGAGGAGACTTAGTACCATGAAGTATTCAAAAAGGAGTAACTGGAGTTCTGAACAGAATAGAATCAAGCATGAGATTAATTTCAAGAAAAGCTTTTTAAGTAGCAACTTCAACATTTAATGAATCATGCTATATAGACCTGAATTGATTACCCTTTAAGCACATTATGGCTATAAAATTCTTCAGATTCTACCATAAAATTAAATAAGAAAGTATTGATTTTTCAATATCAACAATAGGCTCTCTTTTCATTAATATATGGAAAAAAGGATTTCAATACTACGATTAAGTGTAGCAATTATCAGGCCTTTATAATATTGATCTGCAGAATTAATAGAATAATACCAATCTTAAAACTTTTACTAAACATGTAAGAGAAAAAATACAACAATATTTCTACAAAGTAGCTACTAAAAAATTTATGAGAATGAAAACAGCTAAAGTATATACTGAATAATTTGGTAATCTTTAACAATTTCCACAAATTACTTATACTAAATTAAACAAATAGTATAGACGAGAAATTATCCGTATATATAAACTTAGAACATAAACTTATAATTTCCGTAAGGATCTTTAAGATCGTCATTACCCCTTTGATAATCCCTATTGTATGTGTGGAGAGTATGAAACTTTCGAGCATATCTTTAAATGTGTGTACTATTCTAATATAATGAATTGATTATCGGAAAAGTTCGGAAATTATGACTTAAGGCGCCTTATACTACGATCAAGAATATCTAACTCATTTTCAAGGTCTAAATTGGAGTATTTAGACTTATAGATCAGAATATTTCATAAGAAGCTAATGACAAGGAGACTTGAGATTCTAGAAATGGAGAAAGCAAAAAAGGAAGAAGCTAAAGATGAATAGAAAGAAGAACTAATTAAAGAAAAATGATGAAATGTAAACAAGATTAAAAAACTATTAAAAAACATTTACTAACGTCTATAATTGAAAGAAGCAATTCTTGCAATTAAAGACGTCAAAAAACTCTTTTAGTTTAAATTTATTTATTTATAATTATTCTATTAAATCATATTCTTTATATTAGAGAAAGGGCTCATATCTATAGCGTCTTTTTAGCTTAAGATTAACTACCATAAGTAACTAAATAGTTAAAATCAAAAAGCGAAGAGTTTTTTAATCTTTTTGGCTATTATAAATTAAAGCTACTAAAATTAAAAGCTTCCATTAAAATTACTGGGAAGAAGAATTTAAATCCTAAAGTGTAATCAGGAATTATTACAGTGGTAGAATGATGAAGATAAAAACGAAGCAGTAGAAGAAGAATATGAGTAATAAGTAAAGTAGGACTGATGAATAAGATGTAAAGAAACAGTTTATTACCTATATGAAAATATAGTGCAGACATATTAGATGATATTATTAGATTAAAGCTACTTAATGAATCACAAATAAGCATAGTCTAGCTTGATCTTAAATTAAAATGTATTAAATAAATATTATTTTTATATTTAAGTTTAATAAATGCTAGTATCAACATTGTATCATTAGGTTTCTTATTCAATTATTTAGTTGCATAACTTAAATTTTTCTCAGTATCTTTCTAGCTTATCTTTATAATTAAATCTATTTAATTTAATCTCTAATCTATAACTTTATATTGTTGACTTATTAGAGTTTTTTAAAGTATTTCATTTTGCTTCAAATAAAAAAGGTAGCTTTGAAGTAAAATTTTAGATAATTATTGAAATAAATGCTAAATAATTAGAAATCATGATAGGATAGAAGCGTATAAAGGTAATAATTTAGTTAAATATTAAAAAGTTTACTGATTAGCTTACTATTTGTCTTATAATATTAGCATTAAATAATTAACTATTATCAAATAAATTTATATCTGTCTACATTTATTTCCTATTATCTTTTTATTTTAGTTGCTGCTATTTAAAAATCAATTTAAAAGCAAAGTAATTATATTTTAGGCTATCATTCTTAAATATTTAGTATTGTAATTCTTAATTTAACTAATGCTTATTTTTAATTTATTACAAGATAAGAACTTTTAGCTTTTGTTTGCTTGGCAAGAGTTTGCTTATTTTAGTACAATTAACTATTATCTAGCTATAAAATTAGATAAATATAGATAGAATCATTTAAGTGCTTATCACCATAACTGTATATTCTTTGCTATATTTTACTTATTAATGAATATATTGTAAATGCCAAATAATAGTTTTAAATATTGATAGAAGAACATTAGAATATCTAATTAACGCTAAGTTATTACATTTCATAATCAATTCATCTAAGTAAGTTTAGCAAAACAAGTAGCCTAAATCACTAAAATTCAAACCTTTATTATAGAAGATAGAGAAAGAATGGAGTAAATGATAACAACTCTACAGTATAGAAAAACATGATTTGATGAATATGTAGTATGACCACTCAACTACCTGAGATACAATAAAAATAGAAAAGAAGAAATATGCTACATATTTAGAATAAGAACGAGATGTAATGGGAGTCAGGATTGCTTAAAAGAAAGACACCTAGTCGCGACAAGCAAATGCCCTTTCTGTAATGATGCAAGAGAAAACGAAAGGTATATCATAGAAAAATGCTCAGAATACAAAGAAAGTAGATAAATATGTATTAGAAAGTTAAGAACAATAGGAGTAGAAAGATAAGGAATGGAACTATTTGATATAATATGAGGTACGGCAAAATTCGAAAAATTCATTAGAACCTAAGAAGAGTAAAAAAGAGCTAAAACTGACTTGATAATAAAAGATTATATCAAAAACATATTAGAAAAAAGAAAAAAAGGATACTTAGAAAAGAAAATTGAATGAAAAAAAGAAATAGAAAAAGATTATAGAGCAGGAAAAGGATAGTTTTTATGAGTTTATAAAAGCTTGATTAAGAAGAAAAGAATTAGAAACGAAAATTAGCAAAGTATGTAAAAAAAATAATGGACGCTTGTAACAAAGAATCAATAAAACGTAGATAGATAGAAGACAGAAGAACAAGAGATATTGAAGAAGAAAATGATGAAGATATGGAACTAATAAGAGAAGAATTTTTATTACCTGAAGGCTTATTTGAAGAAATAGACATGTATTGAAACATTTATTAAAGAGCTGCGCACCAACGAGGTGCTACGCGCTCTATAATCAAATTTATTTATTTATTTATTTATTTAAAATTACCTGCTTATCAATGTAAACCTACATTCTAATTTATTTTTGTTGCTTATCTCTTTTAAATCTATTTGTTAGCTCCTGCTTTTATAAGGATGTAACTTTTATATGGTGATTTATAATTCTAGTTTTAATGAAAATCATCATAAAAGTCTTTATTAATTAATTAACTTCAAATAAAGTTTGTCTTACGGCTAGAAGCTTGAAAACTTTTTAAAGCTCTCTAGTATCTCTATTTTCTAGTAATACTCAAGCTCCTGTTTAGTTATTCTTGTTTTTTTCAACGGATCTTCCTATCACTCGATGGAAAGAAAATCGTTACCTTGTGTCAAATCGATTTCCAGATTGCTCTTCTTATTTTCTCTTACTACGGACATTTTCGTCATAGATACTATAGACTTTGCAAATTTTTCAAAGTTTTCGAATTAATTTTGGTTTTATTTGTGCTTGCTTTTTTCTCTGTTTTCATTGAAATATAACTACTCTATTAGTATTCTTGTCAGAATTATTCTTGTTTTCTTTCAATTTCTGTGTTAAATTAATCTTGCCTTACCCAGTTTTTATCTTCTTATTCTTGAAAAATTTAAATGTCATTTTCCATTTGAACTCTTTCTTTTAGCATTTGTTGTCATGTGATGTTTTTATGTTGTCTGCCTAAGTGAGGATCTTGATCTTTAATGTGTTCTCAATTTTTTTTAATTGCATTTTATCTTCTTCCAATATTCAGACACTTATTGGCAATGTTCAAATTAGTTTCAGCATCTAAGTTGAATTCATGTTTTTTATTGTTTGCTCATTTAAAACAGTTCAATATGCTCCAGCATTAAAGCGTCTTATTTCCGGCTGTTTAATTAGTGGGTTTTTTTATTTTTTTAGCGGAATTTCAGTGTCTCCCGCCTATCTTTATTTTCTCTTTTCAGACGGTGAATCATAAGAATGCCATGCTATGGAGGTTTTTATAGCCCACTTTTACTCTATACCTTAACTTTCTTGTGTTACTCCTATCAAGAGAAATAAAGCTTAAAGAGCTTCCATTTTTTTGAAAATAAGAAAAGTCCGAATAACGATGAAATTGACATAGTTTTTGACGCTTTAAAAGTAAAATTTTTGAATTTATTAGCTTTTTAATTAATTTAAACACAATAGGTATAGATATGCTGCACTCATATGTGGTAATAAAGTACATAGGAATAGATAGCTCACATAGTTATAACAATTGATTGCGAAAAGGTAAAAGAAGAATAAATTTATTCATAAATTTAGGATTTTTCTTTATGGTTTATAAATCCTGGTAAAAATATTGATTTTACTATAATTTTTAAATATAGAATACTATTAAAGATATTTAATAAATAACTGAAATAAGGACAACATGTCAACTATATAAGTTTAATACTTTATTTTTGATCAATTTTATATTTTAGAGTTAAAAGATTGATAAAAGATGATAAGCCACTAATAAGCTATTATATCTCATATAAATATACTTAGATAATTCTTAATTTAAATATATTGAAATTATCATAGCTTTAATATCCTAAGTTTAAATATAAGCAAGAATAACTAAAACTCTTGCTATATAGCAAAATATTTTAAATTATCTAATTGCTCAATTAAAATAGGGAATACATTAAAATACTAAATAATAATTTTAATTTAAATTATTGTTTTATTTAATTCTAATTAAATATTTATATTTTTATTAAAATAATCTTTAATCTCAGGGTACTAAATCACTTAAATCCCATAATTCCCAATTCTTATTATCCAAAGCAAGTTTCATTTAAATAGTTTTGGTTTTTATATTTTCTTCATACTTTATATCAGTTATTACTAAAACCGAAAAAGGAGGAATAAGAATTTCTTCTTCTTTAGAAAACTATGAAAGATGCTATATCGAAGCTGCGTTAAAGCAGTGCTTAGGAATTTAAATTTGAAGAAGTGTTTTATCATCTTTATATTCTTCAATCCTTTCTATAGCTACTTATTTGCTTTTAGAGCAGGCTAAATATGTAGATACTCTAAATGGATGAAAAAGATTTTTATTTTCGAAGCACAAATCGCAATTAATACCTCTTCAAACAGTTTAATCATTTTTGTTTAAAATTGTTCCGTCATCAACAATATACCTATTCATAGTTCTCATTCAAGGCAACATACCACTTATATTTTTCTTAGAAGTTTATATATCAGGAAAATCTTGAGGTATATTTTTTTCTTTGTCGTGCAAAGTGAGACTAATTAAACTTAATGTACATTTCTAATAAAATTTTGGACTTTCTCTAGTCCATAAATGAATACTTGCTAGTTTGCATAAGCAAAGATCACAGTATAATTAATATTCTTCTTTATTTTTGAAAAAATTAAAGACTTCTTATCAAACTCTTTCTGCTTCAACTTTTAATGATTATTCTCCCCACACTATTTTTTATAATCCTTCTCTTATTTATGCTTCTGTTTGGACTCTAGTGTATTTTTTATACTCTTACATGTAAAAATGCTAATAATTTTAAGCATGGCAAATAAAAAATTTTCTATCATCCATAACTTGATTTTAATTTACAGCTTAAATTACTTCTTCTTCAAGAGGTTCTTCTATTATAACGTATCTATTCTTTTTTTCATAGTATTCTAATTACTCAGTACGTTTCTAATAGAAGAAAATACTTTATTATAATAGCTTAGGCTTTTGCGATTGCTTTACTAATGAGTCATTTACGTGATATCATTCTCCATATTCTTTAATATATGTCATATAATAGTTATTTTTTGATCCATTAAGCCAAGTTATCACACCATATAGATCATAATTACTTTTATCTTGCTACATATTTTAAGCATATCTACTCATGTCTAAACTATCTTATATATCCTTTATTTTTACTAGATCTTAGTCAATAAAATGAAAATTTCTTTGTTCTCCCTTTGTATATAATATCAAGATCTCAGGAGTTTTTTATATCTTCAAAGATTTTTAACCATTTTTATTGCATTTATTACAAGAATAGTCGATTTCTTTATAGAATTAATCTATGCATTCTTCAAGAGTTACTGATTTCAATTATATTTAGAAATCCTATTAAGAAATAGTGCTAGTATTTATTTAATAAATCTAGTTTATTCCATTAAGTTACTCTATACCATTTGTTTTATTTTAAAACATCAGTTTTATTTCGAATTCACTTTAAGTGAGAAGACGTTCGACTGTTCATGACTAATCATACTATTCTAGATTCCAACTAAAAGAATCAAACTCTTTAGCTAATTATTATTATAACTGCGTTAATGTTTCTTATTTTTTAACGTGAATTATTCTAGCAGTTGCTAGTTTACTCGAGTTGTTATAAGATCTTTAATTTATCTACTATGATTGGATAGGTTTTTGCAAAAATTAAATGAAAGTTGTATAGAATTTTTAATTTTGAGGTAAGGCGGTATAAGCATATATTTATTAGTTCATATTTTAATTTAAGTCTTCATTTAAGCTAACTTCTTAATTTTATCTTTCCCATATTTTAAAAATTATGTACTTAGTTCCAGTACTTTCAACCATTAATTTTTAAAGATCACTAAATTTACTATTAGCTCTTATAATAAAGCTGAACTCTTACATTTGACTTTTTAAGTTTTCAGGAACGAGTATAACTTTTAACAAATACTTATCCTGTACATTCTTGAAAACATTTTTCATCACTCTTTAATCGAATTGTTATAAGTTTTGTTGTAATTGAGATTAGCTTCTTTATACACTTTCTTTATAAAGAAATTCTAGTTCGATAATTTAAAATTATTCAAAGCCTTATACATCTTCTTCTTGATAATTGTAATTTTCCTTGTGCCATCCTCTAAATAAATTAGAAATCATTATTTTTTAAATTGGATTATTTTATTTTCGCTATTAGGAATTTCCAGTCGTTTGCTGTTCTATTTCTTTTATGATCTCGATATCAGGATTGCTGTTACTTAAACTTTCATATAATTAAAGTAAAAATTAGCTAGTAAAATCAGCTTAAAAGTCTTAACTTCGGGTTTCGTTTTAAAAATTGTATTACAAGGATTGTAAATATTAAGTGATAGACTTTTACTCAATCTCTCTTTTGACAAAATTTTAAATAATATTTGCTAAACTTTCTACTTTTTATTTGTTGGATACGTCTAAGACTACATCTTATTATCATTCACAAAAGCGAAAATATGATCTGAATAATACTGAGAATACTAAACATTTCAAAAGTTGCAAAGGGTAGAAGTCTTAATTTCTAAACTAATTTTCATTTACCTAATATAAGATTTTTCTTTCAAAGAGTAATTGAATTTCTTCTTAGATATTAATTTGAACTTCCTACTACTGCCCTTAAACTTATTTATTTTGCTTATTTATCTACATTTATTTTTATTCTTATCAATCCTTATACTAAGCCTATAATTCTTACGTTTTTACAACTTAGTATTTTTATTTCTCTTATTTAATTTATTGCTTTAATTTTTATTTTAGGTCTATTTTTTATTATTGATAGTTTATTAATTCACCTTTATTAGAACTTATTTTATTCTATGCGAATAAACTTTCTATTTTACTCCTACAACAATATTTTTATGATAACGGTTATGGTTATGGTTACGGTATAATTTTTACAGGTGGCTCAACATACTTTTGAGTTATTTTTGGAGGAGTGTCTGGTATATTTTTGATGCATGGAAAGCACATACAACAATTACAATTTTTCTTTATTTTTTTTCTTAGATTAAAGCAACAAGTAGTTTCATCTTATTTCTTTGTCAGAGAGCAACAAGTTCCCATTTGCTCAGTAAGTTGATTATATAAAATAGAAAAAAAATTCCTTATATACTAGTAATATCCATAATTAGATATTTTTATGAAAATAGAAAGGTTTAATGAGAGTTTAATTTAAATGTTATTTTCATAATTATTAATTAATTAAATTCTAGGCTTTTGCATTAAATAGCCTAAATATCCTATTTTTTATTTTATAATTCACATTTTTTCTCTTAAACTGACTAGCATTTTATAAATTATGAGAAGAGAGTCTGTGATTATGATTTAAGCATTAAATTAAAATTAATTTATTTAAATTATTCATAAAGTTCCAATATTTGATAAAGGGAATTTATTTCTATTAAGTTTAACTTTTGCTGATTAAGATATTTTTATGAATCAAGCATTTCTAATTAAATAAATAATTAGCATTGAATCATTAGATATCTTTATTTTGAAATATCTTAAATGAGTTATAAAGTTTTATTACTAAAAGAAGGAATGACTGAATACATTTCAGATATGCTTTGTTTTGGCTTTATTAAGAGAAACATTAATGAATAGTGATAGAATCCTTGAAAGTATAATAGTATGTTTGTATACTTATTTTATGATTATTCAATCCTAGAATAACCATTTAAGTTACTCATTCCTTCTACAAAGCTTTTGACTTAAAGAAATAGTTAGCTTATCATTGATTGTTTAGACTGCTTGAATAAACATCTATTGATTAAATAATAAATATATCTAGCTAATTAACTAGCCATTAAATAGCAGAATCATCTAATAATTAGTCTTTAGTCAGGCTATTAAGTATTCTATTATGAAGGATGTATTAAAAGACTGGATAATGCTAGATTAAATGTAATAATTTAGAAGGCTTATATATTAAAGTTAGGCAAAGCTTTTGATTGAATGATACTAATTAATAAAAACTAATGAGATATAATTAAAAAGATTTAGGATACATACAGTTCTTTCTAATAATTTAGCAATATTTTCTCTGTTAAATAATAAAAATTAATAAGTTATTTTAACTTTCTCTTTTCTCTTAAAAGAGAATATGCATAGCATTTTTATATTCGGTACTTTCTATTACGTCATTTTAGATTTATAATTGTTTTAATTTCAAGAATTTTATTAATAATAAGTTCTCAGATTAGAATTAAGGAATTCTAAAAGCATTTTAGATTTTTCTTATTTAAGCTTATAATCAATCTTTTTACTAATAAACTATAAATCCGCTTCGCTTAATATCTTTCGATTCTATTTTAGCTTTCTGTTATTAAACATTGTTCCTACTTGCAATACCATCCAGTCCTTAATTTTAATTTATCTACATTTCTGATTTAATTACAACTAAAGATTGTTGATAATGATAGTAGTATTTGCTTTTTTCATTTGATAGCATATTAACTTTAATTTAACCACTAGCAGTCTATTTTTAAAGTTTACTCTAATTTAATATAGAATATCAAATTTTCTAAGAAAACAGATCAACTAGATAAACCAACTTAGTCAGGTATTTATAAATGAGATAAAGTAAAAAGCTCCCTTAAACGAATAATTTAGGATATTGAAGAAAGGTAAAATTTGTATATTTTCAATAAACAGCTAAAGCTCTTTTTTCTTAAGTCATAAAGCACACATGCAAGAACATATAGCAAAGCATATTTGAATATTTCTTAAAAAAGAAATTATTTTAGTTAACCTACTAAGAGTTAAATTTTTTGCTTAATAAAAGCAAAGAAGAAAATATAAATCTTGCTATAGTTCTATTAACTAACCATGGAAATTGCTTTTTATCTGTAACTAATTAAATTTTCTTAAAGAACAGCATTAAAATCTTAGCTTTTGGATAATTCAAAAAGAATTGAAAAGCAAAACAGAATAGATATTATTTTAAGAGATATCAGTATCTGCCTTTTATGAATTTTCATTATATTTAAGAATATAAAGCTAGATAGCTATAAAGTTACTATTTATAGTAAATTATATATTTTAATTTAAGATTGAAATAGAGAAGATTCTAGCAATGCAAGCAAAGAATTTCATTATACATAAATTGCAAAATAACTTTTATTTTATATCTCTTTATACATTATTTAAAACTAAATAAAACAAAAGGAAATTATTTGTATAAAGGCTTTAAAATCAATCTACCTAAAGCTATATAAATGATATTTGTTTATATGAACCTATTAGTAAGTAACACTATTAGTTAATTTAATAATAAAGATATAAAGCAACTGAATAGTAACTAGTCAGATTTAAGCAATATAATTAGAATTACGATTACCATGATAAATCTTTATTTAAGCATATCTAAATCTAAGGTAAAAACTCTATTTTTCTAAATAGTTAGCAATGAAGATGATATTATAAATATAAAAGTTAGTTTTAAATAGTTATTTAATTCTAGAGGCTAATAACAATCTGCAAGGACTTGTGAGAATTTCTTATATGAATCTTTATTTAGATAACTTAGCTTTATAAAAAGATAAAAGATTTCTTTAAAAATATAAGCATAGCAATATCTGTGACTATATGAAAATATTATAGCCGGAGTAAAATAAGTTTTAGTTTTGATTACTAATTAAGTCTCTTGACTAAGTTAACTTATCAATGATATTTATTCTGAATTAGCAATAAATAAATTTTCATAATGCTTAGATAATTTAATGCTTATACTTTGGAAATTGCTAAAGAATGTGATTCAATTATCTTCTAAATTTAAAATCCAAAAATAATAGAAATAATCTAAATTTATTAAATTTTCTTAAGAAATCTTTACTATTAAGACACTTTTCCTAAATAATTTATATAGTTACTTATATCAGTTTAATTTCTATCTTTAGCAATATTTGTTATAATATTAGTAATTTTAAATTCTAAAGCTAGTATAAATAGAGATCGTTATTTAAACTATTAAGAAGAATCTAGCCCTATTTCTTTAAATATTTATAATAAGCTTATATTTATTTAGCTAGATTTATAAATTTAACTATATAATGCATAGCTCTTTATTTCTTATTTAGTCGATATAATTTTAGTTTAATTTATCCTATAGTTCAATTATTTCCTTCGTTGATTGTATTGCTTAGTTCTTAAATTTTTATATATCAATGCAAAATCTAGGGCAAGCTATTTTTTAGGTATGTTCAGATTAAAAAATCTTAGACAAGTCTTATAGAATGTAATGCTTGAAAATGTTTAGATCGTAAATTAAAATATAATGAATTAAATCTAAATCTAAATTATAAAATCTATTGCTTAAACTTAAATATATTGGGTAAATAATTATGCATACAAGACTTATTTCTCATGCTTTTTTAGCCTTTATTTTCTTCTGGAAAAGCAGCTATTCCTTGCAAAAATTACTATTTTATTTTAATAAAGTAACAGTGTTTCTTTAGTTACTTTAGATATTTTCCGCAAGTTAAGGCTTAAAATTCTTATTCCACATGATAATTTAGATCAATTGAGTGCTTAGCTTATTCTTCCTTTTTTCAATTTTTATCATCAAAATACGTTGAAGGAAGCAATTTAATATGGAATTACTATAAATAATGATAAACGTGAGCGAAAGGTATAAAAATTTTAACATTGAGTTAAAGAAGAAATAGTTCACTAAATTTAAAGATGAAGAAGATTTGTAAGCTTCATGTACTTTGATAATGAAAGCTTAATCACAAAATAATGAATTGGAAAATAAAATAAAAACAGCAAATTTAAATAAAAAATGTATAAATGTGTGAAACTAGTATAATAGACTTCTCTTGCTTATTTATCCTTAAATTTAAAAATCAAATATTCTTTATTTCAAAATACCTTAAAGAACAGGATATCTATCTTAATTAAAGTTATTTTTTATTATAACTATAATATAAGAAATGCTGAATATCTGCAAGTTTTTCATATAAGAAAAGAAAATTTTAGGATAGACTAAATTCAAGATAAATTACTAGAGTAAATAAATAAAATCTGAAAATCCCTAAAATTAAATCATGGTGGATTGATAGCTTTTTTAAATCTAAGGATGAATTAATTTGATCTAAATTTTACTATGCTTCGAAGTCTTTTAATTCTACCCATAAATAAAATTAATAGATTTTATTTAAAGAAAATTAATTAAAATTAAGATAAAAGAAGGAATAGAGCATAATAAGATTTGACCATAATTATAGGATATTGCTATTAGCATTTCACTATATTAGTAGACTTTAAGATACTATCTTTATTTACTAAAAATATTTTCTAAATAACAAATTAGATTATAAAACTTTCAGTCTTGCTAGTTAATTATTTTCTAATCTAGTTATAAGTTATATCAAATGCAACTTATATTTATTAAAGCATTAATAACTATATTATTTCTAACTATTTTAAATTATAGCAATGAAATATAACTAATGTATAAAAGCTATTATATACTGAAATATTCTTTTATTTTGCTTTTCCTCAAATTTATTTTTTCCCCATGAAAGAAATCCTAAAAGTGTATTTCATCTTTTATAAAATCAAGCAGTATGATAAATTTTTAGGAACCTAAATTAAATAAATATTATTTTTTCAATTTTCTCGTTAATTTATCCTGCTCATCACGTCAGTCTAATTAATTCTTCTTTAATTATAATATCCAAATCTTCATCTTGCTAATTTAATAGTGAAAAGAAATGTTCAGAACTTCAATTTTATTTTAGATATAATCAATTTAAAATCTCCCTAGCTCATATCATACTAATAAGATATAGTTAGGTGGAATATTAATTAGCTGCTATTAGAAAAGAAATATCTAGTACTTTAAAAATAAAATAATAGAACCATCAATTTTAATTTAAGTTACAAATGTACAATTAAAAAGTTCTTTAAACTTAATTTTAACTTATAAAATCTAAAAATTAGATAGTAAATTAATATAAGTCATTGCTATTGTCATCTCTTTATGAGCCAATACAAGTAAGAAAATAATAAAATAAAAATACTCAGAAATAGTAATACTATTTGTTCATTCATTTTGTTATTTCGCTCATTTGTATTTTGTTCTTTTGTTCTTTTTTATTTTTTTCTAAAAGAATTAATGCTATCCTATCTAGAACTAGTTTTAGAATCACTACTTTAGTTTTCGTTTGATTGACTTTCCTCACTTATTATATCAAGAGTTGAT
Organism: Loxodes magnus; assembly: GCA_946699065.1. Classification (NCBI taxonomy): domain Eukaryota; phylum Ciliophora; class Karyorelictea; order Loxodida; family Loxodidae; genus Loxodes; species Loxodes magnus. The sequence goes on from CAMPDV010000181.1 coordinate 420,047, forward strand.
GTTGCTAATTTTGGTAATTTGGAATTAGAAATTGAAACACTTTTGTAGGGGTTTTCTTATTTTTCTATATTCCCATATTTTCTGCTTAAATTAATTTCACTTAAAGTTTTGTAAATTTTAAAGAATTTCTTTTGAGCTCCTTTCCTCAAAATTTAGTTTTTATCTAAAATAGATTTGACAGATTTCGATCTTCTTTTCGAATTTAAACCTAGAGTGCTTTTTTAAATATTATCTTATTTAAAAACAGGCTTCGATAGTTATTTTTTTTATTGTTTATTCTCCTAAATTAGTTAAGCTGAAGCTTTATCATATGCAAAAGCATTAATTGCAGATTAACTTTTCCCATCACCTGCACTTTTTTGCTTTTTATATATTTTCTAGTTTTTTATAAAAATCTAAAAAGATTTTTCTTGCTACTTTTTTCTCATTAGGGCTTTTAAATCTCCTCTCATAGGTTATTAAATATCTTTGACTTACACCAGGAAATCTTCTTTCTATATAGAGTTGTTTATTGCGATTAGCTTCCTTACTCTTAAATGTTTTAAAGCTTATGGGAGTGCTTTATCTAAATTTAAATTACACTCATTGATACCTTTCTATCTATGATCTACATTTACACCGCATTAATCCTTAGCTGTACTATTAGAATTCTACAAGTCATATTTGAAAAAGTTTCCTTTAGAAATAACATTATTAAGCTTAGATTCGCATCGCTATGAATTTATTTTTCTTTCATTCTTGATTATTTATTCCTTTCACATTTTTAGTTAATAAAATAATGGATATATCAGTCAGAAAAGGGTTTATATGTAAACAATTAGAAGAAAACATTAATTGTATTATTAAAAGTAATATCATAAAAAAGGCTACATGAGTAAATCTGTTGACAGCTGATGCTCAAATCTCTTAGTTCAATTAAAGTGAATCTAGCTAAGAAAAAAGTTTCTTTATTAGGAGCTAAATTTAAAGTTCAGAATGCTCCTAATATTCTCATAACCATAATATTTGGTGTAAAAGTATATTATTTAGTGGTATGATATCAAGGAAGATAGATTAAGCAATTAACTTTAATTTAGCAGGTATTAATACTATTGAAGAAGCTATTGTAGAAAACTTAATGAGGATTAGTTAAATTTAAAATAAAAGGAAAGCGATATTCAAAGATTTTATTATAAGCTGCTTATTGATATAAGAAAATGATATGACTGAATATCAAATATTATATATTAATCATAAGGAATACGTAAATTAAAGGCTTTATCTATATAAAGTTAGTTTTATTGAAAACAATTTGCTTAGATAATAAGGTTCTACAATTCTATCAGTTGAAGATATTCTCATTTTTATTTAATTGATGAAATAGTCAGTATCTAATAAACAAATCTGTCAAAGAAAAATTGTAAATGCTTTTCTTGTTAGCAAAGGCAGTTCTGCTATGAGTCATAATTTTGAAACAGATATGTAAAAGGATGATCTTTATAGCAATAGACTTTTTATTTATATAATAAGAATAATAATAAATACCGGAAAGTTATAGCAAATAAAGCATCATAGATAGCTATAAAGAGAAAATAACGTACCAATTAAATATAGCAGTGAATAAGTTTGCCTGCATATGACAATTATTCTTAATAATTTAATTAATATTAAAATTTACATTTGGAAGTGATTATACATGTGATTATAAGCCTTAAAGTTTAAAAATATTTATTGGATAAATCAAGAAGCTTAGAAATAAAATAAACTGGAAAATCATTTTAGAAGTGATTAAAATTTCTAAAGCCAGATGCTAATAAGATTACTTAGATATAGCTAATTATTATTATCTACAAGCATATTATTAATTAGTTTACAATGCTATGCAAGCATTTTATTTTCTTAGTAATGAGATTAGAAAATAAAATTATTAGAGAGACTTAATCATATACTTAAATGGTTTTAGTATGATTTTTCTTAAAAAGATAAGAGATTTAATTAGTTTCTGAACAATTAAATTGAGCAACCAGTCTAATATAATGACTTCTAAGTAAAATAACCATAAATAGATTATTTTAAAACCAGTTTAAAAGCATGGGTTGAATCTTAGTTCTCTATCTTTTTCAACTATAAATTTCACTACTTTGATTATTAAATTTATATCCTTCTAAAATTGTAATTTAGTAGCTAGATTCTTAAACTTATAAAATAAAGTTAGATAAAAATATTATGAAAATAGTTTGTTATAACTGTATCATTAGATAATAATTATTGTATTAAGATAAATTAAGAGAAAGTGCTTATATAAAATATATCAGAGGGATATGCTTAAGTTCTATTTTTAGATTAAAACTAACCTTATTTATCATAATATTTCTCTTAGTTATCAACTTTCTAAATAAACTTAAAGAAATATCTAACTTTTTATTAACAAACCCATTATTTTGTGAATAGGAATACTGACAGAATTAGTTATACGCATTGATAATTATTTAACTTTAACTTTGAAAGGCGATAAGTTTGTTTATTTATTACTATTCTTTTTCCTTCCTAAAAATGATTGAAATTTTCCTTATATTTAATAAGTTGAACAAACATATACAGTTTAATATGCATATTAATAATCATAAAAGTATATCTATTTACTAATTTAATAGAGTCTTCAAATAATATGCTTAATGATCTTAAATAGACCTTTAAGATTCTATTTATATAGAATTTCTATTATCAAAGAACTATTTCAGAAAAATAGGAAGAAGTTGACTCTGATATATATAAAATAGGGCTTAGAGTAAATAAAAAAGTCTATGACTTACTTAATTATAATCCTTATGCTTAATTAATTTAGATAAATTTAGGAATTTTTTATAGATTTGTGCTTGTAAAAATTCTAAAGTCTAATGTAAGTAGAATGCTCATTAAAGAAGATACTTTGTTGAAAAATTAAAATTTATTTGAAATTAAAAATGGTCTTACCGAGAATCGAACTCGGATCGTTGGATTCAAAGTCCAACGTGCTAACCATTACACCATAAGACCTTGTAAATTAATTTTTTAAGCTTCTTTAAAATGATATAATCAGAACATTTGCTTAAAAGTAAGAAATAAGTATCTTAGCAATGTTTTCTTCTACAATAGTTAAAATTTAAAAAACAAAGATAAACAGAAAAAATTAATTTGTGCTTCGTAGCCGATTTATTATAGACATAATTCATTAATAAAAATAACTTATTGCTTAAACATTTTTCCATCTGACATAGTTTTTTATATCTTTTGTATAAAGATAAAAAATCTCATTTTTAGTATATATAAATAGTAGCAAAAACTTAAACTAAGTGAAATTTTTTTAAAGCAATTTTAGTTATCCCAGCACATTAAAGATGGGGATTTCAATTGATGTCATAATCTATTTAATCTATCTATTTTCATCTAATATATTAAATCTAAAATAATATGAATTTGCTTACGATTTTCCCTTATAATGATGATATCCTTTAATTTAATTATTTCTACTTTTTGTAATTTTTCCTTTAAGTTAATTTTTTGCTAGGATATTTTATATTTTAAAGGGTTCGTATTCGTATCTTAGATTAAGTATAAAGCTATTCCATTTCTGAAATTTGTAGTTTTAACTTGTAAAGAGGAAAAATTATTTCTTTCGATCTAATTTTATTTTTATTCCACTGAAATTATTTTACCTCATAAAATAACCTAAAACTCTCTTTATTTTTGCTTTTAGAGCTAGAAAATTTGGTTTTCGAAAATCTAAAAATCCATCTAGGAATTTATGGTCTTTAGTCTAGATAAATTTAATCGACCTATCTGATTTTTCTTAGATTCCTTATAGAGAAAATAATTCCAAGCTAGATTTTTTAAATTCTATCCATTTAATTAAAATTTATTTAAAAATGGGATGCATTAGTTCAAACGAATAAAATAAAAAAAGAGAACATCATATAGGCTGTATTGGGATGCAAAATTCTGGCAAAAGCTCATTAATTTATTATATTAAGAACCAAAGTATGAAGAAAGATTGTAAGCCTACAGAAGAGATTGAATAAACGAGTATAAAGATATAAAATAGATAAGATTCTTTCTTGATTAAAGAAGAACCTAAATTTAAAAACTTCTAGTAAATGACTGTGCATGCTTGGATAGTTGTTTTAGATATCACTTAGTAATATAAAGAATAAGATCTGTAAGAGTTTTTTTGCTAGTAGAAAAAAAATCCTATATTGATTTATATAAATAAGAAGGAAAAAGATTCAGGTATAAAAATAAATGACTGGAAGTAGTAAATTAATAAAATCTTAATTCCTGGCTTGAATGTTCATATAGAGCCTAGTTGTAATAATGGAGAGGGAGTTAATGAAGGCTTCAACTGGCTTAAAAGCTAACTTAATATTGAAGCTATTCTTCCAGAGAAGAAAAATGAAGATAAAAAATGATTGACTGAGAAATATTTTTTGATTTAGTTTTTATAAATCTTTAATATTTCATATAATTAAAACTTAGCCAACCAACGCAAATTTGAATTTTCCTCTTATATCTCATCTTTAAAATTCAAATTAAAAAAGAATGGTAAGTAATACTTTTCCCCATAAAGACAACATTGTTTTCTATAAATAGCTTAGATTGTAATTTGCTCTTATTTTTTCTAAAAAGTTAGCTAATTCTTATTTTTTTCAAATTTCCTAAATTAATAAATCACATTAATTTAATTCTTTCCGTTTATTTTGAGTTAATTAAGGAGCTTTTCTCTTATTTAAAAATGTAGAAAATTTTATTAATTTAGCAAAGAAGCAAATAAATCTTTCTTAGTTTAAATCTCAATCATTTCTTAACTGCTTAACTTTTAAAATTTATCTATTTATTCAAAAAAACTTAATTTACACTTATATTTAAACTTTATTCATCTTTTATTCTAGTTTTGGTGCTAAATAATTAGAATTACAGTATTCAATAAATAAACAAATCTATGCTTTCAAATTATAGGCTCGCTTCTTTTAATTTTACTCAAGTAAATTAAAATTAAAATTTAAAAATTCATCGCAAATTTACAAAATTAATTAAATAGCAGGTAGATTTACTAAACTTAATCACTTATATAATTAAGATAATAAACGATTGCTTATTATTTTATTAGCTTATGGCTAAACTTTATGCTATTAACATTTTTAAATTTATTAATTATTTCTTTATGGAGACTAATTTATCAACTTAGCTTTTTGACTTTAAGTTAGCCAAATCTAGGTTTCTTCAATCATATGAATTAGATTTTTTTATATATGAGCTTGGAATTTTTGAAGCCTTTGAATATCTTTTGAAGTTCGGGTTTATTATTATAATGTAGCCAAATTACCTTAAAGTTATTTCTTAAAAATAGTAATAAAACACTAAATTAATTATTTTTTAATGAAATTAAAAGAATTTAGTTATCTAAACTTGAGTAATAATTAAAAAAAAAGTGACATCTCAGACATTTTAAATCTATCTTACTAGCATTATTTTTATTACTCTAAAATTAGAATTTATTTCCTTATTCTTAATTTTAAATTAATTAAAAGCTTTTATTCAAACTTTAAAAAAAGCTTTGCTATTTGAAAGCTTCATAACAAGTATTGGTGGTAATTTTTTATTTGTATCTTTTCCTCATTCTTCTAGCTTCTTTTCAAGCACACCATTTCTTTTTAGATTAGTTTTACATCCTTTCTTCAATTTTTACTTAAATAAAGAAAATAAATTTTCAGTCTATTTTTATTTTAAAAGCTCTAGAATAAACAATTGTTTATCATTCTCTTAATATAAAACTCAAAGTCAATTTTATTTGCTCTTTTTTAGTATGATATAATCATTAATACTTTCCTACATAGAATCATTTTTAAAATAAAAATGACATGCAAGATCTGAATAAAACCTACTTGGTCAATTTAATAATTTTAAAAGTGGTTTAACAATAAAGATATATTTAAAAGTTAAATAAGCTTTAAGTTTTTCCAGCAATATCTCATTTCAGCTCTTCCTCTTCCTCTAGCTCTTTAATCTATTATTCTTATTCATTTATCATCTTTTAAATTTAAGTAATTTACTACTACAAATCTTCTGATTCTTTCTATTTTTTTTGCTAGTCAGCTTATAAATCTTCTTTTTCTTTCGTTTTCAAATTTATTTATATTTACTATTTCTCTTAAAAAGCATTTAACTAGTCTATATTCTTTATTTATTCTTTATCCAAAATTGCCTGGATGCATTATATAAATTCTTGATCCTGCTTTTATTTGCTTTCGATTTACTATTATTTCTGCTTTATTTCTTCTATCAATTAATTCATCTTTTCATCATCTTATTATTTTTCCTTAGTAAGTTAGGCAATTTATTCCGTTAGCTAATTTTCTTACTATTAAGTAAGTTTTTATTGATTCTAATCCTAAACAAAAAACTATGTTTCTAACAGCAAAGCTTCTGAAAGGAGTTATTACAACTTATCAACATCATTCTAATCCAAATTTTTTACCTTCTGACATTCACATTTAATATAGTTCTAAAATTCCTAGTTACTTGAAGATTAAATTTTCTAGTTTTTTCACAATTATCTTATATGATCTTTACATAATTGATGACCGCATTCAAATTTTATTTCCCAAGGAGGATTTGGACAGTTTTTGTAAAAGCATTGCATTTTTCTTTTTATATGCTTTTGACAATTAAATATGATTGAAAATATTATAATGGAAAATATCTTAAATTTTCTTTCTTAGCCTTTATGATAAATTTTAGCTTATTTTGATAGATATCTGATATCCTTGATACGAGACTAAATTGAAATTTAAGAGATTTGGATTAATAAGTTTGAATTTTATTTCCAGCCTTTGTTTATTTTTACTTTCATTGATAAACTCTTATTTAATTTTTAAATTAGCCAGCCTAATTTAAAGAGCTTATAAGTGTATATAGATAGTTTGATTCTATTTTATAGCCTTTATTTAAAATAAGATTTTTGAATATGCTTGATATAATGCTATATCTTTATTCTTATGCTTTTGATTAATGTTCTACATTTATATAACAAATTTATTTTAAGTTACTTATTCATAGCCTTTAAAGGAAGAAAGTAGCTGATGAAAACGCTTTAAAGGTTATACTTTTAGTAACTATATTCCTTAAAATATGATAATGCTTATAACCATTTTATTTTATCTTTCTTTGTCTTCATCATATTTCAATAGATCTAGATTTTGGCTAATATTTTCTTTTCTTCTAAATTAAATTAATTTTTTCTTCTATTTGTTACTTAACAGACTTCTAATAAGCCTTTCACAAAGCTTTCTTATAAATTTAATATACTGATTTTATCTAAAAATTGAGAAATTATTATTCCATCTAATTGTTATAATTAAAGCATATGCTACTTTAATTAAATTTAGAACTAGAATTCTGAAGATAATATTTTTATTTCCCTTTATATTTGTAGCTAGCATTAAAGTTTATAAGATAACTATTTTATTAAATAATTTCAATTTAATTAATTTTGTTCTTTTCTTTTTCCTGTCTTATCATAAAAAATTTAGACTCTGTTTCTTCCTGCTCATAATTAATTTCCTTTAATGGCATAAAACGTTGCTAATAAAATAAAAAAGGTTTTAATTTCAAATGTTTTTAACTAGATTTTCCTTCCTTTTATTCTAAATGAAATTTATCATAATAGACTGTTAATAGTTTAAAAGGTTTATTTAGACCTTATTAGAAAGCTAACTATCTCAAGGCTTTTAGGCTGTATTTATAGCTACTAATAGAATATTTTTATCATTTTCCAGCTTTATTTTGCTTATATTATGAAGGATTTTCTTATTATCTTGAGCAAGCTTTAAATCTTCGAAATGTAGTTTAAATATAAAATAATTATCGAACTTATTAGCAAATCAGATAGTGCTCATTCATTAAGATAACTAAAAGGGCAAAAATAACTTTAGCAAGTGAATCAAGAAAACGAGAGACTCTCAATCTACTCTCTACTGATTGCTTTTTAATCTGATATATGTACTAAAATATAAAGTTATTAGGCAGAAATTTCCTTTTACTAAGCTTATTATCTTAGATAGAAACTTTTAGTTTATAAGAAAAAAAGATATAAAAGAAAACTAAAATAAGTTAAAAGCAAGACAAAGTTCTTTTTAAAGCTAATAAAGAGAATTAATATAGGATAAAATTCTTTATATCTAAAGGGTTTAAATTGCATAAATGAATTTAGAGTCAAAGTAGAAGATCTAAAAGAATGGAGATATATTAAAATGATAAAAAATAAATTATTAAGATCTTAATATAGATAAATTATGCTTTTTCTAAATTTAAGTTAAAGGTATATTTAAGTAAATAAGGGATTAGCCAATATTAAATAAACCTAGATAGACTTATTTATTTCCAAATTTATAAGCTGAACTTTAAATTAAATATACCTAAATTTATGCTTAAAAGAGTAAAATTAGATATCAAGAATACCTTTTTATTAATAATTGAAAGGAGGGGAAAGTGATCAATGTGTCTGTTAATTTCTCCGAAAAAAGAAAATAAAAATAAATATAGAGGATTGAATTGTATTTAGTCATAAGAGATATAAAACTAAAGTATAAAATTACATTAATTAAACATTAAAAATAGATATAGCTATAGTTAAATCTATAATAGATAATAAAGCACTTTATTGAAAGGAACTATATTAGAATGATATAGAAAAAGAGTTATTATATAAAAAAGATGAAATCTCTTCTAAAACTCTAAGACAATAAACTTAACATGAATTAAGAAAAGGAGATATAGCAAATTTTCTCGGAAAATAATACCTTAAAATCTTAAATCTTGGAATTAAACGAAAAAATTAGAACTCTGTTATAAACTGCAGTAAAGATAAGATAAAAAAGTAATCTTTTAAAAAGGAATTTATTAATAAATCAGAAATACAAGAAATAAGCTTTCAACTATAAAAAGTAGAAGAGAGATTCAAATAGTTTACTAAATATTAACATTTTATCAATCTAGAAAACTTAAACAAAGGAGATCCTATTTATATTGAAAAAGGAATAAAAATATGATCACACCTTTAAGTAGAGAAATATGTTAGGATTTTAATTCTGCAAGAGGAAAAGAGACTTAGTAAGGCAATGTTTAAAGTTTAAGATTAATTGAAAAATTAAAGAAAAAATCTTTGAAAAAAAACAGAATCAAATCTATTGCATTCTAGAAGGTTAAATCTATAAATAAATTTTATCAAGGAATGGAACTATATGAATTAATAACGGAAGTGAAAAAAAGATTAATTAGGAAAATACTATAAGGAGCACATATAGAATTAAGAAAGGAGGTAGAGGGCTGACCTTCAAAACAAGATGAAGACTCAGTTTAAGAAAAAGAAGAATTAGAAATCTATGAACGATTTCAAAGCAAACAGCAAAAATTTATTAAAAAAATACAATTAAACTTCAAAATGCTAATTGATAATAGTAGATTCACTATAATTATCTATTATTAAAATAAATAAGGATGGCGGATAAATGATCCTAAATAACCTTCAATTCAAGAGAAGACATTCTTAAAATTTACTGGATGTAAAGATCAACTTTTGAAACTATTAATTCCTCTTACATTTTAACTTTTAATTAAATTATATTCAAAATAAATTTGCCTTTCTGCTAGAAGTTTGATAAATTTTCAACATCTGCAAGCTTTTCTTTTTTCTAATTGTATGCAAACTTCCATCTAGTGATTCTTGTTTTATTCGTCAGATCTTCCCATTTCTTGAGGGGAAGAAATTTATTACTTGTGTCGGATCGATTTCCTGAATATTCTTCTAATTTTCTCTTGCTACAGACATTACCGTCATAAATGCAGTCAAATTTTTCAATTTGCATTCTTTTTTATTCCGTGAAACACTGCCACTCTATTAGGATTCTTGTCGGATATATATCAGTTTTATTTCAATTACTGTATTTATTTAATCTTGCCTCATCCAATTTTTTTCGTCTCGTTCTTTAAAATAAGATGGCGTTTACCATTATCTGAACTCTTTCTCTTACCATTTGTTTACAGTTATGTTTCTAAATTTTTTACCGAAGTGAGGTTCATCTTCTTTAATATGGTTCTCAACTTCTTATTTTTGTTACATTTGGCCTTCTTCTAATTTTCGAACTCTTATTATCAGTGTTCATATAAGGTCTAGCATCTAAGTTGGATCTATACATTTTATTGTTTTTCTCTTTGTCATCCCATTCTGTTCTGGTATTTAAGTGGGTTTTTCCTGGTTATAAACACGGTGGGTTTTTTTAATTTCTTTGGGGATTTTCATTATCTTTCACCTATGTTTATTTTCTCTTTTCAGATGATGCTTCAGGAGTGCCACACCTAAGGAGGTTTTTTTAACCTAATTCCTATACTTTGGGTCTTAACTTTTTGCATTCCGCCTTCTCCAAGAGAAATTCTCTTTTGAAATTTTCCATTTACAGAATGAAATTAGAATGGCTTCCTAAAATGGATCTATTTAATATCATTCTCAATAAAGTTCATTAGTGGAGTTTTTATATTTATCTTTTCTAATTATATTGTCTAACTAAGTTTAAGGAGAAAAATTTGAATCAAATATCTCCAAATACAAATTAGAAAAATATTATCTTTGGTTGATAAATACATCCAATTACATTCTAAATTTATCCCTATAACTTTTCTATCAACAAAGATAATTTTACAATATAATTTTTCGATCCTCTATCTAAGTTGTTTGATGCATAAAATAATATATTAATTTAATTTTTATTATTCCAAAACTTTAAAAAGTTAGCCTTAAAAGTAAATAGGTTATTAGAAGTAGATAGGATTAAATCCTATTCACCCTAAGAGCTAATATCATATAAAAACTAAGGGTTTTATTGAAATTATATCCTTTTAGATTTAACTATTCTTATGGTTATGAATATGAAGAGTAAAAGAGATAAATGATATATATAAAATTTAAAATTTTTAGTTTATTTTAGCTTATTTATAGATAGTTCAACCAATTATTAGAGAAACTAGACGTAAATAGAAGCTTAAATAGTTGTAAAAAGAATAAGGATCTATTATGAGTTATAGGTATTTTAAATTAGGTATTTTGGAGAAAAAGGAAAAGCTAAGTTAAGTTAAAATAAGCAACGAATAAATAATTCCTTATCTCACTTTTATTCTAAATAATACTTAATTATTTACCTTCTAAATAATTGGATTTTTAATACCAGAACCATTTTTCTGAAAAGAGAGAAGGGACATAATTATAAGATATAAGATATAGACTTAGCTTTTAGCAAGTATCGAGTGGTATGATAGTAACTATAAATAATCAGTGTAATGAAGATATAAAAAAAGTATAATAAAAAGCAATAAAATATAGGAATAAAATATTAAAAGGACAAAAAAGAGTAAAATGGTTACTAAAGTTTAGTTCTTTAGTATTTTTAGAGTAGATATCTTAACTTTTTTCAAATAGAATTTGAAGTTAAATCAAGAAATAAAATGATTGGATAAGTGAAACTCATTTAAATTGTTATGAAGATTAAAAGTTTATAATATGATGGATAGATAGATATATAAGAGTGAGCATTTATGAAGGTATTTAGTATAAAAAGAAATAAAAACTACAAAATTAAAGAGATAGATGAATATCAATTTACAGAAGAAAAATTTACATTTATTATTTTGTAAAAAGTATGCAACTAGCAAAGTACAGCTCAATTAAAGGTGAAAATAAACTAATTTTTTGGTATCAAGATAAAATTTAAAGAAGATATATCATTTATAAATAATCTGAAAGTAAACAGTAAGAAATAGAAGCTTAATATATAAAAACGAGCATAAAAAGCTAAAGAGAATGATAAAAGAATTTAAATATAATCAATTTTAGTTTATCAATTCACATCTAACATAGCTAATTATTTGGTAATAAATTAGTATGCCTCTATTTAGGTAATAGAACCCATACATTTTCTATGCTAAATATCTTAAAATTATCTATAAAGACAAATGAATGCTTATATTAAAATTCTCAATTGAAATAATAAAAAACGTAATATGTCAAACTTTAAAGTTAAAAGGCAATCTACTACATACAAAAGGGATATATCTGTGTGTATCTATGTAATTGAATAACCTATTTTTAATTTAATTATAGATAAATTCCCAGCCTAAGCTATAACATGATTGCTATAATATTATTAAGAATATTAGCAATAATTAAACCAAATATGTTAGAGCTTTTATCAAATTTCTTATTCTATCTACAACTAAATTTTACTTTTGGCGAAGCAACTGATTAGATATTTGGCTATTCAGTTAGTTAATTCCTTTATTAAGAGTCTTTAAACCTTGTTTTAAATACAGCACATGAATGATTTTATATTCAGTTAAATAATTTATTATCTTCCTTCGAAAAGTCCTTGACTTAAATATCCTTTTTAAGTTGCACTGAAGGTTGGTATTGGATTTATAATATTCCCTCATGAATTTTTTAAATATTCATAAAAAAGGCTGTAAACTCTAGAGACAGATGAATGCAAATAAAAAGTAATATGATAGCTTTTAGCAATATATTGATTATTTATTAATAGATTGGTTTACTATACTGCTACTAAAGCTACTTAGAGATTTAATCAGATAGTCTCTTTTTTTAATTCAAGAAGCTTTAAGTTTAACTACTCCTGCTTTTTAAGAATGACACAAATAGAGATAAGTTAGCTTTTTGAGAAACAGATGAAAACATTTGAAACTTGTATCTATAAGGAAACTTATTTAATATATAAGCAAATTAGCAGTTGAAATAAAAAAAGAAAGTATATTCTAAAAGTAGAATATAATATTGCTTCTTAATAACTACATAGGATTACTTATTAATTTATATACCATAGTCACTATTAATAAAAAAACTTCCTTTATTATTATTTTCTTATATACCACTCTTTAAATTTGCTTATGTAAAGGAATACTTCTATATGGATAAAATAGAATAAAGGAGTATTTAAGTATGTCTATTGTTAATATCTACATTCTCTAAAATAGGCATATTAGAAAAGTCTAATTTTTATAAAGAAGTTAATAGGAACTTAATCAAAGCCTGTTTAATTGTTAGTCTATATTGATATTCAAACCTAGAAAGTTAACATTTATCGTCTATTTTTCCCTTAGAGAGTCAAATTTAAATATAGTAATTGTTTATTAGGATTAATTATTAAATCAGAAACTTCATTTATAAATGAGGAAGAAATACATAAGTGATATTAAGAATTGCTAGACACCTTTTTGTTTTGGAAAAACTGGATCAACTAAATCATAGCTGTAAAGCGCCCAGAACTCTAGAAAAACTGCTTCTACTTAATCTTGTCTTTAGAGTGCTAAGAGCTCTTTATGAGATTTGGAAACTATTTCAAAAAATGGAATTGAGAAGGATAAAATGAGGATTAGAAAGAGTTAAATGAGAAAATTAATTTCAAGCCAGAATTAGTAGCGATTTTATATTAAGAGCTGTGAATTTGATCATGCTGATTTTTCTACTTTACCGTCTAAAATAGATAGATTTTTAAGCTTCGAAAAATTGCCTACATGTGAAAGTGAGTATCATAATATTATAACTAGTGAAGGTGAAGATTTAAATCAAGTAAAAACTTGTAAAAAGCCAAATTTGAAGCTCTATAAAGGTTCTAGAAATAAAAGTTAGTAAAACTTAAACTTTATAACATTTGACTCTCCTACATAAACAATTATGCATATTCCTAAGTAGCTTGCGAAGGTTGAAGGAGGGTATTAAAGAAATCCTAACTAACTCTAAATAAATTTAATAAACCAGCCTGATACACAATAGGATCTGGCCTAAACAGAAAAAGAAGGCACAAAAATTTCTTCTTTTATAGTGAGATAAAGTCCTGCAAACCTGAGTGGGAATTAAGATATGATTGATATCATTCGGAAAGAAAATTTGAAAGCATAATCCTTTGATTTTCTTTCTTTAAGGCAATATGATCATCATGAAAAGTTCTAAGAACTAACTTAACCTAATCTGGAATCAGAAACATTACAAGTTGCTAAATTTAAGACTAAAAGATCTATTTTAAATACCTTGAAATCACTTAAGTCTTTATAATTAAAGCCAATTGATTTCTGATTTAAACAGGTATTTCCTAGTAAGCCTTACTAGAGAAAAAATGCAAAGAAGTTCATAAAAGCAGTTAAAAGCAGGAATAAATATTAAGTAGCTTAAATGCTTTATGATGATAAGCTGTTGTTACTAGAGTTTGATTGTACTCTTCAAACAAGTCTTCATTGAGCTATGAGAAGGATGTACTTAGATATTGCTCGATTGCTAATATAAAATGGAGCTTAAGTTAATATAACTGATGGTTGGGGTCGCACTCCTTTATTTATAGCTGCTCGTTAAAATTTTCTAGAAGGAGTAAAATTACTAATCGATAACGGAGCTGATCCAGGGATTTTTACCTAAAACAATATTTCTCCTTACAAAATTACCACAGATCCTTAAATCCGATAGATTATAGAGAAAATAATGCTTTAGAAGTACTAAACTCTAAATTGATATGAGCAAATACACTAAAAATATGAAAAAAAGCAGCAAATAAGTAAAGATTAGATCCAATTTAGAAAGAAGACAATGTACTAAATGGAACTGAGAAGTGAAGATAAGAGTAAGAAGGATAAATTTATGTTTGGACATGCAGTTGCCAGAAAGATAACTTCTTTCATTTTCAATTGATAATAGAGAAATAATAAAAATGCTATTTTAATTTATTTAAAGTCTTTTTAAATCTAATGCTTATTCTTTTAGTTTAGCTTATTGTGGCTTAGTCTGCTTATTTTAAATTAATTATAATATAAAATTATCTCTTTATATTATATAAGCCAGTAATGAAAAGTCATTTAATCAAAAGCAACAAGATTGCAATAATAATGTAATAAGCTGTAAGTCCATTGGAGAGTTTTAAATATTTGGTGCTTGTTTGCCTTTAAATAAAGAATTTAAATGTAAAAGTATAATGGATTTAGATTATCACTTAACTAGTGTATAGAAGCTATAAATATAAACTTTACCTTAAATAAGAGAACAACTTATGTTTAAGGTAATAATTAGCCAGGAAAAACTCTTAAATTATACTTTCAAAATATTTGGCTTAGCATAAGAAAAAATCTCAGACTTAGAATGGAAAGAGTCTTATAAATGTCCTGCTTGGCTTATTAATTAATAAATATTTGACTTTTTGTATATAAATCTAATAAATTAGAGCTCTTATTAATCAAAAGCTTTTAAACATAAAAAGGTAAGCAAATTTAATTTGAGAGCACTGTATTATATGATTTTTAACTCTAGTATGAAATGCTTACATTATTAAATTTATTAAAAGCATCCTTTTATCAAGACTCTTAAACAATGATTATAATCAGAGGACCTATACCTGAAACTTTATAGCTAGTACTTTTAAATTCATTTCCTTAAAGGAGACTAATAATAGGCTTTCTATTTTAGAGCAGGAAATTGATAACCTTAAAATGGTCCTTAAATTATTTAAATTGTGTGATTATGTGCTTTAACAATAGTTTTAAACTTAGAAAATTAACAGTATTAAGATTCTATAATTCAAATGTAAGTCTATTAATATTAGGTTAGCATTTCATTAGTAAAATATAAAGGAAGGTAAATAAACTTAAGATACCTTTTAAATATCATAACTAAAATTCTTCTTAGATCATAATCATAAAGCTAAAGATATTTTAACCTAAGGCCTATATCTATTTTTAATCTCACATTATCTAACTAAACAAAATCCTACAATCTAAGCTCAAAGAAAAAATAGTGCCTAGTGAAAACTAATTTATATTCCACAATCTCTAAGTTTTATAGTAACAGCATAATAAAAATACCATCATCTAGTGTTGCTGCTTTAAATAAAAAAGCTTACTAAAGTTAAAGCTTTAATTTCATTTTATACATATTTAGTATGCTAAGACTTATTATAAAAATATAAAGATATGAGATTTTATATCCAATATAATCAAAATCTATTAATAATAGAAGCTTAGATTAGTTTATACTCTAAGTATTTTCACTTAACTAGTTATATAGTTCTATGCCAAATTAATAATTGCTATATAGGTTTTAGAGTGCTAGTAGTTAAATTTTAAGAAATTTTAATAGACAAAAATTTTTGCTTATATCAGCTGATATTTTAAAAACTTGCTCATTTCTTTAAGAAAACTCGAGATCTTTATCAAGCCTGGAACTTTTAGTTTCTTCTTAAAATTTATCAAAATACTTTACTTACCTCGTCTCAATTCTATAGCAATCCTCTCAAAGAATTGAGAAATAAAATCCTTTTTTTGTTCTATAAAAAGCAAATAATACATAGAATAAAGGATATAAAGCCTGATTGATATTAAAAACCCAAGTATAAAAATTAAGAAAATAAATTAAAAAGAGAAGTTAAAATACTCATAAGCGTAGCTACATAGGTATCTTAAAGACTTATTTTCTATCGTATTTTATTTCTATTTGTTAATATCTAAATGGTTATTAAAATCCCTGTATTCTAATATGCATTTACTTAAGATAAATCTTATAGTATAATTAGTATTCTATATCTAACTAATATTTAATAAATGCAGCAGCTTAGTAGAGAAGAGTTATACATTCTTAGATCTACCAATTTAGTTTTATGAATTGGGTTGAATAAATGAAAATAAGATTGATTTACTTGAGTTATTCTTACAGCCTAAAGCTATATAGTAGATAATAACACTTTAGATTTAAGCTTTTATAATATACTCAGAGATATAAATCTGTTAAAGGTTGAGTTTAGAAATATTTATTCTTAAATATTCTAGAGTAAATCTAGATAAATATACTGTAAATAATCTAGTTGCTTAAATGAAAAGAATCCATATAAGAAGGATATAGAAAAGGGATATTAACAGAGTTATTCATTATATCAGCAGCATCTTTTATTTATTAATCTCCTCTATAATATGATCATAGTTGTCTTATCCTAGTGCTAAGCTAAGGATATACTTAACAATTTAATTTTCTTTAAGCAATTTCTAACATATTAAAATTCCTTCTATTAGCAAATTACTCTCATTTAAGTATCTAGAAATAGAATTTTATCAAATTTGTCTTCTTAAAACTTACATAATGCATAAGGTAAAGAGAAGGTTCAGTAACATAGACTGAGATACTTAATTAATAAGAGTTAAGAGCATGAAAGTTTTAAATAAAGTAGCTTTATAATAAATGACTAGAATTAAGAGACATTGTAATTAAGTATACTTTAGTTTAAATATTCTTAAATATTCTATTCTTAAAATGCAAGGAACTACAATTAGAACTACATCTAATAAAAATAATTCTCATCTTTTACAATCCTCTGCAAGCTAAATATGCTAAATTTGTGATGAGTCTATTCCTATTCAATAATTATAGAGTCATATGAAAAGTTGTGAAGGTAAAGTGTATGGTGTTGGATTAAAAAATCCTGGTGGAGAGTAGAATTGCTTTTTGAATGTAGCTATTCAATCCTTTTGGAATTTGACTTTGTTTAGAGAAAGTCTTATGAAGAATCAGTTTTAATGCAAACTTCCTAAAAAATAATGTTTGCTGTGCTGCTTAAAGGAGCTATTAGAAGAATATGAGTCTAAATAAAAGTATCAAAATTAAGTAATTGATGCTTTTAAAATAAGAATCCTTCTGGAAGATTTATATAAAAAATAGGAGTTTTAACTTTAGAGAATGTGTGATGCTGCTGAAGCTTTTGATGCAATACTTGTAAATATTCATAACTCTAGTATAGAATGCTAAAACGACTGCTTAACACATGGTCTATTCTGATGCTAAATCCTTGAATAGAATGAATGCAAATGCTTAGCATCTAGCGAGCCTTAGCCATACGATAAAGATTCTAACATGTATCCTTTGTATATAAATGAACTAGTGCAAGATAGCTTAGACGCTTACCAGCATTTAGGTCAATTAGCTAAAATAATTGATTCTAACAGACTAAAAAACTTTCTACCCTTTTGCCCTGAAGAAAACTGCCCAATAAAGAAATCTATAAAAAACACTATTATATTCAATAATCCTGCCTACTTTTTACTTAGCTTGGTATGAGACAGCAAAGTACCATCTTAATTATAAGCTTTGAAAATGTTAGCTTTAATTCCTCTTTAAATGAAGCTAAGCAATATATTCTAGGTAGATTTTTAAAATAACTATAACTTAAGAGGTCTAATAGTATTTTTCGGAGCTCACTATGTCTGTTATTTTAGGGTAAGCGGAAATAAATGAAGATACTTTGATGATAATATAGTGCACGAGCTAAATAATTGATCAGAAGTGGTTTAAAAGATAATAAAGTGCTATGGCCATCCTACTCTGCTTTTTTATGAGTAATCTGAAGAAGTTCTAGACTAGGAGCTATCTGTCACAGAATTAAAAAATATCTAGAAACACTGGGAAGAATATGAATTTACTAGTGTTAGAAGTGAACCTCAATTAAGTGGCTGGGAATGTAAATTTTGCACTTCTTGGAACTAAGAAGAAGAGAAAAAATGTTCAGCATGCGAATATCTTAAAGATTAAGACATTAAATATGTCTAATGAAGTCAAGAGATTTAGTTGAATAATAATCAAAAAAGATCTTCATTAAATGACAGAATTATCTATAAATGCGAAAATGGGCATTAGTTAGAGTATAAAAATGCTATATGCTTTGAATGTAAAAAATAAGATTAAAATAAGTAGCATTTCTAAACTTAGCCTTAAAAGAATAGTTTGTATTTGTCATAGAAAATTTCTAATACCATAAAGAAATGTAAATAAGGGCATGTTTTAGATAACAATGAATCTGAATGTATTGCTTGCAAGAATTCTTACAAATATAATGGGATTTAAAAATGCCAAAAAGGACACTCTCTTGATTATGGATAAAAAGAATGCTTAATATGCAAGCCTCATAACAAAAATTCAAATGAACATTAAGTAAGAGAAGTTTAAGCTTAAGTTAAGTCCAAAGACACTCAAACTTAAACAATCTCTCAACCTTAGACGAAGAATTTTAATTTCTCGTAATCAGTAAAATAAAAATCATTAAAAAGATGTGAAGAAGGTCATTTGTTAATGAGTGGCGAATAAGAATGTTCTGTATGCTAAGCAAGATATCTTTCATAAATTTCGTACCAAAAAAAGAAATGCATCAAAGGGCATGCTTTTGACGGAGAAGAAACTGAGTGTTAAACTTGCTAATATGAAGAAAAAATTGAACAATAAGAGCAGCAAAAACTAAGATAAAGTAATTAGCAAATAAGAACTATACCTCATCATACTAATTATTCTACTAATTAGAGATAACTAGATGAATTATATTAAAAATATAGATACTAATAAAATTCACCTTTAAAAGAGTAAGAGTCATATTCATAAGCAAATGAAAGATTTAACTAAGTTATTAAATCTTAGGCTATGAAATAATGCGCAAAATGCTATAAGAACATATAATTAGATCAAAAATTTTGTAAATACTGTGGAAGTTTTCAAGCTTAGAATTTTTAATAAAATAATGATTTATGAGTATGCTCTTGCAGATATGAAAATTATGGAGACTCTTGCATCAAATGTAGATAAAGTAAGCCTTTTACAAAAGTTGGAAGTAATAATAATTAACTAAATAGTAGAAGTTAGTATCCTTATTTACGAGAATAGAGCTAGATATAAAATAAAACCTAAACCAATATTTGGAAGTGCGAAGTGTGTCAAATTCTAAATTACAGATACGAATGTTCTCTGTGCAGAAGGCACAGAAACTAGAATTTATTTTATTGATAGAAATTTTTAAATAAATAAGTTTATTTTCCATTAAATACACTAACCTCCTAATATACCTAAAAATTTAAATAAAGTAAATTCCTCTAAATATAAATAGAACAATTCTCAAACAATTTATTTTAGAATTTAGCTAAAATTTATAATAGATTAACTTAGCTATCTTTTCTATAGTAGATAAATAAACTATTATATCTCAATTATGATGCTAAAGTTTATATCTCTGCTTGCAAATATAGCTTATTAAACCTTAATTTAAGAAAGATAAATTTTAATTTAATTCTAAGAGCTTTTATTTAAATTAGTTGGTATATAGCCTTATGACTAACTTTAATTACTATTAGTATGAAAACATTGAAGATAATTTAGATGTAAAGCAAATAAGATTATTGTCTATAATCAGGATCAAATTGAACTTATATTTAATACTAAACTAATATAAGCAGAAATAATTAATTAAGAGCTATTAACATATCATAAAGCTTTCTTAATCTTTTTAGATTTGTTTATATAGTATTTGCATATATTAATGAAAGTAAAGAAGATTTAGAAAGTATATTATAGATTCATTTCTAGTTTATTTACTAAATGATTAAGTCTTCTAGAGGATTTTTAGTTAATTTAATTAAATTATTTAACTTCTAGAAGTTAGACTTCATGCCTTACTTTCTAAGTAGTTTTGGTTTAATAGTTTCTATAAAATGAACTTTGAGTAATTATTTTAGAGCATTTTCATTTTACTAGTTATAAAGATTTAAATAATTACAAGCTTGGATTATTAGATTTAGCTTATTTAAGCCTATTAATTTTTTTAATTTCAGCTTATATTATTGTGCTATATCGTCAGATGCAAGTTCACGATTTAAAAAGTAAACATTTCTGTAATTTAAAATTTGGTATTTTTTAAAAACTTTTGATGCTAAAGCTTAATGCTAGAAAACTAATATGGATAGTTCAATTAAATACTAAATTAACACTAAGTTGTTATAATAAACTATGAAAGCTACACAGAAGATAGGAGGTAACAGTTTTGCTAGAATTGTATAAAAGCTAAATGATTCATGGATATAGCTGAATTCATCTTAGCTTATAATATTTATCATATATCCACCCCTGTATATTTTAAGAAAAAACTTCATAATATAAATAGATTTGCTACTCTTTCTTTATTACGCATTATACTTGTTCTAGTTATACCTAAATGTATAAAATATCAATATAACTAAAATAAATCAAAGGTAAATTATTATTATAAATGTGGGTATTAATATTATAATTAGACCATTATGAGTCAATATAAGATAATATCCAGTTGTTAGAGGTAAAATTAAAAATTTATTAGAATTTAGCATTTAACTGAAAATAAAGCCAAATATGAGGAAATTTCTAAATTTATTGGAAGGGAAAAATAAGAATTAATATGAGTAACTAGAATGGAACTTGAAGTTAAAGCTTTGGTTACATTTAAAGCTAGCTTTTAATTTAATAATTACCAATTTTAGAATGGATATAAGGAAGAAAGGCTATATCTATATTAAAATAAGATATATCTAAATATAGTAATTGTTCAATATACTAAATAACTTAATAGAAAGCTTTCTATTTCAAAACTGAGTAAACTTAAAGTATATAGAATGGATAGCAAAGCTAATTTGATTACTTAGCTATATTTGATCGTAAGCTAACTCTCTAAAAGAAATATAGGGTAAAGTATAGAAAAAGATATCAAATATTGCGATTTCTCTTGAATATTAAACTTACATATTCAAAGATTTTATTTTAACTTTCTTTCTAAGCTTTAATTTTAATCAGCTACTGAATTTAAATTATAAAATATGAAAAAGTTCGAGGATATAAACATTTAATTAAATACGAAAAGAAGTTTTCAATCATAATTTTTTTAAAGCACCGCGTTGAATTAAAAAGATTGTTGCGTCAGAAACACATCTATGCTAGTTCTTGATAGCCTTTTTAATAGCTACTAAATTTCTTTTAACAATTTTTTTTGGCTAAGATAGCTACTACTTAGCTTGCGATTTAGGCTATTCTTCATTGTTTTTTACTTATGGTTCTTAGAAAATGCTTGAGGCACTTTAAATTTGTTCACTTTAACGAGATGATTCTTACTTCATAAGGCTTTGTTTTCTAAATTAGTACCGTACATACTTTTACCATAGTGTCTACTATTTCGGATCTTACTCTTCCTTCGATCTCTCAATAATCGTACTATCGCTAGAGGGGCAACTAGTTGAGCAAGACTCAAAAAGTTTTTTTAATTCATCATCAAGCCTCTAGCATTTTTAGCATGTTTCGCTCTTTCTTTTAAGATAAAGGAAGTTATCTTCCAGCCTTATAATCGGAACCTTTTTGTGAACTCTTTGTTTAATATTTTTGATGCTCTCTTATTAATTATCAAGTTTCGTTTACCTGCAACCCATTAATTTATTAATTTACATTCACGTAAAAATGGATGAAGCTTTATAATCTTTTGGTTTCTTTTAAACACTCTTTATTAATTTAAAATTTAATTAGTTCAAATTATATTCGATAAATCCTCTTTTATTTACATTTTTTCTTTATAAGCTCAATTTCCCGCAGATATTCTAGTCATTGTTCTTTATCCTTGCTTGCACATGCTAGTTTTTACCTTTTCATCACTATTTATAGATGTAAAAAGAAATTAAATAATTCTAGAGTTTAATCTATTTTATACTTATTAAAGGAAGTTAATTTTTACTTTGTTAGCTAAATGGAATTTAAGTTATAATTACAAAGTCTTTCGTAAACTAGCTAGTTGTGATTTAGTAAGTTTAGTCAGATTTTATTTAATCTTATTTTACTTGGTTAATAAATAATTCATTTAGGGAGAAACGAGAATAATCACTCCTTTTATATAATTATATGAAGCAAAAAAATGTATATCAATTTATTAATTTTTTTGATTTTTTCGATTATCATCTTTATCCCTTTAAACTACCTTGTTATACTATTTACATTAAGGATATAATCTATTAGCCTTCATACCTTCATATAATCATAATAACTTCTTCAAAGCTATATACTAAGTATAAATATTGAAGTTTCTTCAAAGTTAACTTCACTTATCAACTTTACTTTTTAGTTTACGATTGAGTATAAAATTTCTGAAAAGGGCATATTTATTTATTTTTAATTCATGCCTATATTATTTTAAATAAAATGCTTCTATTTTATTAATACTTAACTAACCTTAAATATTGCTGCTTATCTTTTATTATTCTACTTTATTACAATATTCCAACTTTAGATATTCATAGCCTTACCATATAATTAGTATCTAATGCCTTTGTTATAAATATTATCTTTTCTAACTTCGTTCTACTGTAAAAGTCCCTAAATCTTTGCTCTTAACACTTTTATAAGTTACTATCTATAATTGATGAGTACATAGTTAATTTAAAGATGCTAAAGGTTAATAGAATAGGAAGTATTTCTATATTTTAGTCTATTTATTTAATTCTATCTTTCACTGTTATAATCACATTTCATCTGAAAGATATAATACCCCCAATCTTACTTATTTAAATCAACCTGCTCATTTTTAAAAGAGTATAAAAATCATGAAATGAGGCTATTAGGCAAATTAAGGAGTTAGAGTATATCGGAGTCAAAGAAAATCACCAAAAAAGGAAGAAATGAGAAGAATAATTTAGTAGTTCTGGGTATTGAAACAACTTAAAATAAAAGCACTTAAATGAATAGGTAAATAAGTTAAACCTTTCTTAATGTTTCTAGTTTATACTAGAATATATCTATAACTGTGAGATATTTCAAGATATTAATTAAATATTATGTTTAAGCTATGGGGAGATAAACTTAAATAAAGTACTAAAAATTTAGAAGAGTTTGATTAAAATTAATTTACATTCTCAAAGAACTCTTTTCATCAGAAATCTTCCATATTACTATCTATAAAGACATATACCTTATAATAAAGAAATTATGCCTGAGAATCAACTTTTTATCTAAATAGTATCAACAGCATTAGGATGGATTGAAGGAATATATATTAAGTCTATTATAATTAGTTTATTTTATTTCGCATTAAGAAACTAATAATTATGTAGTTATTTTATAAAACTAGAGTATGAAAATTAAGTAGGGGAAGTTTTGAGAAATTGAAAACATGTATAGAAAGATTTGAAGAGTTAGATTGGTATAAGTAAAAGGGATTAAGAAGTTATAGCTAAATTTAAAGTATCAACTGGTTGAAAATATCCTGATAATGTCAATAAGGATTAAGATTTAAAAAGAGAAAGGTAAAAGATTTAGAAGAATTTGAGAATTCAAACTTTATGCTTATTGATTGTAATTAGAATGATTTGCAAAAAGTAAGAATAGATTAAAAAAGATAAATAGTTTAAAGTTCAGAAACAAGAAATTGACTTTGGAGATAATTATAAGACAGTCACCTTCATAAAAAATTTGGTGGAATTTAATAATATCCTTTTAATACCCAGTTGAGTAAATCTAATAAACTAAGCAAAAATCTTTCTCAGAATAATTTAAATTATTGCATTTATTAGTAAACAGAGTAAAGATTCGAAGACTTTAATTAGCAAAACCTTAACAAAAATATCAAAAGAAGAATCTAAGTAATTAAAGCTAGATTTTAATATATTTACACATATTAGCAGGAAAAGTCTAACTACCTCATTTAAAAAGAATAATAATAGACTAAGAAATGATTTTAAAATTAAGAGTAAAATAGAGGAAAATAAAATAGAGTTATAAATGAAAAAAGTTATTAAACTGAATAAATTAATTTAATGATTTCCTTAAATAACTAAATGAGAAGCTGATACAGTTTAATTTAATAGAAAATATGAGAGGTATCTAGTCAAATTAAAATGGAGCAAAGTTGTTTATTAATAACTAAATATATATCTAATTGATATAATGAGATAAATAGTAGATTTATTATACTTTAAGGTGATTATGTAATTTTAGTAATAAATCATTGATTTTTTAGATATATTTTGAAGATTTGGAAATATTTATTTTATAGAAGGCTGAAGCTGAATAAGTTATTAAACAGTAGCAAGCAGTGAAAAATAAAGTCTCAATGATAAAATTTAAAAAACTTAGTAAATGGGTTGCTTATGCTAGCTTAAATGATTAATTAATAAAGCAAAAATGTAAGTTTTACTTTCATTGGAGATTAAAACTATTTTTAAACCAATCAGGAAGGTTTTCCTTTCATTAATTCTTACCTTTGTTTCGTCACTACAGTTATCTTCATTATACCCAAACCACTTTATTTTAAAAGTTCCATCTTCATTTACTTTAATTAGCTCTTCAGGGACATACGACTGTGAAATATCGCAAGCTAATCGGAAAGTGTCAAGTAAAATTTTTTTACTAGACTCATTACTTAAAATTTAAAACTTACATTAAATTAGCTTCCTGTATATATCTGATTATGGCGTGAAAAGATGCTACATCCACATAGTTATCCAGCTTAAATTTTTTTTGGTGCTTAGTTAGATTGACAAAATTTTAAGCTAAAGTTAATACGTCACTATCTTAAAGCAGACTGAAATTATACACGTAGGTATTATCATCATATATATTTTCGATAAACTCATCCAGCACTTTTATTTACTAGACTATATCTTTTTTCTTTTTTAATTGAGAAGGAGGAATTGGTACTACTTTTTGCTTTTAGGTATTGTGGTTATTTGTCTGAGATTCTTAGGTATTTTATTCTGTTTATATTTATAGAATTTCAGATTTTTGTTGCTTTGGTTTTTTCGATGGCTATGAATTCAAATTATACTCATTCTTTAGCGTCAATTTTTATTTGTTTTTATACTTTCCTGTTTTTTTTTGTGCTTCTTCTTTTTCTTTTTCTTTTTCATTCTCTTATTTCGGTAATTATTCTTCTGATTTCTAGTTAGTCATTACTAGTTCTGATTCGCTTGATTCTAGAACTTGTTTTTGAATATTTAAGCTTATAACTTCTTACTGTTTATTCTCTTAAGTTACTTCTTGCTCTTAAGTGCAATTTTTCTCGCTTACTATTTCTTATAAATCTGCTTTTATAATTTAACCTGCAACGTTATTTTAATTCTAACTACTTACCTGAATCTCTTTAGTTCCATTTTATTACTCATGTTCACAAAGATCTATAACAAATATCTATTTCTAACTTTCTTTATCAGAGTTCTAAGGTTAATGTTCCTTCTGATTTTAAATTTCTTCTACTACGACGTTCTAAATTTAGCTACTTTTCTCGATTTCTTTTTCTTTACTAATAATTTCTTTCTAAACTCTCTTTTAATCCTCATAATTACTTCAGTTTCTGACTATATTTTTAATCAGCTCTTCTTACTCTTTTCTCTTTTATTCTAGTAGCTTGACAAGTTTTTAGTTTTATTCCTCTATAACCTCAAACTCCATTTGCTCTTTCGTAGATAGTTAGTGACAATTTTTAAGGAATTTAATCTAGCACTTCTTTTACTGCTACTCAACTTACAATAATTATACTTATTTTTCATTTATGCTGTTCTAAAGTTACTCTCTTTAGCTTCGGAGTTAACCTGACATTATAAAAATGTTACCTAGACTTAAAAATAGCGATTCACTATTTCCATTTTACTGATTAATAGTTTCGCTTTAACTTTCTTAGCTATTTAGCATTTTTTAAGGCTTATTTTAAATCGTTATAAATTTACCTTCGATTGAATTTAGTAAGTAATTTAATTTATTTGCCTAACTTTTATTTTTATTTTAGTGTCCCCAAATCTTTTATCCTATTAACTGTATCTAGAAACTATGCCTTCTTAGTTTTTACATGATTACCTCTTGTTTTAAGGTGAGACTTTGAATGGAATTTAGAACCCTTTAAGATATTTAAAGTACCATGCTATATAAGCCATTTGTGTGTATTTAGTCTATTTTGCTTACTTTAAATCCTTGCTATTGAAGGTAAACAACTTAATTTATCTTAGTAAATTTTGCTTTTGATCAATTTGCTAAATAAGCAGAAGATACAATTTTATTAGATCAATCATATCAAATTTAGACTTATCATAAAGCTAAATTTTAAGTTAAATAAGAGCTTTCAGCTAATTTTTAAATCAGATATTTATATTTCGAAAAGGCTTTAAACACAAAAATCATAATATCAGATATTTTATTTTTAACTTGTGATATCTATTTAATAAAAAGCTCTCTTACGCTGTAGGTAAATTACTGGAGTCTTAATTTTAATTCGATAAAGTCAATACATGCGTATGATAGAGGATAATAAGTGTCTAGCTATTAACATTTGAGATGATTATATAAGCAAGTTGCTGCTTATTTTTATTTTTAATTATGCTTTTCTTTTAATTTATAGTGTAAATATGTTTTAAGTTATATTTCTATTGATAGAGTTTACTTTTAGTAAGCTTAGAGAAATAATAATTAATGCTAAAGTTTGAAATTCAGACTAACAACTACTGTATCTTGATCATTTATATTTTTATATTACGCCTATTACTTTTTATGTGAGCATCCAGAATTAAAAAGGACTTTATTTTATTTTAATTCAATTGATAAAATAAAAATATTGGTCTTTATAATCAAAATCGTATTAAGATTCTTTCTTTATACTCGTTTTAATATTTTATGATTTATTGCTCTTACTTTGTTCTATACACCTTTACTGATTTCGTCGATTTTTAATTTGATTTTAAAATTTTTAATTTCTAGACTCAGAAAACAAGATGAAGACGAAATAATTGTTATTTTTAGCTTTATTATTTTCATCCTTCAAAAAGAAAGAGATCTATACTCTATAAACGTAATAAGACTTTTTCTATCATATGAAGACTCTCAGATTAAAAAATTTTATTTTATAATCCAACAAAATCTTTATCTAAAAAGACCGAAACTCATGCTCACTAAAGCCTGTTTATAAATATTATAATCCAATTTAAAGGAAATAATTTATTATTAAACCTTTATGAAATTCTAGAATATTCATTTTGAAATTATCATATAATTATGCAATTTAAATTAAAGCTATTTTATAATATCTTCTTAAATTCTATTTTTTTACTTTTTTTCTAATTTTAATGCAACTCAAGACTTTATAATTTATAATGATTAAATGAAGTTTAAGAAGTTTTCTTAATATCCATATATGAATATTTCTTTAGTGCTTTAGTATTTCTAAAGAACCTTTTGATTTAGTTCTATACTTTTCTAAGCCTTTTATAAGTAAATTATCTCAATAAAGAGCAATTTAACTATATATTATTACACTTCACTATATTTAAGATAAATTGAATTTGATTCTTTCTTTCTGTTCTTTTTTAATGAATTAAGTACCTCCTCTAATTTTACTAATTAGCTTCTATTTTAGTTTATAACTGCAGGCTACTTTTTTTGTTCTTTAGCTTATGAATTTAACTTTGATTTGTATTATAATAAATTAAAAAATATTTGATATTCAGTTCTTAGTAAAATTAAATTATGATATTTCAGCTTAGGTAATTGATTATCTTAAATAGCTTATATTTTTAATTAAAACTAATATTTAAGTGAGTTCAACTGTTTATCAATATCCCCAATTCTTTTTAGACCATAGTTTCCAATCCTTATTATCTTATGCTAAGCACATTTTTATATAACAGCTCTTTGTTCCTTTAATTTGAGTTATATCAGTTATTCATAGAACTGAAAAAGGCGGAATCAAAACTTCTTGCTCATTAAATTAAGATACATCCCATATCCCAGTGGCGTTAAAGCAATATTTAGGTATTTAAATCTCAAGAAGAGTTCCTTCAGAATTTTCGGAATTTTTTTTAAATCTCTCCGCAGTACTTTCCTCAATTGAGCATGCCATATAAGTAACTACCCTAAATGGCTTTTTACGCTAACAATTTTTAAAGCATAAGGCACCTTGGATACCTCTATAGACAGTCATTTACTCAGTATTTTTTATTGTTCCATCATCAACAATATATCTATTAATCGTCCTCATTCAAGGCACCATGCCTTTAATGCATTTTTCAGCAGTTTCTTTATCAGGCAGGAAAGAATATGGTTATTCATTTTTTTGAATTAGTGTGAGACTTAATAATGAATATGTGCATTTTTAGAATATTTTTAATTCATCTTTAGTTCAAAGATTAACACTAGCTATCTTTGATAAGCAGTCATTGCAAAAATGTTTATTTTAATTTTTACACCATTTTAAGGAATCCTATCATTCTTTTTCAGCATCTTTTTAAATGGACATCTTATTTCACTCTAATTTCTACAATCCTTACAGGATTTATTGCTCAGTTTGAATTCTGTCATATTTTTCGTATTCTTGCATATAAAAATGCTTATTTTCCTCTATTGATTAAATTACAAATTCCATTTGTTTTTCTATATGCTCTTTATTAATTTTTTAGACTTCTTCTTCTTCAAGTGGTTCTAATAGTTCATAAGTGTCAGGTTATATATTATTAGCTTCTAAAAACTATTTAAGATGTTTTGATGATCATTGCTGCTTTTAGAAGAAGAAAATACTTTATTATTACAACGAAGGCTTAGTTTCTATTTTGAATAGAGAGTCAGTAGCAATATATCATTTCCCATCTTACTTAATATAAACTATATACTTATTATTTTTAGTTCCATTCAACCAAGTTATTATAGCATATGCATCGTAGATATTTTCTTCTTATCTCTTATTTTAAACATAATCACTAATATCCAAAGTGCTTTGTACGTACTACAATTTTGTTTGTTGCTAGTCGATAAAAAAGGAATTTTACTACTGGCTCTTAACATACAGAGTTAAAATTTCGGGAGTAGATTGTATCTTTAACATAGTTCTTTACTCTTATGCATTATGCTCTTATTATTAGTAATACTATTACAAGCACTCTTCAAGTGTAATAGTCCTTTATAAGGTATTAAATTCATTTGAAGGAATATTTTTGGTATTAATTTAATAGATCACATTTATTTCTTTAAGCTACTCTATCCTTTTGATACTTTTGCTGAATAATAGCTTTATATCAAATTATTTAGTTGCTAGAAGCTTTTCCACTGTTCATATTTGATTGTATTCTTCTAAATTTCACACAAAATTTTCAAATTCTTTCTATAAGCCTTCCCTTACAACCATTAGCGTATCTTTTTTATTCAAGTAGATAATTCTGGATGTAGCTAATTTAGGTAAGGTGCTTATATATTTTTCATCACTTAAGTTGACTTTTATGTTTTATGGCTTATTCAAAAAGGAAACGAAGGTTTTGTAAACTTCGTTCTTTTAAGTCTAAGATTCATATGCTCATATTTGCTAGTAATTATAACTCTGCATACTTTCATTTGGATCAACTTCCTCCCCTTATTTTTCTCAGTTTATCATCAATAAATCTTTAGTTCCTACATTGTTGATCATTAATTTCTTAAGATCCTCTACTGTGCAACTATTTTTCACTATGAAGGAGAAACTTTAAATGATGCTCCTAAAGTTAGCTGGAATAAATACAACAGTAATTTGTTTTTTATCTTAAGAATTTTAAAATATTTAGCTCATTTAAGTTGAATCCAAAAATCCTTAAGTAAATTGGTTTTGACTATTGTGATTCTCTTATCTGTCTTATAAGTAAATTGACTCTAGCTTTAGAACTTAGAACTACTAGTGAATTATTGAGGTTCTTGAGCTATTCACCTGAATTTTTCTATGTCATCCTTAAAAAATGTTAGCTATCATCATATTTTTATAGTCTTCTAAAAGCTGCTAGAATTGTTGGGGATTTGGATTCATCTATAAGTTTAGTTCTTATAAGATTAGAATATCTGGATTCCTTTTGCTAAGACACTGATAAAGCTTGGTATAAATATTGTCTATTAAATTAAACTCTAGATCTTGATTTCTTCGCTAAATCAGTTCTGAAAAGGATTGAGAAATAGCTTGTAAGAACTGACTGATAACATTTTATTAAATATACTATTCCTAGAATTTTTATATAATTACTCCAAGATTTTCTGCTATTGCTTTTTCTGAATTATCTGGATCTAAATCTCACTTTCATTGTTCCGAATTATAATAATTTTATAATGGCACAGAGAATAGCAGACATTTCAAGAGTTAAAAAATAAGATAATCTACTTACTCTTTTTCATCGATCAATTTAAATTTTATGAAGTTAGGGAAAATAAACGTCTAGTCAAATTTTTGATTCAACACTTAAGACAGAGATTTTTTTAATTTCGCTTTGACTTCCATAGTTTACTTTTTTTATTATGGTTTTACTTTTTTATTCTCATACTTGTATTCTTCTTATTCTGGATCCATTTTTAAGTTATGCTTTTTTATAAGTTCTTCAACTGTTTGTTTGGATTATATTGCTTCATTTCACCTTTAATCCCTTTCTGCTAACTTCTTTTCAAATTCAGGAGGACATTGTTATATTATTTACTGCTATAAGAGCTTCTTCAGTTAGTTTAAGCAACATATTTTTATACTCTCTTATTTCTTTTTTAAATCTCTATTTTAAGTTGATGGAACGTTGGACTTATAACCTGAATAATCTTATGGATTTATATGTTCTAATGATTTATCCTTATCTTTCTCTTCATTATTTTAATCTTTTTCACCATCCTTTGCTGCTTGATAAGTATTATTTTTTCCATTGTTAGTAGTCGTAATGGCGCTATTTTAAGGTTTTTTTTCATTATTGATATTAGTCGAGATTCCAGTTAATTAATCTTAATTTAACTAGTTAGTGTTAATGCTTTGGGTAGGTTAGGTGCTGGCACAACAACCCATTAAAAATAATAAAAATTAAACTTAAAAGAAGAATTTCAATAGTAAGCATTAACAATTTCTTTAAATACCTCAAATATCTTAATAACTAAGATGTCATACTTATTTCTTAGAAGATCAAGTTAATAAATTTCGAAGAGTAGACGCTAGATATTAATTTAATCTGAGGAAGTTTTGAAGATATTTAGGAATAGCTGTATATTGATCATTATAAGAAATGATTGCTAATTTTGTAGTTGCTGACTTTATTTTTATAATGAGAGGTAGGCAACAAAGCCATTTTAATCCTAAGCTTTTATAATTAAAGAAAATAAATTTTGCATTCCTTCATTATATTTATCATTAAAAACTAAAATAGCTAACTTACCTTATGACATTTCACTAATATAGGATTGATTATAATAAAACCTAAAAAGCATTATAATCCTTTTCATTTTGTTCAAAGCTGAACTAACTTAAATAAATTAACTTAGTTCTAGACCCTTTCAATTAGTTAGAGCTAATTAAATCTTATGCCAAGTTTTAGTTTTATTTCAGATGTTTAATATATCAATAACTCTTTGTTTAGTATTTATTATTAATTTATTAGATTTAAATCATGCTAAGTACTTATATTATTCTATATATAGCTTTTAATTGGAGTATTTAATAAGTAATAGGAAGAGACTTAAAGGATTTTTTATGCTTATTTGCTTTTAAGATTTTTATTCTAAGTTCAGTTGTGAGTAGCTAATATGGATTTTCAGTATTTATTGTAATCCTTAATGTTTTAGTCTCATGTCCTTGTTTGTTTATACTTAATACATTTGAATGCATTTTTAGAGCTTTTTAAGAAATTAAGTAGTGAAGCAATTCATGCAATAGAAAAAGGTTGAAAAAATTCTAACCTAATTTTGAAAGAATGCTTATGTATTGAATCTCAAATCATTCTAGCTTTCCCTTTTCCTAAAAATTATTATGCTAATTTTTGATTAAAACAGAAAGGCAAAAGCTCTGAATGGTTTAGGTATGCATATTAGAAAAAGGTTATATACTTAAATTTATAGTAAGCAACTTTAGTTGCTAAAGACATATGAATCACAGTAATTTTTTAGCTTCTGTAAATCAGAGAAATCATACTTAGGATGTGTATTTCATCAGCTTAATTTCATATAAAGATAACTGCTTTGTAATTTTAATATAATGAGAGAACATTTCTTAAAGCTTAAAATTAAGTTCCTGCACCTTTTAATTTCTACTATTAAATTAATCCTTTTTGCATCTTTTCCTTAATCATGAGTATTACTTTACCATTTTCTAAATCTTTAAATTTTGCTATAGCAACCTAAGTATTTTCTTAATTGCTTGGGTACTATACTTATTAGAAGATATCCAATTAATAGTTTTAGTTTGATTAGGTAGACAAAAGCAATTTCAGTTTACCATATAATTTGTAAATCCCCATTCTCAATTATAAGTTCCTCTATCTTAGCTAAACCTCTTACCGTTCTATATCAATATTGCCATTTAATTATAGCGATGAATCATTAATAAGGGAGAAGTTATTATAACGATTTAAAATTACTTAGTACTCTGATATTCTCAATCTTAATTTTTATATCTATATCTATTATTCTGTTTATGTATAATGTAGATAAAGTTTTAATTAAAGATACTAAGTTAAAGATATGAAGAAAAGGAAAAATTTAAAGTGCTTAACTTGCTTTTCTGTTATATGTGTATTATTAGTAGTTCTTAGTATGATAATTATAGGCTTCTATGATTCATATAAAGCAAAAACAAAAATGAATATAATCTTAAATCAGCTTTAGGCAGATTTAATCAACTAAAAGGTTTAATTAATTTAAAGTACTAGATGCTTGAAGCCCTGTATTGAAGGGAACTCTATAAATGATAATGTTAAGCAAACTAGTGTTCTTAATTCTAAAATCAATCATTAATCAAATCCTATTATTCTTAGGGTATTTTATAGTGATGAGTCTCTTTTATAATTGAAATTAAGTCAACTATATGATTTTTAAAAGCTTTAAATGAAACTATTTTACCCTCTATTATCTAATTTCACTATGTGTTATTTAACATTGATAGAAATTAATAGATTCCTTTGTGAGATTTATTTACTTTTAGCATATAAGATAAAATGGATATAATAAAATGACAAAGCTTAAATAGTTCAAATACTCTTTTATTAAATAATTGGTTTTTAATCTGGTCAGCCCATATTTCCTGATCTAGAAGTATTCGATTTCGTTTACTTGTAATCATACTCTAAATCATTGAACTTACAACTTTGTCTTGAAGAATTGGATTTTGACTTTTGAAATTTACTCTGCATCTACCTATTATTTTAAATGGCTTCCTCATATAAATTACTTTCTTCCTGTGATTCTTAAAGTTATTCTTACTAATAAATCTATTTATGCATTTTCATTTCTAGCTCTTGAAACCTTTTTTCGTTTTCGTAAGATTGAGCTTCAAATTCATTGTAATGTCTTCTGCTTTTTAAATTTGAGTTTTTAGGAGTCCTTTATTCTGATTTTGAGTCGCCTTTAGAAGTAAATTAATTTTACTTGGTTTGCAAATTTTTTCACTACTTAGAAACCTATTGGTCTGTAATTTATTTTATAGTCGCATTTTCTGGAAAGCTATTTTAATGATCACAGTTACTACAATTCAAACTGCTTTTTAAAGTTAATCTCTCTATAGTCTCTTACTATTTCAACGCTACTTCATATGCTTTAATTAGTTTTTGCTTCAAATTTTCATTTTAACTTTCCTAATTTTCTTATTTAAAATTTAGATTTTCTTTTTCACTAAAATTAGCTTCAAAACCCATAGCTCTGTTTGCTTTTAATTACTAATTCTAATAGATAATTTGCTATAAATAGCTTTCCATTTTAGCTTTCATTTTCTCTTTCTTTTTTTCACTTTTCAATAATAAATTTTTCAACTCAAGGTTTTAATTGTTTTTTTCTTCTAACTAATTACCCAAATCCTTTATACAATTTTATAGAACTCTAACTCTTTCGTTTAAATCTCTGTTCTTATTTATTTCAAGTTAAAGTAATTACTCCTAAGTTAGATTTTCGTGATACTATTGAGCTTCGAGCTACTGTATCAAGTTTTCCTTACCAAGTTTTGAAAATTTTGATTAATTGATTGATTTTTTGCCTGATGATTAGTTATCAGACTGTTCATTTTATTTAAAACTACTCAAGTTCTTGGCTGATTTCTGATTTGAGCTGTATTATATGCTTTCCAAATCTTAAGCATGAAATTATGAAATCTCCTTCGTTTTGGTGTCAAAAACTTGTTTTGAGTACTTTTATCTCTCTGATTCCACATTCTTCATAGGTGTAGACTGTTCTGATTGCTTTCTCACTGGCTATTTATTAATTAATCTTAGTTCTGCAGCTGAATTTTAAGAGCGGTGAATTGGCGGTTATGTTTAACTTTCCAAGAGTGTTAAAGACTACTAAACAATCTTTTAACTTTATTTAATTGCATCATCAATAGTAGAAGTTTATAAATACTCTTTAGATATAAAAGGAACATCGCTTCCTTTTATTTACTATAGTGTGTTTGCATGTTCTTTTAATAGATTCTAAATGTATTTCTCATAAGACTCAAAATCTTGCATCTTTTAAATTTTATTTATTAGTAGATAGAGACTAAAGATATTAACCCCTCTTATTTCAATACTTTAAGCTAACTTATTACTTTATTATTAGACTTAGATGACTGAAGAAAGAAATATTTGATATCTTTCTCTATATTAGTTCGATTCTCTAATATACACAAGTTTGATAATTAGATGAAAGATAATATTTTAATACTAGCGAGTTTGTGCTTTCGATTGAATTTCTATAAGTTAGTCTTTAATAAAGTTTGATTATTTATAGCAAGAACCTTTTGAACTTTTTCCTTATAGATTTTTCCATATATCTAGTAACTATATTCTGTTTCTTAGTGATCTATTGGTAGTGGATTTAACGTTTAAAATAGTTTCGAAAATTGAAATTTTAAACCTTTAATTTTAAAATTTGCTTAATTGCTAGTTTATATTATTAACCTTCTAGCGGGAAAATTTAATTTGTTATTCTCATACAAGGAATAAAAATAGGAGATATGCATTTAATAGTAGTGTAAATATCCTAAGATACTCTTTTGCTTATTTTTTCATTTTTAATCCTTTTAATTATAATAAACTAATACACAGAAATAGCTTTATATCATCATATATTCTCTCAGCTTTCGTAATTTGTATAAAGGGTTTGAATAATCAACTATATCTTTTATTCTAGCTTAAATTTCTATTTTGTTTCTACTATTGAGTCTAATCATTTGCACAATTTCCTCTCGGATTAAGGAGCTGCTTAGTGGATTAGACTGAAGTTTCTTCTTTTATTATTTTATCTAACTTAGTTAGTTAAATCTAGTTATCTTCAAGATCACAATTATCCAATTCTCACGTTTGCTGAAATTTTCTATAAGTAATTTAGTTTTGAAATATAATACTGATTGCAATCATAAATTTTACTTTATTAGTTAAAGCTATATCCTGATATCTATTTCTCAAATATTAGCATCTAATTTTCTCTAGATTTAGTCTTTGATAGATAAAAATTACATAATGCTATATATAAGTGTTATTGTTAGTATTTTAATACAAATAATTTAGCTATGGAAAATAGCTTTGACAAACCTTAAAACTTAACTTGATGTAATTTTTATCTTCGTATCTATACAAACTATTGCTTCTTCTCTTTCTTTCTTAGTCATTTGATTATATCTCTTGCTAAAGGGTTTTAAGCTAAATTAGTTGTATAGCATTAAATTTAAAATCCAGCTCTTTACTCACAGTTATTTGGAATCTTATAATAGATAACTGAGAAGTTATTTGTCTTAGTTGATGTATTACCTCCGTTATTTCATCTGACAAAAATAGAAGCAAAAGATGAAGATAAGATAGATAGCTGGGAATGATAGGAAGTTAGTAATGATTTAATTAGTAAACTTTAAGTTATAAATATCTTTATAATTACCTATACTTACTATGTTTGCACTTCCTTCTTAGCTTATTTCTAATCTAGAACTTAATTCAGGGTAAAACTGAGAGTTTAGAATTCTCACTAGTTATTTATCTAAACCTTAAACATCACTTTATGAAGTTGCTGATAGGATTAAATAAAAAGAGTAAATTGATTAAAGGATAGGAAAATATAAAGCTAGCATAATTATCCAAACTAGGTAGATATGCTCTTATATCAGTGTAATTAAGTTACATTACTCTAAATACAATAACTCTTATAGACTATTACTATTAAATATCCCTTTTAAATTTAGTTTTAAAGCTCTAATATTTATGTATCTATTTAAATATTAGCTTATATACTTTTATCTTCAGTCTAGTTTATTATTTTATCAGATGCTTACTTCTCTAAATAAGTTTAATCCCTTTTCGCTTTTCTTATATATCATTCCTTTTTTAGTAAGTTACTTAAAGATAGTATTAAATCTTGACTATTTGAACATGGTTCTAACCTCATATCTATTTAACTTCTTCACTATCCTTTAAAACCTGGCGCTAAGTTGAAGAATATGAAACTTCTATGAACAGATGAAATTAATTTAGAAGTGATAATGAGATAGTTGATTAGAATAAAGCTTATAAAGCTTTATATATAAAACTAGATTAGATTACTAAGCTATTATCCAAATAAATGCTTCAAGACCTAGAAATTATTTTATAATTTAAGCTATATAAATAAATGGGTGGCTGTTCCACTGCTGAAAAATAGTAAAAGAATCCTATTTAGAAGTCCAATAATAGTTAGATTCCTGGGTAAACTTCAATGCAGAAATAAGAAATTTTAGAGGATAAGCAGTAAAGTTAGAATTTAGGCTAAAAGGATGTAAAGTGGAATTATTTGAAGATTGATAAAAACTAGCTTTAGTCTTCAATACTCTATTACATTGATAATTACTTTGAAGTAGAGCCTATTAAATTTTTACTGAATCATGCATAAGTACAATATTAAGAAATTAAAGTTTAAAAAGACAAATGACTTCAAGAGAAATCTCAAAATATATTAGAATAACTTCCAGTTTTAGAGCTAAAATCAGGATAAAAATTGTATAGAGCTATACCTATATTAAGAGTTTTAGGCAGATTGTTTGAGTGTTATCCAGTTAAGGCTAAGGAAGCATATGAAGTTGATTGTCTAATTGACACTTACTTGGAAGTATAAAAAGATATAGTCAAACCTTTTTAATGTTCTCAGAAAACTAAAGAACAATGTGAAGTATGTGCCATTGAATCTGTTGATACTTTTCTTAAAAAAATAGAGCCTAAACTTCAAGTGAACATGTGATTAGTAGAAAATAAATTAACAATCGCAGATTTCGTAATAGGAGGCCTATACGCTAATTACTTTATAAATAACTAGATTTACGCAAAGGATAAGTGAGGCTAAACTTTATAGAAATATCCAAATTTCAAAAACTATGGAGACAGTTTTGTGTAGGCTAATATTAAATACATCCAAAATAGACAGTTAGTTCCTTTTTAAACGAGTTTATAAATAACTTTCCTTAAATCACATATAATAAAGCTATTTATATAATTAAACTACTCTTATCTCTCTATTTAGCCACTGTTTCTAATTAGTCAGTCTTTTATAATATTCTTTACATATAATTAGAAAGTTAAAAATTAGAGGTATTGTTGAGTTATTTATCAGATCTAATCTGCTTGACTCTTAGGCTTTAAGAATGTTTCTCTATAATAAAATGATATTTAGGATATAAGGTAAACTTCAATTATATTGTAACTAAAGGCTAAAATAAGACCCAGAATTTTATTAAATATAATGGTTTTTACCAGTATCCATTATTTACGAAGCATATTGGCTAATAAATGAAAGCTAGAAAATCTTAATTAAATCATATACTCAAGCGATTATAATAATACCTTTGAAAGATCGAATAATGAAGGTGATTTGAATTTAAAAATATAGACGATAAGTAGTTTAATTCTGAAAATAAATAGAAGAAATTAAATTATCTAAGTATTTAAATTTAAAAGAAATGAAGATATATCAATTAGGAATAGAAAGGTGTAATTATGCTATAGAGTTATGTTATGTTTTAGTTATTTTTATATAGATTAAAATATCTTAGGGAGATAATTTAATTAGTTGTGAAATGATAATTCATTTAAGTTAGGTTTTAACTTTGGAGAAAAAAAGGATAATTAGATGAATGCTAAGTTATTTAGAATATGCTTATAAAAATTAAAACTTTAGGAATGAAAAATTAATTATGATGTATTTTAGGAAATGTTTATGATTTTAAAGTAAGCTTCTAATCCTATTTTAAGAAATAGGATTAATATAAGTCTCTAAAGAACTACTCCTTAATTACTTATTCCTAAATTATATAATTATATTAATCTTACTCTTAGGTAAATAAAGTTATATGCTATGGATTTATTAATATCTCCTCATACCTTAAATTATTTCCTTCTTTATGGTTATATTTAATTTTAGCTATCTCTTTTTAGTCATAACTTAAGCCCTTTCCATTTATAATATATGCTTACCTTTTGCTTCTTATCTTAATTAGCATAAGCTACTTATAAATCAAGTTGAATTATTAATTAGAATATTAGATTACTTTTATGTATAAAGGTGCTATTAGTTTTTTAATAAAAGATATGAAAAGAATTTGCAAGTGCTGATTCAGAACTTCCAAAGTAAAGAATTTGAACTCCCTTACTATAGTTTTCAAGGGCGCTTAAGGAGCAGGAAAAACATCCTTGATTTATTTTTTAAAGAATTAAGAGATGATGAAATAACCAAAACCTACTATAAATATTCAAGAAACTCTAATTTATTATAAAGGTTAAGAAATAAGCTTGAAAGAAATTCCTTCTGGCTGAAATACTTAGTTAAATGCTGATGGTTGAGTATATGTAATTGATTCCTCTAAAGAGCAAATTAAAGATTTGGAACTATTTATTAAGAGTCTACAGGATGGCTAGCCAGTTTTAGTGCTGGCAAATAAAAATGATTTGAATGAGTTTTCTTTAGACATCAGTGGAGTCTCCTGAGATGATAGACTTCACTATTTCATTCAAACAAATAACAAAGGAGATGGAGTAGATGAAGGGTTTAAGAAATGTATTGAAAATATATATGAAAATCAAAAGAAAAGCAGTAAAAAAGAACCTTTTTTAGATAGAATGAAGTGAGATAATCTTAGACTCAGTTAGATGAAATACCTGATTTTATTTATTCTAATTATATTCTAAATACCTTCTATATCCCTTTTATTCTAATATTAACGACTATCATGTAATTGTCACTATAGAGAAGAGAGACTAAAATCTTTAGAAGAGATGAGGGGCTTGCGTCAAATGTAATTCAAACTTGATAAATCTGACATTCTAAATAAAAACATTCAGAATGAGAATTCAAAACTTAGCTTATGTCAGATGATTCAAAACTTAAACTTCATACATTTTATTAAAATATAATAGTTATACTTGCTTAATAACTATGAATACTTAGATATAGCAAATAGATATATTAGAAAAACAAACTTAACTTACCTTATTTTTTTAATTAAATTTAATTAAATTAAATTAAATAAGTTAAAAAGTGACTGGAATCTCTCATTAGTCTCATAACTAATTTTCATATTTAGTTATATAATAAATTTAGATTCTTCTATTATATATCTAAGAACAAAATTAGAGTTAGTATATTAAAGCATAGCTGGTATAAGAGAATGCTGTAAATTAAGGTAGGAAAATATCCTCAAGCTATTATAGTAATAAATTAGCTTTCTTATAGATTAGTCCTGGTTAGAAAATCCATTGTATCTACTTGCTTCCTTGGTTTGCTTATTATAAAGTAAGTTAATTAGTTTTAAGCTTTATTTCTCTTAAATCTAATTTATGTTAATGAGGAAAAATTAAAAGGTTTTTAATTCTAGATAGATTTTAATCATTTTATTAGTGATTTTGCTTACAAGCAAGCATTTATTAAAAATCATAGAAGTATTCAAACTTTTAACTCGCATCTACTTATTCAAGCTTAGCAAAATACATAACGAGAACTAGTGATCTCAGTTCTAATATTTAGATCAAAATTTCGCATAAAGCTAGCATTAAATCTTGAAGAGACAATTGATAATTACTAAGTATTAATCCAATTCTAATTACTGAGCTCTTATTTCTGCTTATTTTTAATATATATAAACTTAAAGCTATAGAAGTTTTCTTATATACCTTAATAAAGATAAAATACACAAATGAAATAAGAAGTAGGACTGGATTTAAATAGCTTTGATAGTTAATAGAAGGTAGGAAGAGAAGCATATAAGGAGTGTAGACTGATAAAGAATATTTTAGTGAGTGTAAGGATTTAGTTTATAAGAGAAATATGGGAAAACTAAAATTAAATTTCTAATAAAACTATTTTAATTATAGTTATAATGTCGAAATTGAAGAAAGATATGAAAAGAGCATGGTATGCTAAAAAGGCTGCCACTGTATGTGAAAAGTCTCTGCTGAAAGCTACCTATCCTAATGATGAAGACTTTCCTAAGGAAAAACATGTCTAGTAAGTTCTACTGGGTCTTCAAGGCTATGATAATTAGTGTCCAGCGGAACATGCTTTTTAGTTACTCGGTTCGAGATTAAATAACAGCTTGTGAGCTTAAAGTCTCAAGACGATAATAATTATAGATAGAGCGCTAAACGCTATAGGGAAAAAATTTGCAGCTAAATGGATTTAAATAAAAACTGCTTCTTTATCCTAATTCAACGATCCAAGCGAAAAAGGAATGCTCCATTCAGAGTTTATAAAAGAATGATATGTTTACATACAATTAAAAGCGAACAGCATCAACAATAAATATGGAGCTTTATAAGATAATGAGATTTAAAGTTACTTCATGAAAATTGATAGTTAAAGATTATCTACTGAGGCTCTAGAGACTATAAAGCTTCTGTAATAAATCCTCAAAGTAAGATTCTAATGCAGTTAGGTAAAACTCTTAATAAAACACTTTAAATAACTAGATTAGATCTAACTCTTAATACAGGCCTATTTCATATAATCAAAGAAATATAGTCTAAGTATATGCTAGCTCATAATGCTGTCGCAGTGATTTTAGGTAAAATTTTATAGATTAGATAAGTATTTCAGTATGAATAAAAGTCATGCTAGAAAAAGTCTAGAGGTTTTTAAATTGTTTAGTGGAATGGGTAAATAGGTTAGCAAGGCTTTTTAGTTAAGCTAAACAATTGGAAGTACTTAAAAAGCGCCAAACCTGAAAGAATTTTCATCTGAGATAATTCAAAGCATGGAATAGTATCTTTAGGAGAATAATAATGAAAGAGCTTCTTTTTAGTAAAAGCAAGAGGATGATCCTTTGTATCTCTTGAGTCAAGAAGAAATTGAGCTATAGCGAAAAATAATGCAGCAGTATGAAGAGTAAAAGAAGAAGGAAGAGAAGAAAAAAGAAGTTAAGAAATAGAGTGTCTTAAAATAAATTCCGAAATAAAGCTACAATCCTTTTGAAGAATTGAACTAATAGAGTCCTTAAAAACTAGAATAAACTTAAGTTCAAAATTAAGTTAATCCATTTGAATCTATTTTCGATGATTAAGTTCAATAACAGAAAAATAAATAGATAGAAAAAGAAAAAATTTAATAGTAAAGCATTTAGTTCGATTTATGAGATTAGTAATCCAACTAGCCCTAAAAGCCATAGTAAAATGTTTAACAAAGCATGTAAAATTAATCCAGACAGACAGGGTAATAATAGGATTTATTCTAATAAGGAGTAAAACCACAATAAGCAAATTCATTCTCAACCTATTAGTAATAAGCAAGCCAGAACATGTAAAATAATTTAGACCCTTAGAAAATGAATGAATTTATGAAGATGTTTAACACACTTCAAGTCTAGAACTAATTTTAAAATAACTAAAATGCTTAAATGCAATAGATGAATTAGTAGTTCATGTCAAGCTATAGTAACAACCCATTTTAAAATTTACAGCAAAGTAACCAATTTTCACAATAGAAATAAGGTTTTTAGAATATTCAGCAGCCATTTTATTAATACCCAGGCTCTTAATAAAACTTACAATAAGGTAATAATTAAGCTTTTTCAGGTATGCAATATTAATAAAATTATTAAAATCAGTTTGCTCCAAGCAGTAATTAACAATCTCAACCAAAGGGCTAATAAATACAGAAGCAATATAAAGAAGAACCAAAACAGGCTAAAAGTGAAAATCCCTTCGATTTATTTTCCTAACAAACTAAATTTTACAATTATAAGTATTCTTATTAACCTCTTCATCTATTTCTAATTCATTTAATCTATTAATTCATAAAATATTAAAGGAATACTCTTACAATATTATTTATTTTGAAAATATAAGGTTGAATTTAATAGTCAAAGAATATGGATTGTAAGAAAAAATGCTAACAGAAAAAAGTTTAAAATTAGATTCATTTCAATAATTCTAATTGAGATGAAGGTTCTACGCTGCTTTAAACGAAAACGTTTCTGATAGATTTTAATATTAAGAAATGTAACTAGAGGATGAAAAAGAAAAAGCCTTTATCTTAGCTGACTACTTGTACTATAGTTATATTAAATAAAAATTAAGTCTAATTTATTTATTTTTCACTTCATACTAGGAGCTTGGTTTATTCTACTTTGAATTTTGCTATCTCCCTCTTTCTATTTATTAATTACTTCATTAATAAGCCATAAAAAACCCTTTTCTATTCCTTCTCCCTTTTTATCTGTTTATATAACTAAATATTTTCTACTTCCTCAGGCTATGTTACCAGTATCTAAAGAATATCCCTCTAAATCGCTTTTATTAATACAAAGTAGTACTGGATTGTCATCACTCAAGGACTTAATAAAATTTTTAATGTTCTCTTAATGATCTTACAACACATCTATGACATAAACCCATCCATCTGCTATAATTCTACTTTCTTATTGAGGATCTTCTTTCATACTTATTATCTAACTTTCATAATTTATAATAGTCTCAGTAATTTATTTAGTAGGTGATGAATTTTTCATAGAATCTTTGTTTTTTAAAAAGTATATTAATGATGATTTACCACATTGAGATGGTCCCTTGAAAATTACAGTCAAAACGTTTTCATTAATTTCTTTTTAAAAGACAGGCAAGCATTTGCATATCAATCTTATCATTTTTATTAATAATTAATTAAAAAAAGCCTTTAAATTATAACGTTTATACTCTTTTTTCAGAAGCCTTTGTTATAATTCATAAGGCTTAATTAATCTTAACTATAGAAAGAAGAATAAAGCTAAACTGATTATCTCTTCTTACATTTAGCCTAATAATTTTCCCCTTAATTTTTCTTTAATGATCATATTAATAAAAGAATTATGGTTTTATAACAAGTAAAGGATATCGAATCATTATCCAGGCTTAAATTGCATTAATTTAATGTCCTTTCCTAATTAAAAGTGGCTAGGAATGCTTTTTCCTATCACTAATATTCTCTTTCTTATTCCATTAATTTCTAGCAATATCTGAGTAAACAACTTTGAGGCTTATTAGCTTCTCTATGATATATAGCAACTAGCTTCATTCTCATTCAATATCTAGGTAGTTTAATAATTAATATCTAGCAATATTTTATAAGCAAAAGGAGTCTTTCAAATAAGGCTTCTTTACTTTATTAAGCCTTATTATAGTAGAATCTTTAGATTTTATCTCCTTTCTTTGTCTGAATGATGTAAAATACCATTGTTAGTCTTTTATTTATTAGAAAGCTTAAATCAAGTTTTGATTCTTTAATGAGAAATAACCTTTTTTAAAGATTGTGCTGCTATAGTAAGATAGATATATTAAGATTTTTATAAATAGTAGGAAATTAGAAGTTTATAGCACTAAAGGTATGAAATCTAATAATGAAAGTGTTGTATGAAATAGGATTGTAATATGAAAATAGTGGTATAGAGAGATTTATA
The DNA here is from genome assembly GCA_946699065.1 of Loxodes magnus. Classification (NCBI taxonomy): domain Eukaryota; phylum Ciliophora; class Karyorelictea; order Loxodida; family Loxodidae; genus Loxodes; species Loxodes magnus. Next base: position 464,761 of record CAMPDV010000181.1, read on the forward strand.
AGCCAAATTTATAAGATTGCTTAATATTGAGTAAATATGACTCTTATACTCTAGTAGATTAATTGGATCAAATATAACAACTGGAAAATAAGCAGGTAGAAGCTAATTTTAATCATTACTTCTAATTCTTTAAATTTTAGTCTAATTTACCATTAATAAGGGATATAAAGCTGATTTTAAACTAAAGTCATATATTTTTGATATAATAGCTTATTCTATAAGCAATCAATTCAACTAAATAAAGCCTATTTACATGATTGCTGTACTAAACTGCTATTAACATTTAAAAAGCTTTACGAAGAGTACTTGAAAAATCCATTAGATATTTAATTAGAGTATTATTAATATCTAAGAAAGCAGCTAGGACACTTAGTCTCTTTATAAAGCAAATAACTAAGTGTCAATTTTAATTAAAATTTATTCTAGCAAATAAAGCTCTAACTACAATTCCATACAACTAGATGTTCAATTGTAACCTTAAAGCCTTTTTGTTAATTCCCTTAACAAGTTATAATTAAATTTCTAGCTTATTCATATATTCTAGTTCCACTATTGCTAATAATCCATAGTTCATAATACACCAATTCTTCAAAAAATTTCTACAGAGGAACTTAAGTTTAATTAAAGATGTCTTAATGTATAATTTTTAAAATCAGCTTATTATCATTTTATTGTATATCTGGATTAACTAAATGAAAAGATTATTAATTATAACTGTTAAATGTATAAAAGGATAATTTTATTATATAAGCTTTAGATAAAAATTTAAAATCATTATGGATTCTGCTGATAAGTTTGTGCGATGGGCTCTTGTTGGATAGTTTCATGAGGAGCCTAGTAAGTTTATTGAGACATATATACTTGTTGAGGCATTTATGTGTTCTGAGAAACGTATTAATTCTGAGGTATATATGTTTATTGAGCAACGTATTAATCTTGAGGTATATAAGTTTATTGAGCAACTTATTAATTTTGAGACATATATGCTTGTTGAGAAACATATGCCTACTATTATGGCAATTCAACTTAGACTATGTTTTGCTATTAAATTTCACTTTAAATTATGTTATTTTACTCCTAAAAATTCTATTGCTAGTTTTCATTTTGGATAAAAACAGTCTAAGGTACGTTTACTTGAGGCTAAATCCCTCTACTTATGAAATAGGATACTAACTATTTGGGTACTTCTGCCAGTACTGCTTTAGTCAATAAATCAGCATTATTATTGTAGCTTCTAAAGGGAACAAATTAAACTATATCTCTTTGAGCTCTTCTACCTCTACAATCCATTAAAATCTAATTATCAGAATCTAATTCCTCCATTTTATCGAAATTAGCGTTTCCAACTCCAACTATTATAATACTTAATGGCAAGCCACTTGCATCAACTATACATTCTTTAGAATTGGGCATATCATCAATTTATCCATCAGTTAAAATAAGAAGGATTGTATAGCTTTACAGCCCTTACATATTTTTCTAATCTGATTCCTATGCTTTCATTGCTGCGCTTTTTAATACTTAGGAGAATAGAGTAGGACCTGAGAATTCTAATTTTGGCATTTCCTGTCGATAAGTATTCAAAATTCCTTAAATACCCTAAACTTCTGACTATTGACCTAAAGTAAAGCAGTGATTAACTGCTGAATAGCTATATCTTGCTCCAAAACCCCAAACAGGAAACATTTTATCCCAATCATAGTTTTCCAAGATAGATCCTATTGCACTTATAGCTTATTCATATTAAGAAGGTCCATAGGAAATATTGTGTAGAGAATTCTTTTGTGTATAGTTTTAATTTGATCCAGTAAAATCAATGGCTACCATAAAATTTAATTGGCAGCCCCCATAAATATAGTTCAAAAAATTGGGCTTTTTTGTTAATTCAGCTTTCGAAAATTAAATACTTCCTTAATCTTTATTATGCTTTTCGGGGTTAGTTAGTTTCTTTGTTGGAAGTTAAGTCATTTCATTGACTGATATATGAAGTTAGCCTATAAAAGAATGCTATCTATTAGTGTTATAATCCCAGCATTCTAGCTTTAAAGGAGTATGAATATCATTATTGCATAATTTCTGAAGAGGTATTTCCATTACTTTTCATTAAGGGTCCAAAGTTTTTTAAATAACACTAGTTTAAAATACTTTAATTCAAGTTTGATCTTCTCTTACTCTTGAAAATGTTATAAAAGGATCACTTTTCCCAAATAAGGCTTTGTTAGCTAGTTTTTATCCTTTTATTTCCAGATATAATAAATTAGGCTAGTTTGGTAAATCTTGAGCTACTGATTCTGACCTTAAAATTATTTTTCCACATATTTTATTCTAGTTATTTAATAAATCTTTAATCAACGTAGAATTCTTTGCTCCCACTATTTCAGCTACATTTGAATTTGCTATTCCTATCAATTCTTTCTAGTTTGGATCTATGTCGTAAACTTCGAAACGAAGCTCTTAGAGCTCCTCGAAAATATAATCCATTTTGAATGTTTGAATAAAATCAGGATTTAAATTATTATTCTTTACCTCAGTTCTTCCTATTTCAACCCACTGTGAGTTCTGTTTTTTCTTAACTATGCATTGAGGATCACTTTTAGAAAGTACGTCTAAATCTTTAAGCTCACGACAGGCTATAAAAATTTCAATCTGCTGGTGAAATAAAGGAATATCAAAAAGTTATAAATCACTTTAGCTCAAACCTCCTATCTAATGCATATCACTTTGCAAATAAGATTCTTATCTTTACGATTTACTGTTCGTAGACTCAAAGCAGCCCATTTTTTTTAATTAAATTAAAAGGTTTTAGGGTTTCAGATTCTAACGATTTCTATTAAACCAAGTTAATGATAAAAATACTTATCAATATATTTTTTAAAATACCTTTAAAATTATTTATTTTCATAGAAGTTTGAAAGTAACTAACTAATTGCATACTGTAATATGGTTTATTTTTAATTTTCGTTTAGTTAAGCTTAGTAAAAGGCAAAATGGGTACTTCTTCTTATCTTTTATTTTAATATTTTATTAATAGATTAAAATAACTCAATCTTAATCTGTTTAAGAGCACTAATTAATGTTCTTTCACTTTATACTTCTTCATGTCTTTGATTATATATAACCAAAGCCTTTCACTTTATAGTGATTTTTATTATTAGCTATTATAGCTCCTTTTATCATTAGCGAGGTATCTGTCTTTTAGACTTAAGCTGTAATAAGCTTATTTTAATTCGAATATGATATAATAAGCAGTTTTTATATCTAAAGTAGTTATTTCTTCTTAATACTGATGGAACTTATGCTTTAATAGGTATTGGATGTATCTATATATAAGTTATAAAGGTTTTAAATACCTATTAGTATAAGTACTTGACAGAGATAGATAATAAGTATATGAACCCTAGTTATGTAACTTTATTGCTTACATTCTAACTATTTAAATTTGCACCAAATAAGCTTATTAATTACTTATATAGTTAAATATCCAGCTTACTAAGAATTATAGTGAGATATGCTTAGTATGGAAAATAAATCAATATTAAAGCTTATTTTATTACTTGCATAGTCAATATAGGTACTTAGAACTCTATTTAACAGTTTTCATACTATCAAATATCTAACTGTCTCTTCAATTAAATTTTCACTTTTTACCTCATTTCCACCTTTTTTAGTATTACTTACTACATGGAATGAAGTAAATTTCTTTCTTTAGCTATCCTATAATAAAGTAGTCTAATTTTATAGAACCTTAAGCATTAATATTAAATTTACAAAACACTTTAAGTGCTTGTTAGATATATGAGATAAAGAAAGCATTGAAGGATTAAGACTTAGTATAAATAGCTTATCAAACATCCTAATTCAAATAAATATAAGGATGTTCATCTTTCACTTTAGTTATTTACAAGAACGATAAGATATTAATAGATCTATAGTCAGAAATAACATAAAATGACTTAATACATTTGACTGTCTAATCAAGTTATTATTATGCTGCTAATTTTAAATTTTGGTCGAATATTGAAATTCAAGCATCTTAATAAGCACTAAAGTTAAGACTTCATGCCTTTAAAAAACATCAAGTCTAGTTATTAATTTAAGTATAATTAGGTTTAGTTAGACATGATACTTCTAATTAAAAGTTGATTATTGAACAACTTATAAATAAATTTATAAAAGCGAGGTTTAAACATATAAATGAGTAAGTTAGATATAACTAAAAAGACTATAAATATTAATAGCGAATATTAAATTTATTTTTAGCTTATTAATTTATTGATCAGACATATTATATCAATACAGCTACTTCTATTAAATTATATAAATCTATTTCCAAATATTTTTAAGTTACTATAAGAGCAATAACTTAGGATTTATCATGTTAAATAGTGGAAGTCATGCCAAGCAATATCAATTTTTATTAAGCCTCTACTATGGTTAAAAACTGAATATCTATAAATTTCTTTATATTTTTCTTACGAAGCTGCCAATCATGAACTTAGGTTAATGAGGTGATTAATGATGTAAAATTTTCTTTTTTATACCTAACATAAAATAAAAGCGTGTTTCTTCAATATATTTAAGTCTGCTAAAAAATATCTTACTACTTTTTCAGAGTCTATCACTGTTTTATGATTATAATCGATTTAATAATCAAAAATTTTATTTCTATCAACTTGTCTTTTATTTCATTAATCTCTTTTATAAGTTTTTCTTTATGTAAATCTTTAGTATTGTATTGGAAAATATTCGCTGGAAAGATCCAATTATAGTAAATTTTTTAAGACTTGTGGAATCTCTAACTGCGAGTCCAGCATTTAGTAATTTCAATATTTAAGCTACACATTTTAAAACCTCTATTTTTAAAATTGCAAATGATTTGTTTACCAAGAAAAAACTAATAGAAAACCAATTTTAAATTCTTAAAATTTTGATTGAAGTCCATTCAATGCTATCTTTTATAATTCCTAATTAATAAATTGACTATACACTTTACTTAAAAATCTACTCTCAGCTTTTCTTTATTATTTTAGTATTTCTATCAGAAAAATTAAATTTCATAATGCTTTCTTAATTAAATCTGAGTTGGTTACCTTTAAATTTTTTCTTTATAATAGTGCCTTTAATCTATAATATATTGAATTATAGTGATCTACCTTTAATGGATTCATCACTGTATTAAAATTTAATTGTTTTGTTAAACTTTAAATTTCCAGTCTTCGTTTGGATCGTTTTCATTAATTTTTCCTTTGCTGTGCTATTACAATGTCTCTTAAAATTGCACTCTTACTATACATTTTCTTTCTGTATAATGTCCCATTTGGAGTACGATATAAATTACTGAAAGATTGTCATGCTTTTAAGTTTTCTTATAATTATTTAGTTTAAAATATAAAAATTATCTTACCATATGCCCAACTCTCCTGTAATGTCAACATTATTTTATTCTACTATAAATAGAAATTTTTTTTCCAGTTAATTTTTTGGCTCTACATCGATAGAGCCGTTCATTGACATATTTTAAAGTATTAATCGTCCCAGTAACTCTGCAAATAAATGAACTCTGTTTCTAATTACTCATTCTTAAATTTGTTGAGTACCTATTATAAATTTTTATTTTTAGGTATTAGAAATAAGAATTACAATTCCTTCTAGCTTTTGTATGTATCTTAAAAGTTATGATTCTCTTTTTTCATATTTTTGAGTTCTTTAATTATAGTTTGCTAGTTTTAGTCTTGACGAGATGAATCTTTATTAAAAGGGACTTTTTGCAATTGATTTTCCATTCTATTTAAATAATAATAAATTGGTATAACTTAAATAAATCAATATTAGCTTCCTTAATCAAATCCCCTTTCACATGAAGGAAATTTTAATTTATCTAAGTTTTTATAAATGCCCTTTTGATCTTTACTATTAATGAAAATTAGCTTATAAGCCAATAATTTACTATTGCCTTTAAAGTCTTAATTTCAAGTATAAAATATACTCTTATTAATGATTATGTAAGCAGGTAAATTTCTAGTAACTAGATATGTGAAACTTATTCTTTTAATGCAGCAATTGGTTTGAAACTAACTCTTGTATATTTAATTCCTATATTCTTACATCTTGTCCTGCTTATTCAAATAATACTAGAAATATTACATTTAAAGTATACTTTTCTTATGAAAACTGTAAGATAGATTATAATAAAGGAATGAATGAAGCATAGTTAGCTATTATTACTCTTTAATTGCTATTATACCTATTTTTATGTGATTCGCTCAATGACATTTTCTTTAATTTCTCTTTAGCTCTCAGTTATCGATTAAAAGTGGGTTTTTAAAAAATTCCAATAAGCAATATATTAGATATATCGCTTAGCTTTGTGTTAACTTAGGAAAATAAAAAAAGAAAAGTAGTTTAAGTAGATACATTATACTTAAAAAACAGCTATAAAGCAATATAATAAAAGAAAACTAAAAATAAGATAAAATAAAGAAGACTTTAATATAGCATTTCAATCTTTATCATTCAATCTCAACATCAAATGCTATCCATAAATTAAATCTAAGAATTGCAGGAAATAATGAAAGGGTAGTGTAAGTTTATAGATGTTTTAGTAAAAGTTAGTAATAATCACTGCTAAGGATAGAAAAGCAGAAATCTCTTATATAATGGCTAAATCTAATTGATGAACCATAAGAATTTTATTATCTTAGTTCAATCTAAGCTGCAATTTTTTTAATACTTTTATTTTGACTTTAATTGAAATTTTAAATAAGTAAAATGAACAATAGCCATTATAACTCATATACCTTAACTTAATAAAGGATTAGAAAAGCAATATTAAGGTTAATGATAATGATAATGATAATTAGTATCCAAAGATCAAAAGGAAATAGATTGGGCATATTAAGTTAAAATGTAAATATCAATATTAATTTGTTTATAGTTGAAGGCGAAAAACTTACTAATCAAAGGAAATTTTGCTTAGGAAGAAACAGGGATAATTTTTTAGTTACAGAGTTTATTTTTTTAGATATAGGTTTGAGCCAAAAAGTAGCCACTGTGTAGAGTTCCTTTATATGCTTTGAAAATACATAATTAGAGAATTATTTACACTGTATAATTTTAACAAACCAATTCATAGCTAAACACTCTATAATTTTATCATATTTAATAATTTTTACACCCCTAAATACATTTCACTCGAATTCATCCACAATTATAAAAACATTTAGACCCTAAAATTTAATATAAATCATTAATTGTTTATAATTAAAAAAATTGAATAAAGCTTCAGAAAGGATTTCTATACCACCTCCTCGTAGTAGGAGAGGAAACCGGAAGCTTTCTCTCGATAGTCGTCTTCTTAATAACCTTAATTATCCGGGAAATAAACCAACTACGAGGAACGAAAATAAGTCCAGAAAAAAACACATGTGGAAACACCTACGTCGTAAGAAAAACCTAGGAAGCAACTGAAGTCAGCTCTACATCAGGAGGTTTCTGAATTTAATCCTTATGGCCAGATGAGCATGGAGTAGCTCATCAAAGTGGTACTTAACCTCCAGGAAGAGGTTAGAAAGCTAAGGAAGGAGAACGAGAAACTAGCCGAACAAATCCAACATGGGTTAAAAGAAATCCTAGACCTCAGGATGGCAAACTAGGAGAGGGAACTTTACGCTCTTTGGAATTACTAGCGAGAGTAATTCAGTTAGACGAACTCCTAAGTACAGAGAATTCAAGATTAGTGTCAACAGATCGAAAACATATTAAAAAGCCAGAAAAACCTCCAAAACAAGCAGAATCCACTGGAGTAGAATTTAAATTCCGATAGGATGGAAATAAAAAAGACCTTTAAATTGGAAATTCAACAAGTACCAAGGTGAGAAAACTGTGTTATTAATGCAAGAGTTCATGACACCTATGAAGACAATGTGCAGCTTTCCAGAAAATCAAGGAGAAATCTTGGAAAATACAAGTCCAAATATCAATAAGGAGAAAGAAAAATTAAATTTGATGCAGAGAAAATGGGGAAGTATATAGACAAAAATTGAATCTCGAACCTGAAAAACTTGGAGTAGGAGCAAGAACTAAATAAGGTGTGAGAAAAAAGACAAGATAAACAAGATTCAAGGGAATTACGGCTAGACTCAAGTAAGAAAATTCTAACTTAAAAACTTCTTTTAAGCGGTGACTTGATGTCACTGCCAAACAATTTTAATTTAATTTAATCGTTAATTGTTTATAAAAATTAAAGCATAGAACTATTGATAACTACTAACTAAGTTCTCTTCTTACCTATTTCATTAAAGGATAATAATAAAGTTTACTATAATATAAGTTAGATAGATAAGACTCATCTAATAATGACCAATTTCAATAATTTTTTTCTATTTAAGTTAAAGATGCTTCTTCATCTCTAAACTATGATTAAGATTGAAGAATATTAAAAAGGATTTAAATAAACTTGGTTAAAGTAAGTCATAAATAAGTGATAATTATAACAGATTTTTAAATATTTTTAAGTATTTTAAATCAAAAGAAATACTTAGTTGATGGATTGCGACGAATACTCCGAGTTACACTGTATAACCTCGTTGAAGGTCTTATGAACTTTTTATTCAAATCATGCTCGTCATAAATTTGCTCTTTTATGAGTACTTCCATCACATCTTCTAATGTTACAATTCCAATTATAGAACCATCAAATGGCTATTTAGTCTTCAAGCAATTTTTTAATTTATAATCCTGAATTTTAATTTTCTTACTTGAGTAGAAACAACCGCCATGTGGCATCTTCCTTAAGTAAACACCGGTAGTAAATCTAGAAGCTAAACTTCAGGGTGTACAACAACAGGAATATGATACTTAATTCCAGAGTCTTTGAACGAATTAGCTTCATTTTAGTGTTAATAGCAATAAATAGCAAGATCCTTTATAAGCAAAATTCCTGTTACATTATCTTTGGATTTTTCATAAACAGGAACTCTACTATAATGACTACTTAGAATTTCGTTTACGTTTTCGTAGCTTAGAACAATGCTACTGTCTAAACAGTAAACTTTCCTATAAGGAATCAAAATATCTTGCACTTGTTTTTCCCTAATATCCAAAGCTCCTTATATTATACTTGCTTCTTTTTCTAGGAGTGGCTATTCCTAATTTTCAAACATAATTCTACTTCCTTTTCTTTCAGCATTTTCTTCTTATTATTTTGGACTTCCAGTAAGATTCTTACAAGAATTATTCTGAGCTTCACTCAGCTCATCATGAGAAATCTAATCAAGAAGCAAAGTTTTAGACTACATTATGCAAATATTTTCTTCATTTATCTCTTTACATAATTTCTCAGCTGTTTAAGTATGCATCTTAATCAAGGCTTTAATATGTTCTCTACTATACCTTTTTTAACCTTCATGTTTGAGCACCTTATCTAGAATAATAGCTATGGGTTTAGAAATAGGGTATAATAAGAACATAATGAATCTTATTATTGGCACCATACAAGCTGCTATCTTTATTTAGTTTGGCCCAGTGCAAATTGCTTATGGTAATACCTCTCCAAAAATTAAAATAAAAGTGACAGATATTATTATAGCCGCATATTCAGGAACTAGTTCATTTAAGAAAATTGGAAGAGCTTCCATAGCTGATGCATTAGCTAACAATAGAGTAACTAACAGCAAATGATGCTAATTAATAATAGGCAACACTTTCTTAGCTTATTTCTATTCAGTTTCATCTCCAGCAGCTAAAGCTAATTCCATATCAAGGTCGTCAATCGAAAGCAGCCCAACTGTAAGCCCGGACATAAATCCAGATATAATAACTAAAATCAAACAAATGGATATATTAACAATCAACAGTTCAGCTTCGTTCATATTTAGATTAAATAATTCTATAATTAAATATTATGTAATAAATATACCATTTAGCTTATACTCACTAGTATACACATCCTATAACATTCCTTAGTCAAAAATTATTTTTATAAGATACTAGTTACTTGCTTCCTAGTAGTATGATAAGAATCATAGCACTCTCATTAGAGGAATTAAATCTAAATTCATTAGAATAAATCCTCCTATTTAAGGATTAAGAACTTTGCATTTTTCTTAAAAATGTTCTGAATTGTTAATTAAGTAATGTTTTATATTCCACTTTGTAACAATTTAGTTAAAATCCTTTGGCGAAATACAACTTATTTAAAAGATACTGATCATTCCTAATTAAAGTTTAGAACCTAAATAAATTAATATGCTTGTAAATGGAGAGAATTTTCTACCTTTGGCTAAGAATAATTTCATATAAACCCTTTTTTTTTAAACTTTAGAACAATTTCCCTAAATTTAATTATTTTTCCCTCTTTCATAATAATTGAAAAATTCTCTAATTAAAGTTAAAGAAATTCAACTTTTAATAAAATCTCAGATAACCCAAGTTAGACCTATTTTTAAGTATTCAACTTTAGAAAATATTATTTTAATATCTATACAGGTACAAATGAGAATGCTTGCATAGTAATATTCATCATTTTATAGATAATTTTGCTGATAAAATACATTTAGAGAATTCTTTTAAGCTATTCAAATTTAAATTAGGATAAAAAAGCTTCCTATTAATAAAAAAATAATCAGAAATTCCTTCTCATCTCTTAAGCAATTTTCAGAGATTCTTTATACTAAGAAAATTTTCTTTCAAAAAAATTAGTGAGAGTAGTAGCAAGCTAGTTTGATAAGCTTAAGCTATATAAGTCAAAGTAATTAAATAGCTTTTAACTATTATTCTTTAATATTGGGATTTTTGAGTAGATAGTATGAATATCAGTTTGAATATAATAATCAATTATGATGCCAATAAGCAGAATCATCTTAATATAATGTTCTTATTAACATAGATATCATTCAAACTTAAATTTGGTTAACCCTATCAGTCTAAAATCAAGTTACTTTATATAAGTATTGATTCTATTATGTGTTAGTCAATTTACTTAAACTAAGATTTTCATGCTTTCTAGTAGATCTCATCTATAATTAGAGTTTAGAATATAAGCTTTTCTTCTATTAGACGTAATTAAGTTAAAATAATATAAAAAGAAATGAAATTAAGTAGTTAGAGCAATTATAGTTAGTGCTAGGTTTAATAAAGTCAGCTATATAGATAATAGGTATAACTTAAAGCCCTTATTATGAAGATTATATGCAAGCTAATACTCATCTTCATTACTATTTACTTAATGAGCTGGTTTAGTATCCCATCATTAAGACCTTTATTTTAGAATTGTATAATTTAGGGACTAATTACAATATATTAGAGAGTTTAGTCCTAAGTTTTAATTATGGATATAAGAGCATCAAAGCTAGCAGTATCTTATCTACCTATCTTTTTATAACTAATAGAACAGATTAAGTAATAGGACAAAGCCAAATCAGTTTATCATACTATTAGCACTACTATGATATAAAAATCCTCTAGATAACTAGAGAAAGTTACATATAGATAGTAAAAGATTGCTTATACGAAGCTTAAAGTCAAATTCTAAGACTTTAAAAAGAGCTTAAATAAAGCTTTTATCAGCATCTATTAGTTTTTATAAGCTTATTATGTTATAAAGTTTATTAAATGAAGCTTGATATTCATATAGTAGATTATGGAACCAGAATTAATCTAACTCTAGATTAAATATAAAGAGGGATTAGGCTAGTTAACTTTGGATATATAACTAGACGCTACTGTTAAGTAAGTGGTTGAGGAATGTATAAAGCAAGGAGTGGAGAGAATGGAAATGAAAGTCATATATAAAGGGAGAGTATTAAGGGAAAATGATACCTTGAAAGGGAAAAATATTAAAAATAACGACATTTTATATCTATATAGATCTAGAAACTAAGAAAGGCTTTGGTAGCAAGAGCTGTAGTAACCTCAAGTTGTTGAGAACTAGCAGTAGTAAGTGGAAGATAACGAAATGTAAGAATTCATAAAAAAACATTCTTAAAATTTGGCTTCTAATACTGGAGCGACTTTAGATCTCGGATTTGCAGGAAGTTTGCTCAACAATCCTTATATAAAATAAATTTTACCTTAGGTAACTATTTTACTTAAAGATGCTATAAAATCCCCAACTGTTGGAAATGGTATATAGCTTAAATCCATCTCTTAAGAATATGATTGAAATGAATCCTGAACTAAAAGAATTTATGTAAAAACCCGAGTATATACAGCAAATAATGGACATGCTAGCATCATCGCAAGGATAATAGAATAGCTAAGCAGTTTAGAATTAAGATTAAGAAACGTAAGGATTATTTGATATGCTTAGTTTATAAGGGCTATTTGAAAATTTAAACTTTCAAGGCGCACTTAGTTTATAAGAAAGTATTGGTTTTAGAAATATGGAATAATCATCTTAATCTGGCATGTTGTAAACAACTTCTCAATAACCTCAATAAACTTAGCAATAAGAAGATTTAATAGAAAATTATGAGGAAATACTAAATGAAGAGTTTGATGTTAAAGGGTTTTTAGATGTCTTGTTAGAACTAAGCGATGTAGGTCTTGTAAATATCAGCGAAAATATAATTGCATTAAAAGAGACGAATGGAAATCTAGAAGAAGCCTTCAAAAGAATAATGCACTGAAGCTTTTATCTTAAAAACGAGTAAAATATTTTCTCTTATATTCATCATTTTTAAAAGCTTATAGTCAATTTTCCAAAATCTAGTACGCATCTTATCTGCAAGCAACTTAGATTTTCCTACTAAAGCAAATAATTTCCAGCTTATACGATTAAAAAAGCATTTGAAGATAAAGTTTCAAACTAAGTTATAAAATCCCTTCTATTTTGTAATTTTAGAAGAGATTAATAAAAGTAGAGATGATGATTTAATCTATTCATAAAATAAACGCTTTTTGGAGTATAACTTGAAACCCAGATAAGCTACGTTATAAAGTCTTGCTAGTGAAAGAATAGTTTAACTGAATAAAGGAGATTCTAAAATTTCTTAGTTTTAAAGAGAGATAAAGTTAAATGTTTTTTAAAAGGAAGTTAAAGGTCTATTTTACTCTCTTTAATTTGTCTAGCCCATTCTGGATGTATTTTATAACATTTCTTAAATTCTAAGTATCTATCTTTAATAATCTGTGCTCAGATCTCATCTACATCAAAATCAGGTCCCACTTCTATATCTCCGTATATTAAGTCATAGCATTACTCAGACATACATTTTTTAGAGCAAAGGTTAAGTGCATTTTTATTTTTTTTTGGTACTACTTATTAGTAGCAATATACATCACAAGCATTAGAAGCAGCAGCATAAGTTTGTTTTGATCTCACTGTTTCCAATAAAGTCAGAAACTGAATTATAAATATGAAAGCCCTCATGCTATTAAATATTTTTATTTAAGCAAATTAAAAGGAATATACTATAACTACAGAGGCTATTTTAGATATCAATGCTTTAATAAGAATATGAATAAACTTATCTTCAAACTTTTAATTTTAAGCTATATTACAAAGGTAGATTTCACACTTTATCTGCTCAACTTGTTGATTGTAATTGTAAAATCTGATTTGATAAGTGACTTTTAATGGGATAAATTTAGCACTTAGTCGAATACTAAGCTAATATCTGTTTTAGCTTTGATAAATTATTAATATTCTTCTTCAAAAATATTGCTGAAAGATATCTATATTATTAGGATAAAAGGAACTTTATAGCTTATCTTATTTTATTTAATAAATTTAAAAAGACCCACTTTCTTAAAATTACTTGTATATCACTCTTCTATTTTCTAGATATAAGCTTTATATTTGAATTTTTCTCTTTTTATTTTCTTATTTTCCAAGCTTATGGCATAAATTATTACTACTCAGTTTCTTTAGTTTAAATATATTCTCTAAGATTATCTTAATTTTCATACTAGGTAAATTGTGAATTTTAAATAGATTTTTAAAGGGATTTAGAGAGCTTGCTTTAATTTTATATTTTTAAAGAATTTAGGAATTAAAATTGCAAAGCTATGAGATCACTCATTTTAAACTAGTTGTAGTGTAGGCAATTTAGTATGTTAACTCAAAGAGCCAAATGAATGTACATTCTTTAATCTAATTTGCAGCTATAGCTTTATCTCGATTGCTACAATGACTAGCTAGATACTTTTATTCTAGATAATTTCAACTTTTTACCTCGTTAATTTTTAACAAAGTAAAATAGATTTAACCTAAAGATGAGAATTAAAATTGATACTAAAACCTTAAAATTTATTTTAAACTATTAAAATCATAATTAAATATAATCATTATTTGTATCTTAATTATTTCATTTATAAAGAAAAATTTCATATAGATAATAAAAACAGAGTGTGAGTTATTTTTGCTTTTTTAATATATTTGTTTTTTATGTGGTTCTTTGTGTTTTTTATTTATACCATTTTTGCTTTCTATAATTTTATCTTTTTATTTGAAATTTTTTTTTCATATCTAGCAATCATAGTGAAAATCTCATAAACGATATTAAAAGATTGCCAAATTAAAAATCTACATTAGATAACCTTGCTCTCAATCAACTTTAATAGTTTAAAGCTTGAAATAATTATTAGTTTACATTTCATCTTCTAAGATAATTTTTAATCTTTCTATCATCTTAAACCTTTTTTCAACCTAAAATATCCTAAATATTCAATTAAAGGATCCTCACCAGAAAACTTTTTAACCTACTTTTTATGAGTTTTATACCTTTCTATTTAATCTTAGTTGTTAATCTTATGAATTAAGACTTTAAATTTGATTTACTTTTGATTAAGTAATAAATGTATTAAATTATATATCTAAGAGGAAAATAAAATACATAAGAGAATATTAAAATTCAGTTGTAATTAACTTCTTCACCTTGAACTCAACTAAGCATTTTTTCATTTTGTGCCATTTCTAGACTCCGATTTTCATTGTTATAAGAATAATTTCTCTCTATAATGTTTTCTATTATTTGTTGAGCTTTATCATTTGATTATTTACCACTTCAAGCGCATTTTACTTTTCAAATTATCTTTTCATTTTTTCCGTATAATAGAGCGTTGAATATTCCTTGAGAAGCTACTAAAATAATAGCAATAGAAGTAAAATTTTGATTGAAGGTTTTCTATTTTAACTCAATAATTCTGATAATGCAAAGCATTGACCAAGTTAGAATTAAAATCAAGGGATACTTCATAAGATATCTTGTTTTTTCCCTGATTTCTTTCTAAACATTTTAGTTTTAATCTACAATCTCTAAATCATCCTGAAATTAGTGCATTTTAAGCTAGCATTTTCTATAGAGATAGATATTTAAGATTACTACTATTATATAGGGAATGTATAGCACGAAGTAACGAAGTATTAAGCCTTCTTTATATTTATCTGTGCTTGGGTCTTAACTTGATTTTATCCAACATCAGTTTTCTTTTGTTTCTCCATATCAATGAGTTACTAAGGGATATAAGGATGAAAATAGAGGAAGTCCAAATGCGAACAGTATAAATTACCATTTAGCTTCGTGAAGGTTTTGAATTCTTTAAAAGGAAATGCATTAGACATCGTTAGCGCATATTTTAAGGTATGATCTGTAGCTGATGCAAAGAGTTCATAAAAAGGAGCTTAAAGAGAAATAGGAAATAAAGAAAGCTTGCAAAATACAAACGCTCTCACTGCTTTTATATCACTCTAGTTCTAATCCAATTGCAAGCATAAGATCACAGAACTACAAGGCAGCAATAAAGGAATTTTGAAAGTTTCTAAGATCTCTAATTAATAAAATAGTGAGAATCATCAAAAGAGACAAAACAGAAGAGATTCCTGCAATAATAGTGAGAATAATCTAGTAGTGTAAGGGTAAGTTTCCTTGTACCATTTATAATTAAATTATCTTTCTAGTTCTATTAATACTTAAATTTATATCTTTAGTTCAATAGCTACTTAGTTGCTATAGCAAATTAAAGTACTTATCTGTCAGATGTTCCTTAGCTTTGGATACCTATGAGATTATAAACTAGTTATTTTGCATGAACTTTTAATTATTGGTTAGATAAAGGTATATCTGATATTCTTCTTATGCAAATCTTTATAATGTGGGATTTAAGCTTTATATGATCAACATCATTAAGTTTTTATATTTAACTTGCATACTTTAAGATAGATAGAGCCTTATATAAACATCAAACTCACATAGAAATTAAATTTGAGATAGTAAAGCTGAATTCGTTAGTCTAGTTCAATGAATCTAAAAGGAATGATAGAGAATGTTAATTGATGTAATTACATTCAAACAAATCAAATGGAAAATAATAATTTTACCTTTAATATGATAATATAAAATCTAAATCTAGTTTATTTAAAGTTAAGATACTTTAGGAGTATCAATCTTTGCTATAATTCTTAGGTGGAATCGAATATTATGATATCAAACTTTTATCCTAAGTCTAAGAAATATACTACAATCTAATCAAATATTAGTCTATTATTTCTAAATATCTATTTCTAGTTTCTTTTCTAATATTAAGCCTTAATAAATTTGAGCTTATATACTATCCCTGCAAATTACGATACATACCTTTTTTAATTTCCTCAAACAGAAAAACTCAAAAGACTCAGAATGAAAATTATTAGAAGAAGTTTAGTATCTTTCATATACCAAACAATTATTCATTTAAAGGACTGACTAAATAAGTAGTTCTGTGAGTTATAAATAAAGCATGGAACTAAAGACTATACATATTAAGAGAAGATAGTATGAAATATAAATATAGTCTCTTAAAATGCTTAAAATAGTACTTTTTTAAAATGAATAAAAAAACTAGAAACTGGTTTATTTACGACTAAGTATGATTATAGTACCTTAGAACTAAATAGTGTAGAAGATAAAAGTATGATAGAGTTTATAAAAGAAAAAATGAATAAACTGCTATTACAATAAGGTTAATACTAGGAAATATATAATAAAAGTTTTTTAAATAAGAGAAAATATAATAATTAAACTAACACTTTTAGTAGAATACCCAGTTTAAAAGATCAAAGTGAAGGTAGATAACGTAATTATTTGAAAATCTTATACATTTTTTTGGGTAAAAAGAAGAGTTGATTTCTTATTATTTCCTAGTTATTTCATAATAAAAGTTCAAAAATCAATATATTTAATTAAATTAAAAATTGCTATTTTTGCTTAAAAGCTATTAGTCTTTTGTAGAAGGGTTAGCTATTAAACGAATTAAGTAGTTTCTTTCTATAGATTCATTGTCTATAAATCTTATTTTGAAAATCCTCAGCTAGAATATTGTTAGCTTCTTGTAAACTATATCGCTTTTTCCCTCTTTTATTATCTAAATCTTTACGATTTCTCATTTGATGCTATTCCTAGTTAAAAAGAAATATCTCTTCTAGATTCTTATATATTTTTTCTTTTTTTTTAAGTTCCTTAGAATCAATTTCCATTGGAATCACTTAGCTGATCAATTATACTTAAAGTAATTACATCTAATAATACAATATTATCTCTATTTTTTTAGCTGTTCATCTTGATTATGATTTTTAAGTTTATTTAAAAGCATCTTTTTCACTCTGTTGAAGCATTATAATAAATAAATTTTTTCTAACTCTTCTTTTTATATTTTATATCTTCTTTGGAGTTGGAGTAGGGTTCGTATATATTTCCAACCAAAGCATGAATTTCTATGTTAAGTAGAAGTTGATACAACTGCCCTTCTAAGTCTCTGATAGTTTTTATTAATTTTAAAATGATACTGGACGTTTAATTTTTGTCCGATCCAAGGATTCACTCTTTAGTAAAGTAGCAAAAGACATAATTGGCAAATCATATGTCATTGATTCCTTTTGTCGCTGTTTTTGTTATTTTAGAGTTATTTCTGTCTCAGTTTTGTTATATTAATGCTTGCTTGCCTATTTTGTAGGTATTTATGTAAGGGATCATTTTTAATATTATTTCTTAATCTTCCAATTTCTTCCCTGTTAATCAGTTGTAGGTTTTAAGAAGGTTGGGTTAGTTAAAGTTAAAAAATGATAAGAAAAAAAGATTCTGGTTTACTTCCTGCTTTGAAGAGGTGATTAAAAACTTTTTTTGAGCCAGAAGCCTTTTTATGGATAAAAATAAATTACTTTATCAAACTATTTTATAAACTAAATGAATAAAACTAAGAGGAGCTTAATAAAGAAAAAGGAAAGATTAAATTAAAAGTTAATAAGAAATTCTAAGATATTAATGCTTATCAACTCTTCTGTAAGGTATAATCAGAAGATAGGTTTAAGGAATCATAACTGGATTATAAAACAGGTTTTTCTAAGTGATTATAGCAAAATTATAAAACAATTTGCTTTTGCAAGCTAATTAAGTTAATGAATTAAAATAGAAAAAATTAATGTTTACTTGAAATACTAGACATATTTTAAAATTGCTGAAGGATTAGGTAATTGAGCAGATATAGGATTAAACTCAATTATATCTTAATGTAGTAGTTGAGGAAAGATTTGCCGAATATATTTTTTATCTAAGGAATTAATTTGAAATGCCTCAGACAACAAGAAAATAAGCATTATTTAAATTATCTTTTAAAGAAAGAATAAACCTTCAGTTTTAATTTTAAGGAGTAAGAAAAGCACGAAAGATATTAATTCCATAAGAATTTCTTTAAAACTTATTCTTAAAATGTTTTCGGTTAGAAGTTTATTGTTTGGTTGAAGTAGGACTAGTAGATGCATCACATAAGCATTCAATAAAAGAATCATAAATTTGATTAATCAGATTATTTCCAAATAAAAATCTTAGTGTTCATTTGTATTGTGATGATAATTCCACAATACTCTATAATGCTAATTTAGAAACACATAAATGAAAGTTTATTAATTAAGCTTGGAATAAATAATATTTTCATATACTAATAAGATTAAATTAATTTAATCCTTTTTATTTTTATTTTCTAAGTTTAAATTTTCTTCTTTTGATTTTATCTAGATCTTTCTTAAAATTTCTATTAGCTGAAATCTTATTAGCATATTATAATATAGCTTATTATAAAAATTTAGATTTGTTTCTTTTTTAAATCTTAATGCATACTTCATTTCTAATTAAGGATGCTTAAATATTACATACTCCTTCTTATTGCAAGTATAATTTGCAGTTATTTCCTATCTTTATCATTCCTTTTCATACTGCTTTACTATAACATGCATTCTACTATTAATAAACATCTTTTCAACAATAATTATCTCAAAAGCAATGTAAAATACATTATATGCATCTAATAAGTTTTATGCTTGTCTTATTTAACTGAAGATTTAATATCTGCAAGGTATAAATAACTATTACTCTAAATTTAAATCTGCAAACTAGATACCTTCAAGGTACTATACTACACTAATGCAGGATATCATTAAAGCCATTTCATTATTTAAATTCATAGTCAAGGAATCTATTAATTAATATCTTACCTTATGAATGCTATTTATTTAAAGCCTAGCTAATTAAATAAAGGGAAACGAGGATTAAGTGAGGGATATAAGTTTTAATTAGAATTTAGCTTTGAAAACATGTAAAAGAACTAACTCATATAATTTAATAGTTTACACCAATCTGTTTCTTATTTTCTCTCCTCTTAGAATATGAAGTATTGATATATGTTAATTACTATCTAATCGTTCATTTAGAAAAAGAGTTGAAAGCCTGGGCTTTTAAGTGGTAGTTTCTATCTATAAGTTAAGCTAAATAAGTTGTGTTGATATCGACTTTAAAGTATCAATTTTGGAAATATTTACCCTATTGATAGCCTAAAAGATTAGGCTGCTGTAATTTGATTATTATTAGTATTAAGTGATTAAGATTTCAACCTTGGACTTTACTTTTATTATTCTTCAATTCTAGATTGATTTTAATTGGAATTGTACCAGAAGTAAAATGTATAAAGAAAGCTGTCTTAGTTGTTAGAATTAATATAGAACTAATATGAGGTAAAGAACTACTATTTACTAGGGATAAGCTTAGAATATTAGTAGTTAGTTTAGTTATTTTAGAGGTATTTAAGGATATATTTTATTATAATAGAGGAGGATAAGAAATGGGGATTGTGAATAATATCTAAAGGTAGGCATCTATCAATTAAAAGCAAAAATCGTTGCTAATTTTCTTAACTAACCTTATTTAGCTCTTATGCAATCACACTTATACTTTAAACTAATAAAGATGAAATTTACCTTTCTTTAAATTAGAAGTACTCCAGTTAGATTCCATTTATTATATAATGAAATTATCTACCTAAAGTTGAGTCTATTCAATTGATTTATAAGCAAACCAATAAATAATTTATATAAATTAGACCATTTTTTCTTTAATTTTTTAGTCATATCGAAAAATAAAGATTTGAGATTAGTGACCAGATAGAAATAACTAGATAAAAGACTACTAGGTTAACTAACACATACTATAAACGAATTTCGCTCCATCTCATATTATGCGATACTTCTAGAAGCTAGATATATTCATTAAATCTTTGAAATCATTAATAAAAAATCTAATTATTGTACTCTAAAGAGTTATCATTAAAAAAGCATCTATTTTAAGCATTAAACATGTAAAAAAAGCTCAGTCATAAATTTAATAGGAGCAGGTATAGAGCTAGATATTAATATTTAATGGTACTATATAAATTTAAAGTATACTGCTCTAATCTCATCACATATTAATAATTAACTAGATATTCACCCTTATACTAAAAATCACTTTTATATTCACTTGGAAAGTAATGCATTTAAGGATTTCATGTTAATGAATAATTGAAGCATCTATGAGGTATAATTTTATAAATAAATATGTTTTTGATATTTAAAGCGAAGGGTATAAAGACAAATATACGAAAGAGAACTTAAATTAAAGTTAAAATGCTATTTATCGTTATGAAGCCTATTAAAGTGATTTATATTCCAGTAATTATATAAATTAAAGTCTGGTTATAAATTAAATGGAAAGCTATAACTAGTTGATGACTTTAATCTAGGGATGTAAGTATCTAAAAGTGGAATGATCGAAGGAAGAAGATGATTTGATGGAGTAGTAAGTCGCTGGTAGGTTCAAGGTAAATTGGTGCGAAGTCGCCAGGTAACTAAACACTCTTTATCATAAGAAAGAAGTTAGAATAGGAAGACAGTGCTAGAAGCGATGATATTAGGTGATATAACCTCTTAAAACTATCTAATGGAGCTAATAAGATGATGAAATACTGCTCAAGATATATCAAAATCATAAGTTCTTCACTAAGAAATTATTAAGAGACTGTAAATTCTCTTTTCCTAACTTAAACGATGGTCAAATATTAGTTAAACTAAGAGATTTACTTTTTAAGGTATAAAATGACTGCTAAGATTAAAGCGGCTCATAGGTAAATAAGGAAGAGTATGAGAGTTCTCCAAAAAAGCTAAGGAAATTAAATGACTTAAGCTATCTCTGCGTTTTCTTAAGCAAAAATTGACTCTATTAAATATCTTGATTACTCACTTAATATATGATAAGCTTATTTTTAACACATCATATTATCTCATTTAAATATCTACTTCTACATCCATATCAACTATCATTAGGTAGTAATATAATTACCAATACTTAATGCTCATTTAACTTATTACTATACATTGTTTCTAAAATGCTAGTTATAATTTTCCTTTTATTCTACTTTTTATCTTTTTTCTCTCCTATATTCACGTCAGCTTTTTTTACAAAGTCATGAGAATTATGTAAACTAGATCAGAAAGTAATTGATGGATTAACAAGAATAAAAGAAATTTTTTTAAAGTTAAATTTTATCTTAATGGCTTCATAGTAAAAGAGTATCAAATAAAGTTTATCAAATGACTATTAAAATATCAAATAGCTAGTTAAGATAAAACTTAAAAAGAAGCAAGAAAAGCCAATAAAAATCATACTAACTACTTTATTAGAAAGTACTTTAACATCACTACTATTTTTACTTACACACTTTCATAGTAAGTCTAATAAAGAGATAAAAAAGCCTAAAAAGAAAAATAAATTAAATAACTAATAACTCAATATAAATAAAGCATTAGAAAGATCTCAGTTAATATACATATGAATGTAAAGAGCTGGTAGAATGAAGAGTAATAGAACTATTTTATACATCAGTGCTTAGTATCAAATATATTCAGTTTAAAGAACTAATATACCTAATATGGTACTAAAGCAAAGTAATAATACAGCTATATCTCCAGAAAGCGGAAAGTTGCTTAATAATATTTATTTAATATATAAGACTTAAATTTAATAGAGATGTATATAAAAGACCCTCATGTAAAATAATGAATTTTATAATAGATTCTCGTGATATACTTGGAAAAGTAAACTTAAAATGACTTACAAAAGAAATTTGAAAAATAACAATTAAGATAATCTAATAAATTAGGGATAAGCATAGTGCGAAATTTATCATTTTAAGCTTATAAAATATAAATATATAATGAAGACTACTATGCTATGCTTAAAAAGCAGGAATAAACCTCAGTTAATGTAAAAGTTGATAGAAGAGTTAATTTATATTCATTTTTAAAAACATAGATTAATATATTTATAATCTGAAGCTAAGATATTAGGAAATTTTTGGATTGAAATTATAAATTGAGATTGAAATTTTAGTTATAAAGACTATCTCTAAATTATTAACCTAAACAGAATTAAAAATCAAGTTCAAAGCAGGATCCAATTTAAAATTAATTTGTCTTTTTAAGCCATCATGCTAAGATCTTCATGTAAAAATATAAACTTCCTTTATCTTTGTTTTGCTTTTAAGGGTTTTATTAATAGTAGTTTATAAATTTAATTCTAACTTAAGAAAATAAAATTTTTATTAATTTTTTATTTTAAAGCTGATTTAATATAATCCCTCTCATAGCCTTTTAATACACTTTAAAATGAGAACAAAAACAAACAAACAAATAATAGTACTATATCTAATAACTTATTAAATCCAATCTCTTTTGAAATATTTACTATGAATCAGAATTTCAAGTTTCGTCTAAATTTAAAATCTCTCAATTATTTTCTTTTTTCACGCTCATTTATACAATTACTTTGATCTAGCAAATTTTAATTCGAACTTCTAAAAAAGTCTCTCTATAAGAGCTTAAACCGAAATAAAATACCCCACAAATAAAAAAAATAATGTAAAGCCCAGTGATAAACTTACTCATGCTAGAAGCTCAATCCTTGGTGACTATGAATCTATATTCCTTTATTTTAAATCCTTCATCTAGATTGGTATTCTTTTATATTTTTCTTGATGAAGTAATTTTTAATACTTGTGATTATACAGAGTCCATAATCTTCTTCTGATTATAGAATCCATTTACATTTTATTTCGATATATAAAATTCCCTTAGATAGTCATTACCTATTTATAATTAATTAAATGCTCAAAAGACTTTAAATAAATAGATGCTAGCAGTGATATAATTATTGCCGAAGAAACTCTTAAAATTCCTTTTTTCCATTACTTAAAAACCAGATCTTTTCTTAACAAAAAGAGTAAACCAGAGTAAAAAAGATCCTAGTTACTTATTTCCTTTACAGCTCTTTCTAGATATTGAAAAATAGGTTTAGATATCTAAATATGCTAATTAGAGTTAAGGATAATTAATAAATTTAACTTAAATTAACAATATTAGTCCTTTCTTATTTTAGCCACTTTACTTATTCTAGCTAAAATTTAATTTAAACTAACTATTTTTCATTGACTGATACTCTCTTCTTTACCTGTTATAGTGTAAAGCTCATTTTCTTAACTTCATCAATAAAATTTACACGAAAACTCTAGCTTTCCTAATCGAACAAATTTAAAAAACTAGTCTTCGAAACCAATATTTTTCTGATGCTTTGATAAGATACTAGTTAAGCTAAGTTAACTTAGATAATAAAGGAAAGAAGGGATTAAATTAGGTTTATAGTTTTATAAAAGACCAAATACATTTATAAGCCATATAAAGCTTTTATTAGTACATAATTTAAATTATAGCTCTGTATTGTAAATCTAAGCTATGAAAAGCTTAGTATTTATTACTATCAATCAGTCACTTTTACTAGTAACTACAATCTCAGAATTATGAATTTATTGTTATACTCCTATCCAAGGGTATATCAATCTCAAAGGGATAGGATTCCTTTCTAAGGTTGAAGGTTTGGAAGATATAGGTATTAGTATATATAGGAAAATTTAGAAAAGGAATATAGCTTTGATAGCAAATACAGGGAACACGTAACTATTATTTAGTAAAGATGAAAAGAGAAAATTAGCAGGCATATTTTAATTTAAAGCGATATGGTATTAAGTAATTGACTTAAGAGAGCATAGCCAAACTATTTATTTTACTATAAAATACTAAATCCACTAGCATTAAGTCAGATCTTAATCAAACTGTTGCTAAAATGAAATAGCAAAAGAATGAAAATGACAGATTAAGAATAGCTGGGTATAATTTATTCAGAGAGAAAAGTTAAATTGAAAGGCATTTTAATAAAAGGACCAAGTATGAAGGTAAATTTATTGCTTAAATGAAGAGATAATTTTCTGCTGTTAAATTAAGTTAAACCTAAATAAAAGCCAAGATTAAGATTTTAATTAATTACTAAATTAAGTATATATATAAAAATCTGCTTAAGGAGCATAATCTCTGCAAGGGATTTAGAAATAAATTATTTAATTAAAACTAAAAATTAACTTATCACAACTTCTCGTTAATAAAAATGTGGAAAGAGAACTTAGGAAGGAATTTAAGCTTGTAAAACGTGCGAAGATCTAAATCTAAACTCAGTAGAGTAGTTACTAAGTGAGAATTAATGAAATCTAATACTATCCAAGCTCAGGCCTCAGGTTAGTGCAAATAAGATCAAGGTGATTTACCCGATTCTTCAAGATATAATTGGTAATATTCTCTATATAATCTAATTTTAGAACAATCTCCCTCTCTCAAGTAATTTCAAGTTAGACAAGTTTTAGCTCACTTTAATATGATATAAAAGAAAGTTTTTCTTGCATAAGCTAAGGACCTTAATTAACCTAAGTAAGGAGATCTTAAAGCCTACAGAATGGATAAGTTTCACTAGTAAGATTTGGTTAATTCTAGAAATAAAAATTCAAACAATAGCAATTAAAGGCTTGATTAAATAAAAGAGATGACCTATAGTAGAGAAAGGTAAATCTAATATAATATTAGGCCTAATTAAGAGAATGAATAGGATAATAGGAGCAACAAAGAGATTCTAAAAGTGAAAAATTTGAAAAATATGTCCTGTAGGCCAACTAAAGGTACTGATAACATTATTTTTAATAAGCAAAATTCTACTATCCTGCAAAAGAGAAAATAAAAGTCTTTTATGTCCTCTTCTGAAAATAAAAAAG
The DNA here is from genome assembly GCA_946699065.1 of Loxodes magnus. Classification (NCBI taxonomy): domain Eukaryota; phylum Ciliophora; class Karyorelictea; order Loxodida; family Loxodidae; genus Loxodes; species Loxodes magnus. Next base: position 490,186 of record CAMPDV010000181.1, read on the forward strand.
AGTTCCAGGATGACCTCGAGAGTTTGTAAGATAAAAAATATAACAACATACAGTTTGATGAATAATTTAAGATACCATAAATATTCTAGAAGTAAATGGATATAACATTGGAAAGTATTCTAGAATCACCTCAGATTCTACCAAAAAATCATTAAAATTAACTCGAAATTATAAGCGAAGAGAGCTTTTCATATTCTGAATCGAGTGCTGAATAAAACTCTTGTTCAGATCTTTCATTCTATTCGACCCAAGAAGAAAAAGAGGACTATGAAGAAGGTAAAGATGAAAAGGGAAAATTACTTCAAGAACAAATTCTTCTGCTGCTTTTGAGTATTTCTATTCTAATGATTACTTACTTGTTCTGGTTTACATAGAGTTTGAAAAATAATACCTGCTCAAGCTAAAGACGCTTTATTATTATCTGTTAATCTATTTTTTTCCTACCTCTTTTAAATATCTCAAGCAATAAACAATAGCATTAACTTCAGTTTTAACTAGTATTTTTATGTTTCTAGTAAAGCTGCAAATTATCATCGCCTAATTTACTTAATACTAGAAGTTACATTCTATAAATCCAATCAGCATCGAAATTTATTTATCTGCTATTAAATAAAGCCCTATGATGTTTTAGTAAACCCACAGACTTGTGAAGTTAAATAGAGAACTTCATAGTCTTAATACTCTATAATCTGACTACCTTTTAGTAAGTGTAAAAGCATATGAGTGCTATAATTACAAAATAGTTAGAGAGATAAATTATAAAACTATAAAAATGTGATAGTCCGTCCTTTCATTACTTCAACTATAAGCTCCTAATTAGCCTTATCTTCCTTATATACTCATGAACACTCTTCTTTCTACTTCTCAAGCTTAACCTTTACTAAAAAGCATAATTTTCATTGTATGTTTAAATGTGTTAGTTATATTAAAATTTAGGCCATCATTTGCTTATTTAATTGATATAATAACACGTATATAGAGGCATGTAGAGTAAAAGCAGTCTCTTTATGTATTGTTATCTAAACCCATCACTTTTAATAAAGTTAACCTTTTCAAAAAATTTAATTCAGTTAGTTAAAGATTTATCTATTTTAGCAAGCTAAGTAGATATGCAGTCTAAATCACCTTTATTTTCACTTTTGCTTTTTATTTACCCTTTATAGCTTTATCAGAAAATATAAGTGCTTACTTCTTAAAAATATTTAACTTAACTTTAATTTATAAAATGTTTATCCATATGATACTTGAAATCCTTATACTTGCTATATCACCTTATCTTAATAAACTAGCAGCAGACTTCTTATTGTTATTACCTGCATATATTAATACTGCTAGCATTTGTTTTTAAGGGCTTTTTATTTATAATCATTATACTTCCTGTGTAACTGATATTATGCCTGATTTGTATTTATAAAAGAGTATATTAATAGTTAAAAGATTGAAAATGTAGGTTATAATAGCTAGATTAAATGAAGTTAAACCTATAATAAGTAGACTAAGAGGATAGAAGAGACTATTATAACGAGATTCTTTATTATCTATATGAAATTTAGCTAAGTTATTCCTACAAATATGCAATTAAAGCTAGTTTATTACTAATAAACTATATATCTTCATACTTAAAAAAGAGAATTAAGGCTAGAGTAGAGGTATGTCAAAAATAAGAAATTGGAAGAAGTGTAAAATGTAATGAGACTTGAAAGGAAAATATATAGTAGAGGTAATTCCGCTTATTAGGCTTGAATGAAATAGTCAACTTTATTAAATCTAATTTATTAGTCTACACTGATTTTCTCGATTTTCTATATAAACATTTCGTTAACTAAGCCAAATCTGCCAAAAAATAAATATATTGCATAATTTTAAGGAAATTAAATAAGAAGAAATTAATTGAGTAGAAGAGATAAGACAAAAATATAAAGGGTAGGAATTATATAGTGCAGATTAGTGAAAAAATAATGCTTATAGAAATAAAATGAGTATAAATGTGCTCTTCTACTATGATATCAAGTATTAATATGTTTAAATAGCTCTTCTTAGTAACTAGATTACTATATGAAGGTATGCTAAGAGGTTATTTTCTTAAGTTTTTATATTATACTAAACAAATTGCTAGGAAACATATTTTTTTCTAAGTCACTGTGACTCTTTAGGAATTAAAAAGATAGTTGAGAGTGTTAAGCGAGCAAGATTCAAGCAAATAGAAATTAAAGGAAGGCTTATATTTAATTAGACTGTAATATATTATTAGACACTAAGTTGCTTATATTTCAACTGTTTAATTAGTTAGCTGCTGCTTGGAAATTAAAGCCCTATCTGCTCTTTTAAATAAGATTTTATTTAAACTAACTTTCAGTGGAAAAGTTAGGAACTAATGTATTTATTCCTAATAATTCTTAATTATGAAAACTTTAATTTAAACTTAAAGGGCTACTGTAAATAAAGATAAGCTGTATGAGATCTATAGTTAGCTTATTGAATGCTATTCAAACAAAATTAGAGAAATAGCAGTTTAAATTTTCTAAGTAAGAGAATATTTTGATTTTTTTATAGAGGGAATTAAAAAAAGCAAAAGAAAGATTGTATAGATAAATAGACACTAGCTCTGTTAGTTCTATATCTAAAAAGCATTAAAGTGCTGTATATATTTAAAACTAGCATAAATGGTTAAATTTTCGAATGCATTATATCAGAATAAAATAAATAAAGCAGCTTTAATAATCTGGGTAGAAGGGAGGCTAATAGATATATTTATAAACATCTCCTTGATATCTATTAGACTAGCAACCATATAGTTTTCTTGTGCTAGCATTTTATGATTTCAAAGGTATCATATTAATTAGCTGAGTATAACTATGTTTAAAATACATTTAGAATTTCATGCTATGATCATGTAACCAAATACCACTGCAAGGAATATCATTAAAAATAACTAAAACTTAAGCTTTAAGTAAATTTTTAAATATATAAAATCACTTAAGCTCTTTGAAGTTAAGATAAATTGACAAGCTTACTCACTAGCATATTCTATCGATACTTAAAAAAGGCCTTGAAAGTCAAGGAATGTTGATATGAAAGAAGTGAACTTTAAAGCAAAGGATATTTATTTTATTTAGGTAGATTTAATTGAAATTAGCATAATTCTTACTAAGCTAATATAGTCATCATTCTATCATCTCTTTAATAAATAATGCATATTAAAGTCTTAAATTAAAGTTATTCAACCTACATTTGCTAACTATTGAAGATCAATAAGTAACTTTATACTAAAAAATAGAAATATTTCAAAAGTAGGCTAGCTAAGTAATGTTTTTTTATTAGCTAAAGATCTATAAAATTCTATAGATGATTATCAATATGAAATCCAACTTTCTTAAAATAATGTAGCATTGGATTTAAAATAAATCATTTGACTCAAAAACAAAAATATATTAAATCCTGGAGAAAAACATTATGTACAGGAAGAGGAATGAAGTCCATAAAAATCTATGCTCTATAAACTTAAGGATGATATTTGATAATTAGTGCTTTGTTCGTGCAAGTACTTTCATTTAAATAACTAGAGTATAAGAGATTATTAAACAACTGTCTTCGTCGATTTAAAACGATAAAGTGCTTTGCCTCTTAATGAATAAATGAATTAAAGACATACAGACTGTAAAGAATACAACTATTAGCATTATTAGCCTCAGAGTGAAGCAAAGAATTACTTATTTATAATATAGTTCAAAATAAAAAATTGAGAACCAAGCTAATTAATAAAAGGATATAAATAAATAACCAATGAAATAGCTAAATAATTAAAAAGAGAGACAAGAGTATGATTCTAGAGCTAAAGATACTAGTTTACATCCAAGCAATTTTAATTGTAACTGATATATCCAAAAGATTGTATTTATAAATTATCTTCAATGTGGTTATTAAATAAATTAATAATCTTATTATGTTAAGCAAGGCCTAGATATTCAAGTTTTTTAGTTGGCTAATAAGTTTTTCAAGAAGTTATTCATACTTCAAATAGCTGAAAATAATCTATTTTTAACTTAGATATATCCTACTATAAATTTCCCTAAAAAACTTTCAAAATAAGAATCCTATTATGATTTAAAAACAAGTAGTTTTTTCAAATGCATTCTATCATAATAAGTGATTAAATTACCTCGAATATCAAAGAACTAATTTATGGATAGCAAAGTATAAAAAGAAAGGATAAAATAAATTAAGTTAAATTAAATAAACCTCAGTAAGTTAACGATAGATAAAATTTCTATTCTTTAATTCTTTTTTCATTCTTTTAGTAATTCATGTTAATGCTGTCACTTTGTTGCTTTGTATTTTAATAAACTCCTTTGATTCAAATATTAGATATATATTTTTATTTAGGCTTCTTGCTTTGAAAATATAGAAATTAGAGATTAAAACTTTTGAGGCATGAGGATTACTATAATTGAACTACTCTTTGTAGAACCTCCCAATTCTTATCCTCTCTAATTTAGATTTTTAAGTTTTTCCTTTTATTAATATGTTTGCATTACCTCCTCATTTTTAATTTAACTTATTTAAATATAAAAAAAGATAAAAACGATTTACATTTTTTAAACCAAACATTCGCAGGAGAATTTCACTTTCCAAAACCATATAAAAAACTTTAATAAACCCATCTTGGAGACTTAAAATTGAGTCACTAATAAAATAGTTGAGAAGTAACAGAGAAAGTAGAGTGAGAGGAAGTAGAGGAAGTGATTAATATAAAAGACAAATTCAAAAAGATAATTTAAATTAAATCTAAATAATTTCTTAGCTTAAATGTTTATTTAATGAACTTCTATTAATCTTTTAATTTACCTTTGCAAGACATTAACTTTCCATTTATAAATGTGGAGAGAAAATTTAGCCAGGAATTTACAATTTTAAAAAATTTAGAGGGCTAAATCTAGATTAAATGTAGGGATATCGAGGAAATAGTAAGAAAAGACTAATTTTGAGGGGATTTAGCCTTGTAGAGGAGAGGAATGATAGAGTATTAATAAAGTTAAGGAGACCTCTAAGTATTAGTCTAATTTGGAAGTGGCTTAAGTTTTGCAAGTACGGAAATTTTGTGCCTAGTGAAAATTAGTGCAAAAGAAAGAGTTTTAATTATAAACGAAAGATTTCATATAGCCTAAGAAAGGAGATTTAATGGAGCTTAGAAAGATAAAGTAGAAAGAAAATGCCTATAACTTTCAACTGCATAACTTTTTAGATTTCAAATCTAAATCTTCTACATCAACTCTAGACTAAAGCGAGTTAGTCGTCGAGGAAAAGCCTTAAAACATTAATATTTAAACTAATTAAAAAAATAAAGAAATTCTAAGAGTAAGAAACTTCAGAAACTTGACATGCAGACCAATTAAAAATACTCAATCAATTTTATTCGATAAGAAAAATTCTTCAATACTACTAAAGAGATCCAAATCAGCGATTTAAAGATCCAAAACTCTCTTAAACAAAAAAAATGAAAATAAAATAGAACAAAACTAGATATACAATTACTTTAACCAGGAAAAAATACCACTAAAGTACAATTTTAAGATGAAGGATTAAACTGAACCACCTTATAGATAATTAAATACTTTTCCTTCTTAACTAGAAATAATAAGCGAAGAAAGCAAATCATTTATCAAATCAATACTTGAAATTGGAACTATATCATAGTAAAATAGTGATATATCGCTATAAGCAGAACAGGATTATATTGAGAACAAAGAAAGCGAAATATAGGAATATAAATTGGAATGAAACGAAACATTTTTTATAATTCTGGTGAGTATTTTTGTATTACTACTTTCATATTTATTCTGGATGACGAAGAAATGACGTTTATGATAATCATATAATAATTATTTATTTTTATTTCTTTTGCACTAAGATAAAATCTCAATTCTCTTTCAATCTATAAGAAATAATAAATCTAATCTAAATTAACATTACTATTAATAATTCAAGCTTCTAGTTATATTCACCATCTACATATAGAGATTAATTATTTAGTGAAGGGACAAAGTAGAAGATATATAATGCAAGTTATATAGTATAACCAATATGAAAGCATTAATGAATTATCTTGAAATAATAGCTTCGTTGAATTACTTAAATATTCAATCAATTTTAGTTAAAAATAATAATGAATCTAAGTATAGTAAGAGAAGGGAATTTTATGATTATGATTAAATGAAAAAATGAATTCATATAAAATTAACTTTCTTCATTTTAGTTTTTCATATTTATTTGCAATGAAAGTGGAGATATTGCAACTGAAAATTTTTTAAATCTACTTTTTAAGAAGAAGGAAGTAATGAACTTTAAATTAACATTTAAAAATAAATAATAGTAGCTAAGAATATTAAAGTAAAAAGGATTTAATATAAATAGAATTATTCAAATGACTAAGTGAATGATTATCATTTATATGAATATTAAATAAAAACTCGAAAATTAAAATAAACTAATGAGTGCGTGATTGGGATATGTTTTTGAAGAAAAATAGTATTCTTTTAAAGTAGCTCATAGTAGAGTAATAAGAGAAAGTAGGAGGATTAGGTGCTTTTGCTTGATTTATTAGATACTAATTAAATGTTATAATCCTTTTTATCTTTCTCTTTTTGGTAATTTTAGAATCAACAATTCTTCATATGATTTGGTACTTGAATCTTCTACCTAATAAGAAAAATCACATAATTAGCTTTTTCAATTACTTTCCTTCTAAAGCTTCTACATGAAATGTAATTAGACCAAAATATAAATAAAGCTCATATTCAATTAAAGAACTCCAAAAATAAGATTTATATTACTTCAATATTAATAGAAATTAGCCCCCAGCTTATTAGCAAAACACTCAAAGGATAAATATGAATATAAATTAAGTTAGGCAAGAGTTAAAATGATTTATCTTAATTTAATAATAACTTAAGTTAGCTTTCATTTCTTATATAAAAATAGTATAATTGATATAATCTTAATTGTATATTCATCTACTTATTTTAAAGCTGATGATGATAAATAATCATTAAGATATAATAATATGATCTAGCTATATCTAATACCAAGGAAATAGAATTTGATGAAAAAATTTTCATTGAATGTTTCACGCTTTTCAATGATAAAAACTAATTTTTTGTGGCTATTCTGTTATATAATTACCTTGGGGTTCTGTTTTCTTAATTAGACTAAAGATCTTTATAAATATCTATTATCTGTTATTATGTTCGTTTATTTTGATTTATCACATATTTACTCATTACCATCTCAAATATTTTCAGCACAGAAAATTTTGGTTCGTTCACTTAACTTTTAATCAAGTGGGTGTATCTATAACCTTTAACTCATGTCTTCTAAATCTAATTATATTAAGTAACACTACTAAATTCCTTTATCCTTATATAAAAAGAAGAAGATATGATTAATAAGTAAAGCAGACTGATAATTAGATTGTAAATAGACAGCTTTATTGGCTATATGGTAATAAATTATAGACATGCTAATTTAATTTATTATTATTCCATTGCAATTGCTACTGATGCTTAAAGTCCGAGCAATCTTCGTGTTATTTTTAATATTTCTAAAATTTATCAAACTGAAAGCATTTTACTTAGATGATAAATACATTTATTTAGTTTTCTTTCAAATTTAAAGGTTAAAGTTAATTTTTTCATGTTTGCTTAGATTATTATAAATGATGAATTTAAGGTTCAATTTCCTTAAGAGTACTCAAACATATGAAATTAGTAGGTGATAGCATCAATTATTATAAATAAAATAGAGACTATAAATTTTTTATTATCATTAAGCTAAGGAAAACCTAAAAAATAAAATAGATGTGCTTGACTTAATTCAATAAGAGAGAACTATTTGCTGATTTATCGAGAACACTTGAATTCAGGTAATAAATAAAGCTGTGATTTTAAATGAGCACTATGGATTATATATATCCTTGACAAAAAGCAAAGGGTACAAATATGTTAATAATAAAGCCTTTAAAAATTTCTAAAATAATTTATTCATTAACATCATGAGTATCAAAATAAAGGCTAATGCTAGTAATGATGATGATATTAAAACATCAATCATTAAGCTTTTTACGAAGCTTTAACCAAATAATAAGGAAAATAACATAACTCTTAAAGCTAATAACAAAGATCTACATTTTATCATATTTAATTATGCTAATAAAAGAAAGAGATTTCTTTTAATATATCCACACCATTCAGTTTTATCAAAGTTATCGTTATCTTACAGCAGATTAGATTATACTATGCTTTATAAATTAAGTATACAAATATAAGGAAGAGAGTTTAGATATGCAAGTAGCTTGATTGAAAGCACCTTAAGAAAAGATTTAAGTGGATATATTAATTTTCTTTCATAATCATTTTATCCCTTTGTATAAAATATCTATGTCTTTAGCATTTCAATAAATTAAAATGTATCTAGAAGAAAAAAAACTTAATTGAAATTAGCCTCGTGCTTTATAGTAAAGATAGATGATATAGATGATATAGATGATATAGATGTATTAAAGAAATCTAAGTAAAATATAAAATAATCAAAATTTTTAGTTAGATATGATATAGAGAAAGAATGAGAGTGAATTTACCAAAAAATAAAAAAATGACTAAGCAATTTATGAGGATATAAGATGAAGAAGAAATATTGTATCTAAAAGAAAAATGAAAAATAAAGCTTAAATTATAAAAGGATTTTAAATTAGTTTAGCATAGATCATAATATTCTTTATATAGAATAAATTAAAATTTACATAAAGTTTAATATAAATCCTTTGAAAGGAATTTTTTATTAAAATTTTGGAAATTTAGTTAAGAATCCATCCAAGAGAATAAAATTTTTTAAAAGGTAAAAGATTTTGTTATTATTTCTATAAATATTTTTAAATATTTAGTTTAAAATAATAAAAGATATCTGTGTAAGAAATGTATAGCATATTCAAAAATAGTATTTTAATTCGAAGTCAGATTCTTATAATTCTAAATAAAGGAATATATTCTTAATTATATTATATGCATTTTTACAAGGAGAAGCAAATGGTTGATTATTAAAATCAATCAAAATAACTGAATAATTGGAGAATTTGGAAGCCTTTAAATAGATAAAAAAAGGAAAAAATAAAAACTTAGGCCTTAAAGATGGATCTAATTATATGTCCGAACTTATTAATGAATCTGAAATTTTTTCACATAAAAAGAGATAAAATTTAGAAGTTAACTCTCTAGAATTAAATTTTTCTTAATCTCTTATATCTAAATATTTAACTCTAATTTAAGCAATTTTTTTAAAAAGTTCATTTGAGAGGATAAATAATAAGAAATTTTGGATTAATAAAAATTATAAAATGCTCAAATGATTTTTTTTGGTATTATTTTTATTGCTCAAATGAACTATAAATATATAAAATTTAGGATTTTAGAACTCACAATTATATGCGATTACTCACTAAAGAAGGTATATTATAAGAAGCTTGACTCTATTATGCCGATATATACAGTGATTTAATTCTAGTTTAAGAATTGAAATTTTAATTAATTTCAATAAATTTGGGTATATAACTCCTTTAGTATTAAAATATATTAATGAGAAATTTATAGATAAATTTACCAAATAATAGCTGCCAATACTATTTTACAGTTAAACCAAAGGCAGAAAGCTTAAGTTTATTTAGAATAAATTTTAACAAATTTAGCTAAAGAAAAAAATGCATGAATTTTATTTCATCCGATATCTTTCTTTCAATTTCATTTAAACCACTATATAAAGTGTCCAGCTAATGAAAGCAGAAAAGTACATTTCAATATAATTAGCCTACATTATATTTTAGTCATTTTAGACTTATCAAATAATTTTTAAGCAATGAAAATCACTGATGAGTTTAATAAAGCACTTTAATATTAGGGAATATAATATCTCATGTCTTTTCAGTAAGTTATTTTTATTAAATGTAGATTTATTATTTAATTGAGTCTAGAAATTTCCCGTTTTATATAAATGTGGAAGAAAAATTTATAGCTGAAGCTTAAATTATAGAATGTATATAAGTTTAAGGCTTAATAAAGTAATGTTATCACTAGAGGTTAATAATCTAGTGCTGATTTAGTTTAAGCTTCTAAACAGGACGGATGGAAGAACGAATCCTCGTCAGAGTTATTACGAGCTTTCAGTTAGGAATTATAGATGGAATTTCTTGAAATTTAGAAACCTTTACAACTAAGAAAATAGGATGCTGTTCAAAGCTTATTTGAAAAAATAAAGTAACCTTCTTCAACCAAAGTAAACGAACTATCCAAAAAAGAAATTTCAGAGGAAATTAAAAAGGAATAATAGATGCAGAAATAAATTGAAGGGTAAAAAAGTAACCCCACTTAAAATGAAAATGATAGTTCACAATCTGAGCGAAAAGAAGGATGTAATTGTAAGTCCATATAAATTAAATATACTCATCCATGTGGCAAATAATATAAAGAATAATTGAGAATCAATTATCATGCCAATTAACCTTGTAGCTTGTAAAAAAATCATAAAAGCTTAGTTTTTGATTAAGGTTTAGAAATTATAAAGAAAAGATCGAAATCACTTTAAGAAGCATAAAAGGATAAAATAAACAATAAAAAAAGCGAGCAGGATTTGGATGTAACAATTAGTTAAGTTAAGAAAGTTGAAAAAATTATTAAAAAAGTTATTTTGCTGCCAGAGTAGAAACAAGAAGTGAAATACTTTCATTAAGACACTTTAAATAAAGAAAATCCAAACGGAAATTAACTTGAAATTATAAGTGAAGAAAGTAAATCAAATTGATAATCAAGTCTTGATAACACATCCTTATCAAGAAAAAACAGTTAACATTCAAATGATTCAAATGTTGATGGAGCAGAAAGCGATGATTTCAATAATCAAGGAAATAGTTCGGAATTGCATGAGCAAATATTATGACTATTTATCAGCGTCTTCTTTTTATTATTTTCCTATCTGTACTGGATAACGATGGGATGAAGAAACTCCTAATAGACAAGTCTGTTAATAAATTCATATTATATATTTAAAAATTTCTGCTAATTAAATTATTTTAGGAAATTAAATAAGTCAAAAACATATGCAAAGTAAAGATTCAAAGCTAACTTATTTTAAAAATTTCATATGGTGTTTTATGGTATCATTCTAGCAAAAAAAACTTATTCTTTAAATAGAATCCATTATTTGAATACTTTAGACAAAATATTTTATACCCTTAAATTAAAAAAAATTTATAATCTAGTAATTTATATCTCTTTTTTAGAAAATATGAAGCGAAAAGTAATAAAATCAAAAAAACTATATGAAAGTGATTTTTTCTCTATTTGAGGGAAATTTTTCGAATTTTTTTCAAAAATATTTTTGATCAGAAGCGCAGCTATCAAGGATAATTATTTTACAGAGATAAAAAGAATTTCGATCGTTGAAAATAGAAATTTCTAAGGCAAATCTATGGCTTAGAAATGCTAAATTTATTGCAATTTTTATTTATACTTAGATGCAGTTAAAGTTTCAATCACAGAAAAAAAAGAAAATAGACTTTTAAGCAAAAATATATAAATTCTTATACTTTTGGTATGAACACTTTTTGGTATTTGAAAATAATAAACATTTTATTTTTATTAATATCTCCTTAAAAAATGATGGGAGATAAACCAAGAATTTGGAAACCTAGCCTAAGATATCATATTATAATAATAACTGAAGAGATGAGATTTTCTAGAGCTTATGTCGAGTTATGCTTATAAAAGTTAGTTTTAGCACAAAAGGATAAAAAACTCATTTTATAACTATAAAAAAGATGTTTTTCATTAGTTTTATAAATAAATAAAAATAGAGACACTAAAAGAAAATAATCATTTTAAATAGCAATGAGATAATAAATCTTCTATAATGTAATTTCAATGAAGATTAATACTAAATGTAATTCAAGAAGCTTAATATAATACTCATAAGTTTTAATTAATCAACTTATATATGAGAATGACTAAATGATAGAAGAGGGGCAAATTACGTTTTAATGAAAACTATAAAGCGAAAAATAGTGTATGAAAAAAGGATAGCTTTGATGTATTGATAAAAGGATTAAATTGATAAAGAGAATAAATAAATTTCTTAAAATCTCTTTTAAGACGATATACAAAATAATATCATAATTACTTGAATGAAATAATCAGATAGAATTGTGATGAAGGTTTTTGATAAAATCTAAGTAAATCTAAACTTGATTTTGAAAATAATTTGGTAACTAAGATAGTAAAATTCAGATTAATTTTCATAATCAAAAGCATAATTTCTATATAAAAAAAGGATTTATCAGAATATAAATTTTTCCTTTGCATAACTTTTCATTCCAAATTGTCCTTTACAGGGTATAATAATTGAATTATAAAAATGTAAATTTATCATAATCATTTTAAGAAGAATTTATAATATCTAAAATAATTTGATATTAACTAGTAAAATTTCCTTATACTTTTTATATAGGTACAATATTCATATATATACAATTCATAAAATATACTCGATTCATAATATACAATAAAAGCTCCAAAATAATCTTATTTCACGTAGTTTTAGTACCTTATGCTCAATTCTGCATATATAAAGTAAATTTTCATTTTTTCAGACAGACTATTTAATTTTTTCAATGCTTCATACAACAATTTCTACTTTTACATTTTTTTTAAAGAGAAAATAGTAAAAACTAAGCCAACAAAAACTTTAACATGATTTGTGTAAATTATTTTAAAAGTTCTTATATTTAATAAAGCTATTTAAAGTATAAGCGTCAAACAATAGAAACTCTCAAGCAAACTATAGCAAATTTAAATCTTATTAAAATACTAATATGAATAGAAAAGCAGAAATTAGAAAATAAAATAAAAATAAATAAAAGTTTAATAATCTAACTATTATCTGTATATAGCAAGCCTTTTTATCATCATTATTTTAACTTATGCTTCTTAATTTCTATCAAAGGTGAAAATGTTTACATTCAGTTGAAAAAATAAGAATATTAGACAACATTTTTTCGTAGTGTATATTCTAAATCTGCTCGTAAGGAGATAGAAATTCCATTTCGCTAAGTAAATATAGAATCTTTAAAAGTTTATATTGTAAAATTAAGTTTAAAAGAACTAAGATCTTATTATAAAAAAGGGAAGATAAAGATAATTTAATAAATTATTCCTAATCCATAGACCTGAAAATAATTTTAAAGCTGCTAAATTTTTCTTTCATACTATAAACATTTATTTTAAAAAATTCCAGAGCAAACATTTAAATAATAATATAGATTGAGTTTATTTATTTTCTTAGGTAAATAGTGAAGAAAATATAAAAGAAGATATTAAATAAATTTCCATAGTTTATTGTGTTAAATAGCTTATCTATAAAATAATCATTGATATCACATTCATCTATTTCAAGACTTTTCACTTACTTTTAAGATTTAAGCATAAAAAATTTGCTTATTTTGCTGAATTTTAAGAAAATTGCTTTATAAATTTTTTAACTTCTAAACCATACAACTGTGTAAATAAATAATTATATTAAAAATCTCATGCAATAGTAATTAAAATAAATTTATATTAATAATGATTGATCTTTGCATTTGAAAGATTTAATATATAGTTAAGTTAATATGTTTAAGCTTTCATATCTGCTTTATATTTAAATAAGATAGTTAAGAAAAACTCGCATTTATGAATTAATATTTTCATTAAAAGAAAAATTTGAAAATTGAAGAAGCTAAAGATATAATTATAATATGCTAGTCATTTTTTTCTATATATTGTAGTTTTATTCATATAAATAAAAGTAGAATTTTGACGTTTTATATTCCTTTTATTGCGATTTTTATTTTTTTATTTGATTGCTTTGAATTTTTTTAGTCAAAAAATATAATTAAACAAAGATAGAAAAAATTATTTGATAGATTCTTGACAGACTAAACAATTAAAATTTATCAGCTTTAAAATAAACAAATTGTATTAAATAAAAGAAATTTAGACCTTAATTATATTTATAGGAATCATTAACAAATTTTTTAATTTATTGCTTGAAATTTTGTTTTCATGGTTAAATCTTTTTAGAAAACTAAGAGATAACCATTTGATCAGTTTTTCATTCTAATTTATTTATAGAAAATTTTCTAGTTTTAACTTTTAAACTTAAACTAAAAGGAGAAATAGCCAAATTTTAAAATAAAATTTTTACTTGGTAACTTTAAGTCTAGCTTTATATATCTAAATCTACCTTTAAATACTTAAAATCCTTTCCTAAGATTGTAATAATTTTATCCTCATAAAAATATACTTATCTTATTTTTAGCATGATCTTATTAGATTGAACACAGTTATCAAGCTTATAAATAAAATGAGCGACTATGCTTATTTATTTCGATATTTTAAAATTATTAACATTAAGCAAATTCTTTGTTTTGATGGACTTTAAAATAGCTTGAATATTTTATTTCTTCAAAACATGAAGATATTTTAAGTATATAAATGTTCTTTCTTTATAAAAAAAACTAAAGTATAGCAATTTTATAAATAGAGATAATATAATATTTTCAATTTTATCTCTCTCCTTTTTCTTTCATTTCCTTTCATTATTCTAGCTCATATAGAAATTCATTTAGATATTATTATAAATTAATATATCTATTGATATATTTCGCTATAATAATAATAGCAAGCTAAGTTAAAATTTTTTAGTAAAACTTTCATTTGTATTTATTTATTCTTCTTAGTTAATCATTCATCAGGCACTAGATCCAATAAATTTAAAAGTTTGAAATTGCAATTAAATGATATAATTATGATTATTCTTTACTTGCAAGCTAAAAGTTTCGTAGAACATTTAACCTAAAAGCTGATTTTCCTTCTAAACATTTTATAAAATATATGATCTCTAAATATATTAACTAGCTAAGATAATCCTAAAATATAATTACATTTAATTGTAATTTCTCAATCATAGAATATTTTGTTGTATGAAGGAAATGTTGTATTATATTTATGATTCTATGCAACACTATTACTCATATACTTGCTATTTAGGTATTTAAGTCTATATATTTTAGTAAACAATTGTATTATCTGCTTATTATAATTTAATATTCGTTCTTTAAAAATTAAAAGATGACATTCTGTTATTAATCTGGTTTGCTAATTTTTTAAGCTTATGCTATATTTATTAGATTGCTATGGATTAGTATTAACTTAATTATATCTAAATTATTTATTTAGATCAGTTTAATACAACTTTTTGATTTTATCTTGCAAATTATTTTTATAAATGTTGATACTTATAAAGTGAGAAAGAGTAGAATCAATTGTATCATTATATAATAATAATATTAGGCAATTTTGAATGTATTTTTGTAAGTGTTTAAACTAATTAAAAGAAATAGAAGTCTTTTAGATAATCTTTATTTCAATTATTAGCATGAAGGGATATTAAAGAGATCTTATATATAGGAACTTAAAGATTGGGATCGAACTTATTCTACTCTTAGTTGTAATTAAAAATTGCTTTAAGACAGAAGATAAAAGTAAATTGATCACAGTGTTGTTAATAAGTTAATTACTATAATCGATAAATAGCAATTATAACTAGATTATTCATATAATAGTTCAGTGAGTATTAGCGAAGAGAAAGAAAATATAAATTCCAAATTTACAAAACGGATATATAAAAATAGTGCTTAATCTAAAAATAATAAAGAGAGAAAGGATTTCTGCAACTTTTTACTTGGAATTAAGTTTATCCAAAAAAATGGAAAAAGTTGAAACTATTTTTATTTTTTGCAAAATCAATTAAGTATAATAAAATTTACAAAAGTATGAAATTATAAAAGAAAGCAACTGGCTTATATAAATGGGTATCTAAAAATTATTAATTAGGAGATATGATTTATAATAATAATAATAAAAAAATTAAGTTTGACAATCTTGGAGGAATTTCACCTCTTTCTGGCGATCGCCGGATTGCTCCGGGATTATATAAAAATGTTTAAAAATTTGATATCCTCTCTCTCGCTTGGTCTTATTGTCTTCGGTTTCATCTTTCATTCTGTTCTGATTTCTTTCTATAGATCTTGCCAAGCTCATTCATATAAAGTCTTTCTCTATCTCTTCTCTATTACAGTTGATGTTTTTTCCTTTATTGCGCTTGTAATTTTCTTTGCTTTGTTCGGTATTAATTCTTGAAACTTAGGAATTTCTTGCATCTTCTTCATAAATGTTCTCCCGAATTACAATAATAACATATTTTCTGAATTCTTTTAGGTTTTCTTGTTTCTTCCTTCTCAATCACCATTGGATCACTTCTTTGCTCATTTTACTCTATTTGTCGTTGCAGTTTCTCTTCTATTTTTTCAAGTTTATTGTCCAGTTCTGTCTGTTTCTGAAGCTAATTTGGGATTAGCTACTCTGATCTTGTGATATGTTTCAAAAAGCGCTTAGTTCTCTTTCCTAGGACATGAGTCTTGATTCTATTCCTTCTGCTAGGTTAAACTGTTGCATTAGCTTCTCATTGTCCTTCTTTAGCTTCTTGATCTCTTCCTGGAGATTTAGTACTTCTTTGATGAGCTATTCCATGCTCATCTGGCCAGAAGGATTAAATTCTGATACCTCCTGGTGCAAAGCAGACGAAGTCTGCTTTCTGGGTTTCTCCTAAGACGTTGGAGTGATTGCATGGGTGATTTTCTTAGATTACTTCTGTTCTTCTTGAACCTATGTTTTGGATTATTAAGAAAAAGGTTAGGGTTAAGTAAAAGAAGAGTGGCTTCTGGCTTCCTCTCCTTCTTGGAGGTGGTGTAGAAACCTTTTTTGAAGCCTTCCATTTTTTACAAAAATGTGAGATATGTTTTATTTTCTTAAATTTAAATTAACTGTTTTACAAAATTATTTCCTTAAAAAACCATGAACATTTAATAAAATCTATTGGATTTTTTGACATGAAAGAAACAGAAAAAAAAATCTCAAAAAAGAGTATTTTAGAACATAATAATTCCAAAATAAAAATTTATGGTTAATTATTTGGAATATTATAGAATCAAGTATCTCATAATTTCAAATTAGATATGTAGTGTCTAAATACATTACAAAACTTAATTCTTTATAATTAGACTCTGAGTATTTTTTTATTTTGCAACATTAATAAATTAAATTATCCTTTATAATTTTATGCCTGCTAGAAGCTTTATTGCATATAGTTAATCCATCATAATTAAGGGAATTAATTAAGAAAAATTTAATGCTAAAAGCTAAAATTAAAAAAGCGATCCTATTATAAAGGCTATAATAAAAAATGCAAGAAGCATCAATAAATCTTTGTAGTGACTGAAGTAAAGCAAGCGATTAAGATTAAAATTTTGGATAAATAGCAAAAGTTCCTTTAATCTAATCTAATTCAAAGCAATTTTAATTTAATTAAATTTAATAATTGTTTCAAAATCAAAATTAATTGAATACTTGCTTAGATTTTGGATTCATATAATATCATGTTAGCTTTTAAAATATCTATTTAGGTATTTAGTGAAAAAGAAAGGTTTATACTATATAAGGAGTGAGAAATGAGAATGTATATGCAATAGTAACTTTAATTAAATGAAACTTGAGTAAAAGTCAAAAAAGACTGTATAAGGGAAAATAAGAGGAATGAAAACAAACTTAAACCTTACACAAAAATAAGATTCAAGTTAGAAAAAATAAATAAAGCTTTACAATTAATATAACTTCCTAAGTAGTTTTGCTTCTAAATTTTAACTAAATTAAAGAGGAAAATATATTTTTTCGTGTTTAGAAATATTTTCTTTCTTCTACAATGCTATTTAAGTATATTATTTTAACAACTTTTATAGGAAATTAAAAGGGATAATTTTAAGAGATTTTCTTCTTATGATGAAATTAAATAAAAGTTTACTTAAAAGCAACTAATACATTTTATTTATGAAACTAAGTTATTAACTTCATACATATTGCTAATTTTGTTTAGAAAGAGTTATAATATGAACAAAGATATTTTAAGCAATGCCAGATATAATTTATTGTACCTGCTTACTATTTATTCTGTGGATTTTAATATTAGTCATAGTCTTAAATGCTAAGAATTTGTTCTTTTGCTTTAATAAAATCTCTAAGCTAACTCTTGCTGTACATTTTTTAATTTTAGCTGAATCTTCTCATTATTTATTCATAGTTTTAGCTATTATTAATTTTACGTGTTTTAGTATTTTGTTGAAATGACCTATTAACTCTTCTTTAATTTTAATTAAAATATAAATTAAATCTATTCAACTTACAACAATAATATTAGGCACTGGACTTAAGCTATATCTAATCAAGCTATTTAGAAAAATATTTTAACCAATGTGAATTTAAGTTTCTGTCTACAATTCTTGTAATTAGTTGCTCCTTTAATACTCTACTTCTGTTTTATTTTTAGTTATGCTCACATTTTAAATTAGATATATTTACATTTTAAATAATTAAATTCAAGCTTCCAGTTATAAATGAGCAGTAGTTAAATGAAAAAGTTAGCAAATTTAAAAGGCATTCCAAGATCGAAATCGAAGCTAAGCAAGTTGGTTGGTAAAGAACTTTAAGGCATTTCTAAGCTTCAAATATAGCCCTTTCCAAGCATAATTAACGCTGATCAGCACACTACTAAGGAAACTAAGCTATAAAAAATTAACAATAATTAAGGTCTTTAGTCTAGAGATTTTTAAATTCTAAAGCACTTGAAAGTGCAAAAAGTGATAGATCAATGAAAATAAATCACTCTACTTAATTTTATAGTAGAGTCTAAAGATCTTTAATAACCTAACTGGGGTTCTCTACAAGAAATTAAAAAGTATCATTCTAATAAAAATATTAAATAAAATCAGACTAAAAATCTCTAAACAAGTTTGTCTCAAGAAAACCTTTAATCCAGTTAAGTTTTATAAGGTCAAGATCCAGTTCAAAAGAAGAAAAATTTGACCAATATTAAAAAAATAAAAAAGCCTTCTTAAAATCAAAGTAAATTTTAGAAGAGCTAAAATTAAGAAAAATCTCTTTCGAAAGATTTAACCCTTATTAGATCTTACCGAGGGTGCAATGTTCCTGTACTAAAAATTAAATCTGAGCTTTTCAAGGAAAGTAAAAAAAAGCATATTCTAAGATAAAGCAAATCACTGGAAGATAGAAAGTATGAAATGGAAAATAAATCCTATCAATAAGAATCAAATTTCAAAAAAGTAAACTAGAGTATTCCTAGTTTAAACTAGTTACTTAAAACTCAACTAGAAATTATAAGTGAGGAAGAGAGTACATCTAATGATCAATCAAATTAAAAATCCTCATAATATAGCAGTGAAATATCTATATTCACAAATTAAGACGAGAGTGAAAGTGAAGAAAATCCCGGCTAAAAAGAAAACAGCTAGATTTAGGAGTAGATGATGTTATTATTCCTTAGTGTTTTCTTTTTATTGCTTGCCTATTTATACTGGATTCTAAAGAGTGAAGTTGACTAGTAAAAGGCAAACGTTTAAGGTTATTTTAAAAAATTGCATTTGGAGCTTCTTTTAATTTGCTTCGCTTATATTATTTTTTAATAACTATTACATTCAAAAAGTTTATTATAAAAGCCTTAACTTAAATTAGTTATTATGTATTTTTCGTCTTTTACCTAATTTATTTTGCAGAGCAAGAAAAATTATTAACAAAGTTTTTTCTTCCTTAACTTTTGAAATAAGGAAAACTCGTTGGATATAATCTTCCTTTTTCTGATCATCAAGTCAAGTAATTAGAATATCAAGAAAAAGGATTTAAATTGAGGCCCAATAATTAGAGGTATGGTGAATATAATTTAAGAATTCAATTAAAAATAAAGCAACAGAGAAATTAATGTGTAAAGGCTTTTAGGCTTTTATAGCTGAGTTTTACAATAAATATAGTAATTTTTATTTTAAAATAAGCTAACACTTTATATTTATTTAATAATGCTTACTTATTCTTTATATTGTTCTTTGAAAGCTTTTTTATAAATTGAAAGTATTGAAGATGCTTATACACTTTAACTTTTAAATTATTTTGCTATTAATTCTCTATTTCTTCATGCTTTCTTTTTCTTAACATAAATAGATAATTTAGCTGTATCATCTAAATATAAAGCTTCATATCACTCTATAACTTCCTTATTTTTCCAGCTATCGACTTGTTTTCTTTAATGTCGTTACTTACATAAATAAGAAGAAAGTTTCTAAATATTTATAAACTAAGCTAACATTATTTTCAACCTCCTCTTCATATTTTTATTTTCTTAATTATTAATATAATTTATTACAAACCTCTTCTCATTTTAATCTAACTTGATTACCTCGTTATATACTTTAAAATTTGAAATATATATAATAAATCTAAAACCTATAAATGAGTTTAGCATATAGTAGATAATTAAGCAACTAAGATACTATTAATATGATGTTTTGTATATTTGAAAGATAAAATGTAATTGAATCTTTGACTGTAAAGTAAGACGAGATATCAAATATATTGGGTATTAAATATTAAACCTAGAATATTCAGAGTTCTACAGTTTAACATATTTTTTAACTTTAGCGAAAATTATTCGAATGAAATAATCTTAGAACTAGGAAAGATTGGAGTATAATACAGTTTGCTAGACATAATACTCCTCTCATATTTAGCTTGTCTTTACTTCAAATTTAACTTCAATACACCATCGGTTAGAATATTTCCAATTCTTCCAGAAAATTACCTTAATTTCTATTTTTTTACTAGTTTCATGCTTTCGCTCTAGATATAGATCTTATCTAGCCATTATTATATTAAGGAGAGCATTGTAATTTATTTTTCTAAAGTCTTCTTACAATCTTACTAAAATTCTGAAAATGATGAGCATTCAAATTAAATTCAACCTTCTACTAATTTCAACGATAATTTTTATGCTTTTGTGTGGTTTTAAATATAAGAATTGAAGTTCTATATTCTTGATTTAATAAAGCAAGCAAATTAAGTAGCTGATTAGTTTACTTGTAGGTGAGAGCTTTTATTAATTTTAGGAAGGATTTTATTTAATTTATGTATTAAGAAGCATGCTTAACATATTTACACAAAGCTATAGTAATGACATACATAATAACTCAGTTATGTACTATTTAAAACAGTTAAATTGGTAATTTTAAAGGATTATAAGTCAAGCAATTAAATAAAAATAAGCTTGGATTCTTTAATTATTTTATTTAAGATAAAATCAATCACACTCTAGCAGCTTTAGAATTTATGCTTAATATCTTATCCTCTATGTAAAATAGAAGAAAGAGTTATGAAATTAAAAGAAGAGAGTAAAAGATAGAAGAGATCTGTTAAACCATTGAAGAAACACTGATAAGTTAACAATTAGATCTTCTAACTTATTGGTTAATCAGATTTAATGCAAGAGCCAACTGAAATTGCAAAGAAGGTACTTCATCTAAGTAACTTAAGAAATAGAAGATTCATAAAAAGTACATTCTATTGCAGTAAGAGAACAAGAAACTAAAATTAAAATTAAAATGGATATAGAATGAATTAAAAAATAGCAGCAAGATTAATTTATGATAAGTATGGTTTAGGAAGAAAAGCAACTTGCTTTTCAAATAAAAAAACTCATTGAAAGAAATGCTATTACTGCGGTTCTTCCATTCAGTCATTTGAGAATTAAAAGTCTTTTGTAAATCGTAAAAAGGGAAAAGATCAAAAATAATTAAATTGAATATCAAGATTTTATTGGAAAATTGATACTGATATAGAAGAAGTTTACATTTCACTGTGTAACTTTCTGATAGCCAAGATGGAAAACCAGTTCAAACCTATCCAGAAGCAGTTTAGATAGAAAAATAGAATTAGAGAACTTTCATACTTTCTTTAAGTTTAATATCTAATTAGCAAATATTTAGAAGGAAAAAAGAAAATAGTAATCTCCCAGGTAATTTAAATTTCAATCATAATTATGAAGCAGCACTAAAGGGATATTATTAAAATCATTAAAATAACTGTTCGCCTTCCGGCTTAATTGAAGTTTTAAATGTATAAAATCTCCTTTCCTGCATGTTCGTTCCTTGTGCTCTTTTTTCTGGATTTCTCTCTTTATAATAGTCTGAATTAAGAATTTTTTTTCCCCAGATTTTCCCATTTCCGATGGGAAGAATTCCGTCGCTCGCCATTTCAGTTGCTAATAGTAAATATTACTCCAAATATTCATTCTTATTCTTTTCTATTTGGGGCATTTTCGCCATAGATGTCAAGTGCTATTGCAAATGTAACATCTTTTCCTTGCTCTAGGAAATATCTTTTCTTGTTTCTCTATTTCCATTGGAATTCCTTGAGAAGGCTTCTACAGGTTTTCTTCTATTAATTTAAGTCTGGAATCTAATTTTACTCAGTTTTTCTCGTCTTGCTCTTGCATTACTCAAATATAATTCTCTAAATTTTAAATTGACTCATAGACTCCGACTTTAGCTCTTCGGTCTATCATATGGACTTCGTCATCATCTTCATGGTTTATCAGATCCTGACTTATTGTAAACATCTCTTCCTTCTGGGAGTTTAATTCCTCTTCAAGTTTTTTTATGTTTCTAATAAGTAGATGAATCAGCTGTTTCATCTATTCAGAGTTCATTTGTTCTATTTCAATGTTGTCTAAATGAAAGGTAA
Source organism: Loxodes magnus (assembly GCA_946699065.1). Classification (NCBI taxonomy): domain Eukaryota; phylum Ciliophora; class Karyorelictea; order Loxodida; family Loxodidae; genus Loxodes; species Loxodes magnus. Next base: position 512,955 of record CAMPDV010000181.1, read on the forward strand.
TAGGATCTATATTAAATTATCGTACTTTATCTTCTTCGTTTATTTTTTATTTCTTCGTTATTATTTTTATCGATTCAGTTGAGTGGTCTCTTTTTTCAGTTTTCAATGGAGGCGTTGAGAGCTGTGTCAACTTTTCTGTTCTGAATTTTTGTCTCAGTTCCTGTTTGTCCTTTGATGGAAGAAGTCTGGTTTATTTTAATTTGTAGGATTTAGTATTTTTTATTAGTTCTTCTAATTTATTTTGTTGTTCTGGTTATTTTTATTAAGAAGAGCGTTAAGTTGAAGAAGACGTGGTGAGAATATTTGCTTCTGGTTTTCTCTCCTGTTCTGAGGAGGTGGTATAAAAACCCTTCTTGAAGCCAGCCATTTTATATTATAAAGGGATATTATAGTAATACCTTAAGAGATGAAATAATAATACATAATATTAATATACAAAAAAGGAGGACAGATGAACCCGATGAATTATAGACCAATCTCTTTACTGAATTATGCTTTAAAAATAGTAGATGCATGAATTTTCTAGCAACTATAAGGATATCTGCATAATGATGAAAGCGAATATTAATATGGCTTTAAAAAAGGAAAATCATGCTCACTATAAATTTTCAACCTAAGAACAGTATAGGGATGATCAATACGGAACAAAAAAGATGTTTTCGTAATATTTGTTGATATTAAAAAAGCGTACGACTCGGTACAAAGAAAAGATATATGATAAATCCTAAACGATCTAAAAGTACCGGAATAGATAATTAAACTCCTAGCAAACTTCTACTGTGAAGAAGAAATTAAACTTAAAATCAATGAATAAATAGCAAAATCATTCGCGACAAATAAAGGACTAAAACAGGGAAACATAACGTCGCCAAGACTATTTAACTTAATAATAGCAAGACTTCTCCATAGCTCGGAAGATTAAAAGCTAGGAATTACGATAGACTTTAAAAACTAAGAGAGATGAACACAAGAAATATATGCAGGATGTTTTGCATATACAGATGACCTAGCCTTAATAAGTGAATGAGAATAATTAGAGGAAGTAATCAAAAATTTAACCTCATGGGCAGAAAAATAAAAACTGAAAATTGCAGATAAAACAAAATGAATGATATGAAAAGCAGCAGAAAATAGAAACTGAGAAAATATAGGCAATACTATTGAGGTGGGAAACTTAAGAATCGAAAGAGTAACGTCCTTTTAGTACTTAGGGTATATAATAGAAGAAACCATCAGCTTTGAAAAACACATGGAGAACAGACTAGAAGCAGCATAAAAGATATAAACATGAATACTGGGTAAAATAACAATGAATAAGGGATTAACACCATATAACGCAGGAATAATGATAAAAACGTTTGTAAGCTCAGTATTCAGCTATGGGACAGAAGTTATCCCATATTGTGAATAATTTGTAGAAAATAAGTGATGGAGCAATTAGAAATAATATAGAGAAGATCTTTATGAGCAATCATAGATGCCCCTTTCTAAGTGTAAAATGAGATGCTAGAATACGAGTTACAGTTTATGAAATTTAAACATTACCTATGGCAGAAAACGCTGAAATTAAGAGGCAGACTAATATGTAACTAAGGAAAAACAGTAGATGGATTAATGTTCGACCTAAGTAAAGAAGAGAACTTTATTTTTGAACAATACTGCACGACAATAAAATTAGAATTAAAAATTGAAGACAAAAATATATTTATAGATGATGGTAATAATAATCAAAAAGGGAAGAAAAACATTAATCGTGCAATTTGAGAACATAGAGTATACGTAGAAGATAGAGAAAGAATGGAGTAAATTATAACAACTCTATAGTATAGAAAAACATGATTTGATGAATATGTAGTAGGACCACCCAACTACCTGAGATACAATAAAAAAAGAAAAGAAGAAATATGCTACATATTTAGAATAAGAACGAGATGTAATGGGAGACAGGATTGCTTAAAAGAAAGACACCTAGTCGCGACAAGCAAATGCCCTTTCTGTAACGATGCAAGAGAAAACGAAAGGCATATCATAGAAAAATGCTCAGAATACAAAGAAAGTAGATAAATATGTATTAGAAAGTTAAGAACAATAGGAGTAGAAAGACAAGGAATGAAATTATTTGATATAATATGAGGTACGGCAAAATTCGAAAAATTAATTAGAACCTAAGAAGAGTAAAAAAGAGCTAAAATGGACTTGATAATAAAAGATTATATCAAAAACATATTAGAAAAAAGAAAAAAAAGGTTACTTAGAAAAGAAAATTGAATGAAAAAAAGAAATAGGAAAAGATTATAGAGCAGGAAAAGGATAGTTTTTATGAGTTTATAAAAGCTTGATTAAGAAGAAAAGAATTAGAAACGAAAATTAGCAAAGTATGTAAAAAAAATAATGGACGTTTGTAACAAAGAATCAATAAAACGTAGATAGATAGAAGACAGAAGAACAAGAGATATTGAAGAAGAAAATGATGAAGATATGGAATTAATAAGAGAAGAATTTTTATTACCTGAAGGCTTACTTGAAGAAATAGACATGTATTGAAACATTTATTAAAGAGCTGCGCACCAACGAGGTGCTACGCGCTCTATAATCAAATTTATTTATAATAAAAATAGAAATAAATATTTAATTTATCCATAGTTTAATAAGAAATTCTTATTGGACGAGATTTTAAATATAAGCAACTCAAATTGTGAACAAATTATATTGCATTATATCAATAAAAAAATCTAAAGATTCTTCGCCGTTCCAAATCAAAACAGGAGTTAACGACATCCTAGAGAGGCTAGGATCAGAAAAAAGGAATTTAAAAAGATCGCCTATTAAATTAAGATTCATATCTCTGAAGAGAAGTATAGGGAATAATCTATAAATATTATGCGCCTAAAAGCCTCTGATTTAACCACCAAGAAGTAAATAAATTATGATTAACTTATAAAAGTGGTCAAAAGCTGAAAAAATAATAAAAAACTAACAGAAAAAACTTTAAATAGTAGACATAGTATCGAGATTAATGGCCTAAAAAAGAAACTTTATCGTCTTTTGAAATATTTCGCAAGATCAGAATATTAATCTTGAAATTAGCAATAGAAGCAGAAAAAACTCGAAAAAAAAATAGAAAAAATGAAGAAAATCAGCAAAAATTACAGCGCTAAATGAAATTAAGAGAATGAAGAAATTACCCAATGATAGTCGAAGGAAAAAAACTCAAGATTTAAATATAAACGAAAAAAAATGATGCTATTATTTTAATCCTCGAACGCGTCTGTACTAAATATGCTAAAAATTTTAAAACCACAAATAAGAGTAATGAAGCTACTAGAATAATCTGGAGAAGATAAAAAGATACAACATCAGATATAACTGAGAAGAGAAAGATAATATTGCAATAAATTTGGAGAAATATACAGGAAATAGGATACCAAGCATTATCTAGACTTATGAATAATTTAAGGACCATATGCATGGCAAAGAGAAGAGTTGTAGAGATTTAAAATTTTTTATTTTTAGACTCTAGAGGAATCTAGAGGCTGGTGTGAAAGAAGTTTAAATACTCCCAAGAAGGCCAAATAATTATTTTAGTATTTTATAATTATATTACTATAAATCAATTAGTACATTCTACCATCATTTTCATTTAATAATTCAGAAAATATTTATAAATTGTATGGAGATATAAATTTCCAACGTCCAAAATGGATACTTCTATTATAAAAAAAAATGGCTGGCTTCAAGAAAGGTTTTTTTACCACCTCCTCAGAGTAGGAGAGAAAACCTGAAGCATCATCTCTAACCACGTCTTAGCTTTAACTAACCCACTCTTCTTCCTAAGATTTATTAGATCCTCAGAAAATAATTTTTGAAAACCTCTAAAAAATGCAAAATGATAATAACGAACTTTCCATACAACTTAATTCACTGAAAGAATAAATCTAATGCCTGATCAATAACGTGAACACGCTAAGATAAGAAAATAGTAACTACAAGACTGAACTCAGCAATCATCCTTAGTTATTAGAATTTAACTAGAGAATCAACCAGACAGAAGAAAAATTAAACTAATTCGCTGAGATTACTGAGAATCTGTTTCTAAAAAATCTCTCTCACAACGATCCTATGGATATAGAGCCAGCAAAAAGAAATAGAATGAAGGAAAAGCCTAAATGCTGGTTCTGCAGAAAACCTGATCATTTTATAAGACAATGCTGGAAGTATTAAAATAAACAAAATGAAGAGAATAAAAGAATTTAAAAACACTGAATAAATTAAGCAGATTGTATGTTACTCAAGAGGGTAAAATTTATAGACTTAAGATAGCAAACGTAAAAAATTAGTAAATCGGTCCTGAAGAAAATATATGGTTTAGACCCTAATAAATAATTGGAAAAGAACTAGATTTTAACCAAATCCCTATAATAAAACCTGGAGAAAAAAGTAATAGTCGATATGTAATAATGAAGCATAAGACAGAAGAAGACTATGAAGAATATATCCAGAATACTTTTTTTTAACATTTATAAACATTATATCAGTGATGATCCTAATGAAAGGTGGTATCACTTTAATTAATTATTATTATTATATATTAAATCTTAGAAGAAGAAAATGTAAAAAGATGAGAAAGAAAATAATTTCTTATTATCAATTTCCTTAAAATTAAAAAAGCTATCTGAAAAATATTGAGAGAGCTCAAATAATTTTAAAGCTTTAAAAAATCAATAAAGTTAAAATATAAGAAACCAATTCCAAATTTTTTTTTAGTTATAAAAGAAGCCAAGCAACTTAATCAAGCAGATACCTTATTTAATTATAAGATATTTTACCTCTAGAAAAATTTAATTTAACTATTATATTAAATTATAATCTTAACATGCATTGAATATTATCATGAGATTTAAGAGGTGCGATATATGAAAAGAGGAAAAAATAAATATAAAAACAAATAATTTAGATCTTAACCAATCCAAGTCTTAATAAAATTACAAATCTAAATATCTATTTGAAGCAAAATAAAATAATGCATTTTCTAAAGAAAGTATAAATCACCCTATTTCCTAATAGCTTTAATACTTTATTTTTATTTATAACAAAAAAAAACACATTTTTACTCTTAATCTAAGTTCAAGGATTTTTATTTAAATAACCCTTGAAAATGTTTATCAAATATAACTTAATTTACATAATTTTTTTATCCAAGTTTCAGAAAATATTGAATTATTATTTTAAAATAAATACTTGTATATTAAGTAAAAATTAAAATTGAGAATCTAAAAGGATAGCTACATTAAGATGCATAAAATGACTATTATTTATAAGATAATTTTTTCACAAATATAAAATGGCAATATAAGTGGATTTATGGGTAGAATATAAATTTAATTTTCAATTTCCAAAATTAAAAAACTCTGCTTTTTCAGTTCAAAATATCTACAATTAAAAACTTAAATTCCAAATTTTTTTCTGGCTATAAAACTTATTTCTTTATACCATTTTATTTATCTAAGTTAAGATATTATACTTCGAAAGCAAGATATAAAGGTTATTTTTAAAACTTCCTCTATGATGAAACCAAATTTATATCAATTTAAAGCAATTTCAGATTAAATTCAAGGTTGATATACATTTTGCTAATTAATTCTATATTATACTTTAAATTCATCAAGATTATAGTCTGAACATAGATGACTTAAGCAAATTTATTTATAAATCAATTAACCAGTCTTTTACTATTCAATCTGGAGCATTAAAAGAGTAATCATAGTCTTAATTAATTTGACTTTCTATTGCTTTTATAAAGACCTCGCAGCTAACTTTTGCTTTTGAATTTAAATTTCAGCTGAATCTTCTCTTTATTTATTTCAACATGCATTGGTATAAAAATCTACCTTAATTTAGTACTTTATGAAAATGGATTTAATAGCTCTTCTTTAATTTTAATTAAAGTATAACGTAAAAGGGTATAATTTAAATTGAAATATTATGTGTGGTAATTAAACAAAATTTTATAAGTAAGTTATTTAGAAAGGGATATTTACCTAATGAGAATTTAAGTTTCTTGTCTGCTAAGTTCTATATTTCTAGCTTTTGTCTACAATTCTTGTAATTAGTTGCTCCTTTAATACTCTACTTCTGTTTTATTTTTAGTTATGCTCACATTTTAAATTAGATATATTTACATTTTAAATAATTAAATAAAAGCTTCCCGTTATAAATGAGCAGTAGTTACTTGAAAAAGTTAGCAAATTTAAAAAGCATTCCAAGATCGAAATCGAAGCTAAGCAAGTTGGTTGGTAAAGAACTTTAAGGCATTTCTAAGCTTCAAATATAGCCCTTTCCAAGCATAATTAACGCTGATCAGCACACTATTAAGGAAACTAAACTATAAAAAATTAACAATAATTAAGGTCTTTAGTCTAGAGATTTTTAAACTCTAAAGCACTTGAAAGTGCAAAAAGTGATAGATCAATGAAAATAAATCACTCTACTTAATTTTATAGTAGAGTCTAAAGATCTTTAGTAACCTAACTGGGGTTCTCTGCAAGAAATTAAAAAGTATCATTCTAATAAAAAAATTAAATAAAATCAGACTAAAAATCCCTAAAAAAGCTAGAATCAATAAAGCCTTTAATCCAGTTAAGTTTTATAAGGTCAAACTCCAGTTCAAAAGAAGAAAAATTTGATCAATATTAAAGAAATAAAAAAGCCTTCTTAAACTCTAAGTAAATTTTAGAAGAGCCAAAATCAATAAAAGAAGCAAAGCTAAAATTAAGAAAAATCTCTTTCGAAAGATTTAACACTGATAAAATCTTATCGAGGGCGAAAAATTCCTGTACTAAAAAGTAAATCTAGCTTAATGGATGAAAATAATTACAGGCATATTCTAAAATAAAGCAAATCACTGGAAGATGAAAAGCACGAAATGGAAAATAAATCTTATCAATAAGAATCAAATTTCAAAAAAGTAAACTTGAGTATTCCTACTAGTTTAAACTAGTTACTTAAAACTCAACTAGAAATTATAAGTGAGGAAGAGAGTACATCTAATGATCAAACAAATTAAAATTTTTCTTAATATAGCAGTGAAACATCATTATTCACAAATTAAGACGAGAGTGAAAATGAAGAAAATCCCGGCTAGAAAGAAAACAGCTAGATTTAGGAATAGATGATATTACTATTCTTAAGTGTTTTCTTTTTACTGTTTTCCTATTTATACTGGATATTAAAGGGCCAAGATGACTAGTAAAAAACAAACACTTGAAGGTTATCTTAATAAACCATGTTTTTGTTTCTTAATTGTTTATTTTCTTTACTTCTATTGCTTTTAGAAATGTTTGCATCTAAAAGTTATAAATTTAATTCTTTTTAGCTAGGTATAATGCTTCTTTTATCTTCTACCTGATTAATTAACATAATATAAAAGCCTATTTTCAGAGCTTATTTCCATAGAAAATTAAAATAAATAAGATAAATCTGATGGTCATTTTTTGTTTATCATGAAGTGTATTTTTTTTTAATTAAGAAAGCTAAACTAAATAAAAATAACTTTTTTAATATGAAGATCGTTATTTAAAAAGTTAAATTATTTATTAAATCAAGAAGTTAAAAATGAAAAACTTATTTTATAGCTAGATAAAAGCTAAGTAATTATTGTTTTCAAGTAAGCAAAGATTTTCCTTTAAATATTTATTATTCACAAGTATTATTTTATAAAGTTTATTTTAACATTTTTTATAAATCTTATAATAATGGAAATTGTTCTGGATTGCTTAGTATTGTTATTTAACATTCTTAGTTTAGAAATAATTTTATCTTTTCTTAATTTTTAACTTGATAGATACTGATATAATCATGACGTTTAGATTGGAAGATTCTTTTTATTTAAAAGCTTTGTTTTTATATGTGATAAAGGAAAAATTCCTTGAATTATAGGTTTAAAATATTTAAAAAGCTTTTGATTTTCTTTGAATCTAGTTTAGATTATTTTGAAAGTTCTTTACTCGTTCTTCTAATTCTAACTCTTTATTAATAATTAAATCTTAAAGAAGCATTTTCTCATTTAACTTAAATTGATAATCTCATTATATCTTAAAGTTATTTTAGATCCATAAAGGCATTTATAATAAAGCAAATATTGTTTAGATAAAATAAATTAATAATACTAGCATTTTAGTTTTGGTTAGGAGAATAGTTTAAGTTAATTTCTTCTATTATAAGATGAAGACTAGATACTCTAAAAATCTGGCATTAGATATTTATTTTAATAATTATCATACTTATAAAGCTAAAACATATTATTGACTAAGATAATCTACTAGAATCTTACAATATCATTATTCTATTCTCTTAACTTAAATTTCTTTATTTTATTCAATTAAATCAGCTTTTATACCTTTTGCTTTCAAAGTAAATTAAAAGTTATAGTGACCATTTTATTTTTAGTGCTAATTAAAATAATTTAAATGAAATACTAATAAAGAGGTTAGTTTCCTTATTATAACATGATATAATAATCCTCTTCATTATTCAATTTCTCTTATTAAAGTCTGAGTTTAAAAAAACCTTTTAATATAATATCTCTATGATAATCAAAATTATCTATCTTAACTTTTTTCTCCTTTTTATCGGATTTTAAATTGAAAATGAAGCTTTTAATTAATGTTATAAAAAGGAAGAATTAAATAGTTTATTAATTTGATTGTAGGTTAATCTAACTTTGCAAATTATGAAAAGTTTAATTTTTTAGGATTTAGTCATATGATTGAAATTTTTAGGTTTATAGTTATGATGCACATTTAAATGACTACTTTTAAAATATTTTCTTGAGTGATTTTAAAGAAAAAACTATAAAACAAGCTATTCTAAAAATTAGTTTTCCTTGGTTAAAATGATTTATCTCAAGTAGATAATTCATACTCTTACAAGCTTCAAAGTGATTAAGATTGTTATCTGAACTGTTTGGTTGCTTTGTAAATTTTCTTCTTTAATTTTAGTATTTCTAATATATTAATTGCAATATAGATCTAGATTCAGCTTTTCTCTAATATGAAGTTAATTATTTTTGTATTTAATTAGCTTTTTTGAGAAATGTAATTATAGAAGTGTAAGTGCTTCTATGAATAAAATCAGGTTTATTGAAAAAGAGGAAAATTAAATTAGTTGCCTTCCAAAATTTAAAATTAATTGATTAGTGTCAAGAGATTGTTTTAGGACTAATTGTGTTATCTTAAAAAAATAAAACTCTTAGAAGTATTATTCTACATCAAAATCATCTGCTAAGGGACTTTATTCTATACCTTAAACATAATATTAATCTAGACAAGAGCATTATGCAGTCATTTAGGTGAAGCATGAAAATAAATATAAGAAAAGTATCAAACTATTATGAAGCTCAAATTTTAAATTAACAAATTAAATAATCGTATTAATGTAAAAATAGATAGAATACTAAGCTAGTGCTAAAAAGATTATTTACAAAATTATCATAAGCATAATACCATTCTTAGTAAATAAATCAAGCCTAAAACATAGTAATCTGATTTAAAAAATAATGCTTTTTTAATTTTTAATTCAATAAGAGTTATAAAATAAAAATAGATTAAATTTAAGTATAACCATTTTTATAATCCTAGTTTTTCTTATTTTAAAAAGGTAATTCGAATTCTATGCTTAGATATATAATATATTCAAAAATTAAAAATATACTATTAAGTGATTTTATATCTATAATGATTTAAAACCTTATGCTTTTATTTTTATTAATTTTACTTACAACTAAAAGTTAAGAAATGCTTGCTTTCTATGAATTTTTAACCAATTCCAGCTTTCTTTATTATCAAGGTTGGATTACTCAACTATTTTTATGTGAATGGTTACCACTCCATCTCCAGTTTTTTAAGGTTTATTCTGCATCCAATCTTATTTAGTAGACTCTATTGGTATAAATAAAAAGTCTAGTAATTTTTTCAAGTTCTTCGATCCCAATTTTTTTAAAACATTTTGAAGCTAATGCAGCGTTTTATTAAAGGTAGAAAGAAGTAAAATATCCCCATCTCTTTACTTTCTATTTTTTTATTTTTCATGGAAGAATGTAGTTTTATAGTTTTCCTATCTTTTAATAATATACTTGAGTGTCAAGATATCAGTCTTAGTTACTTCAGTAATAATTAGAACTTTCTCAATTAAATTGACTTAGGATTAACACCACAACTTTTCTTTTTTATGGCTTATTTTGAGCAAGTTACTTCCGCAAGTATGTTTTTTCTAAGGTAATCTGTTCAATATAAGTCATTAATTCTCTTATTATGATATAATAAGATATTATATGAATTAATTAATTTATTTATTTATGTGGTTTCACCATTGATAAGTTAACAACAAATTAAGATAGAATCAAAAGTAAGAGTATTCTTGGAAATTATCTTATCTGACCAGAATCTTCTCATTTTCTTCCATTTATTCTAATTCTTCTTCCAATAGATTCATTATGTCCTGATCTGAAATATCAGCGTCAATCTCCATCATTAGGCTTTTTAAAAAAGTAGAATTATTTCTCTATCTATTACTTTTCTAACTCTTTCATTTGTCTTTAGATAGCTAAGCTATCTGTTAGTCTTTTCTTAGTGCATCGCAAGTTCCTTTCCACATTTTCTTAGAATTGTTATACAGCTGTTAAATCAAGTTTTTATTTTTGTCCTCTTGATAACCGCTTATAAATTTTTTAAATATAACCCCCATTTTCTTTTCTCTAATATATATTTCAGAAAATTTTTAATGTGATAATTTATTTATTTTCTTTTGCTTACTTGTAGAGTTCGTATCAGACTTTCGAAATTGTAATTTCCTCATATTATTTCTTCAAGTCTGAGGTCCAGGAAGGCTTATTTTTATTAGTTATTACTGATATTTACGTTTGCGAGATTTTCTATTAGCTATTCTCTTTCTTCTTTGTATTATCTACAATCTTCTATTATATGGATCTCGTCTTCCTTTCTATAATTGCAGAATTAACATGCTTCACTCTATATTAGATTTCTTTCTTTCATTGTTTAAACTGCTCCATTATATTTAGCCCGTAGTCTAAATAAGTAGCATATTTCCTGTTTTCTGTTTTTGTTGAATCTTAGATAATTTGGTGTTCCTTGTATGAATTGCTCCATTCATACACTTCTATATTTTTAGCAGATGATCATATTCTACATTCGTGTAATGGAGTTTACATCATTATGGAACTTAATCGCTTTTTTTATTAATATTTTTCCATCTTTTCCTTTTCAGTTATCTTGTATTATTATTTCATCGTTGAGCTGAAGTGTCTCCATTACCTTCTTTGAATGTGTTTCAAATATATAGTTATTCCTCTTTGCTAATTGACATAATCATCCATCTAATGCTTATTTTTAGTTTAGGAGCAATTTCTTCTGAACATTAACATGCGTTATCACATATAGTATTTTAGTTTCAGGAATTGCAGTTAATTCTCCATGATTTCGTTTTATGCGCAGAAAGGTCCATCTATTACAGCTCTTAATGCTTAATGATCTACGCTGCATGATTTCCAATTTATTTAGGGAATTGTTTTCTATAGCTTCCTCTATGAATGGAATACATTCGCTTCCATAACCAAATATTTGAGTTATAAAGGATTTTATTATTATAGATGCGCTATATGGAGTGATTCCTTTCTAAATTGTTAATTTGCTTAAGATTCATGCTTGGGTTTTCTGGCATTCTTAGATTCTTGATTCCAAGTGTTTTTAATATGAAATGTTTTCTTGTATTCAATGGTCCAAATACTTAAATTCCTTCACTTTCTCTATTACTATTCCATTTATTGTGATTATCTCTTAATTTTGTCATGCATTACCATTTCATACCATTCATTTTGTTTTTCCGCAATTTATAAATTATAGCGTTATGATCATTATTATAGTATATCAGTCATATCTTCTAGTTAATCTGGATGAAATAATGCTACAACATCATCAGCATTTGCTAGGACACCTACATATCTTGTTTCTGTTCCCTGTTTCGTTTCAGTCTATATTGTAATCCCAACTTTTTTTTCCTTTAGTTCATTCAGTAGCTAATTTATTATTATATTGAATAATCTCGAAGAGCAGGCACATCCTTATTTTACTCCTCTTTAAGTTTCAAATTTTTCAGAGATTAGATCATTTATTTTTAATATTATGCTCTCCTCTTTATATATATCTTCTAGGAATCTTATTATTCCTTCAGGTACTTCTATCTCATTCAGTATTTTTCATATATATGATCTGATTACTGAATTAAATGCTTTTTTGATATCAATCAAATGACGATAGTCTCTTGATTGTTATAATATAGTTATTCTTGTATTGTTCTTAGATTGAATATTTATTGAGAGCATGATTTACCTGCTTTAAATCCATACTATAATTCATCATCACATCTTTACAAATAAGAGCTTAATTATTCAAATAGTCAGAGATCTATGATTTTCAAAAGGTGATTTATAAGTGATATGGGACGGTAGTTCATAGGGTCATCTGTGTTTCCTTTTTTGTGTAGCAATATAATGTAGGATTCTTTAATCTGTTTAGGTATTTTCCCCAACTGAATTATATTTTAAATTAATTTTGCAGTTATATTTTTTAAATTCTCTCCACCGGCTTTTATTACTCCTACTTAGATTTGGTCTGGTCCTGCAGCTTTTCATTAGCTTACTTTATGCAGAAATTTTTTATGTCTTCTATCTAAACTATTAGTTTATTTTTATTTTTTAATTTTTCTGGCATGTTATTATCTCCGTTATTGTATAGCTTTTTCCAACTATTCTGGATTAAAAAAAATGGACAAAATATAGAATTAACTAGTTTTTAATAGTGACTCTTCTTTAATTAATTTCAAAGAAGCTGCAAATTAATAGGAAAAGCATAGGCAGGTGCATTAAAATATCCAAACGAAAGATTTGGAGTAACTACAAATTAAATAAGTAAACCTAATAATTAATTTATTAAGATAACTACTTAAAAATTGTAGTCAAAAACCGGAAAACAAATTCATACGCGTCCCATTAAAACTACTTAGGAACTCTCTTCAACATGGATATTAATTGTAGCGTATTATGAAAGTGAAATAAACCTATAAATAGATGAAGAGATTAACCGCCTAAAATAATAGCGCGAAAGATAGGAAACGATTAGCTAAGAAATCTTTCCAAAAATAAGATATTATGTTAGATAGTTAGAATTCTAAAGATATAGCTTAAAATCCTAATTAAAATAAAAATAAAGATATCTTTTTATGGTAGTCAAAAATAACATAAACTTAAGATTAATTTTTGAATAATACTAATTAACAATTCTATTAAATTTCAAATAACTAAATTAGTCAGAAATAAAACAATATTACTAATAAAATAATCATTATTTACCTGATCTTCAGAGCAAACAACCTTAAAATTAAACTGCTGATTTAAGAAATGTAATATAGAATCAAATAATTAATTAGTCTAATGAGAACTTATTTACTTTAGAAATAAAAGAACTTAAACATAATATATAAAGACTAATAGATAAGAACCAATAATTAAATGAAATGCTAATTAATATAAAAGCAAAATATGAACGAGACATTGAAACATTGATAAGTAACTAAGAAATATCCAAAATATATTATAAAACTTATATAAATAAAATTTATTAGAAATATAAACAATTATAGAACTATTTTTAGTCAATCAAATCTGATATATAGCAATATCACAAAAAAATGCTATCAAAATAACTAGTTCATAAAATTACTTAAACAAACTTCTCCACTTATTACAGTAACTAAATAGTTTAAACAGATGAAATAATTAGTATATTTCAAGAAATTTAGATATAATAGAAAAACTATGAGAATTAAGTCAATTCAAAAGATGAAATATAATCTAATTAAGAGATTCAAATTGAAGCCAATGCTAAGCTTTACTTAAGCTTAAATGATAGGAGCAAATAATTCACTATGCCAAAACTTTAATAAAATTAGAAATTTTACTTAAATTGAAATAGATAACTTTCTAAATAAAACTTAGCAAGGATATCAATAGACTATATTAGAATAGAACTAATATTTACTTCAACAAATTACCTAATAAAAAATAATAACCGAAATTTAACTCCAAGAGTTATATTCTTAATATTAAAAATTATAAAACTAAAATAAGTAATTTATAGATTAAGAATAGAAAGCTTAAATGGAAATTTTAACTTTTAAAATCGAATTAGATAAGTAAAGATAATAAAACTATGAAATAAATATAGCTTTTCAAAATTAAATTCTATTAAAAAATAAGGAAATTCAAATGTATAAAGAATTATTTTAGAATTGAATCTAACATACAAAAGAATTTAGTAATTAATAGTAATTTTAGAAGAAGTAATTTGTAGATGCATAAACTTAGACATTATATGGAAATATTTAAGCAAAAGATAGTATTATCTAAACAGATAATATAAATAAATAATAAACAGCTTTTTTGTGTCAAAAATTTACTCAAACAAATATAATCAAGCAAGACAAGTTAATGTAAACTTAAAATAATTAATAGGAAGCATCAACTAATACTATTATAACATAATAACTAATACTGTCAAGTTAAATTGCCAGATGAAGATTTTGTTTTACTATAGCATTAATATCACTAACTCAACTTAAAATTCATTTAAAGTACCCAAAATATGTAGACACTTGAGATAAAAATAGAAGAGTTTTCTTAATTAAAATTTGAAAACAGATATATTTAATTATTCTACTAAAAGATTAAAAAAAGATTAATAAAACTAAACAGATTCGATCGATGCTATTTATCAGAATTAAACCTTATCTTCCAATATTAATCTTAATATTCTTAAAAGGAAACATGAAGAAGAAGATAAAACAATTCCGCCAGCAAAACGTATGAGTAAACATAATAATAAAAAAGAGTGCGATTAAATAATATGTTATTTCAATCTGACTAGTCTATAACTTTAAAAGTTTATTAAATCCGAAACTTGAAGACGTCCATAGTACGAAATGTCAAATATATAGGGTAGATATGTCACAGTTACTTAAGATTTAGAATAAGGTACATGTGATAGTGTGAAAAGTAAAATTGATAGAAAGCTACTTAAAAAATATAGGACGTAAGTAATATATATTTTGATACAATATTTTCATTAACATCCTGAGTATGGAAAAAGATTAGTACATATTTAGATTAACCAATAAGGATAGAAAAGCATTTGCATTTACGAAAGTGGTCTACCTGCAGGATCAGAAAAAATTAGAAAGGACTAATAAATTTAAAAAATAAAGATGGGACATATAAATATTAATGGAATAGCGAGCAAGTGCTTGAATATTGAAGAATTTATCAGAGATAACAGTATAGATATTTTATCAATAAACGAAACCTGATAAAAAGATGACTTTCCTCCAATATTGATAAATGGATTTAAAACATATTTTAAGAACTCAGGAAAAGGAGGAGGTGTATGCTTAATTGTAGGAGAAGAATTTAATAGTACAGAAATACATATATAAGTTGAAAAAGAAATAAATAGATTCATAACAATTAAACTGGATAATATTTTAATCACGTCTTGTTACATGCCTGATAGTGGAAAAAGTTAAGATGTTAAAGATTTAGCTTATGAACAACTAAATACATTGCTGAATTTATATAATGATAATTCACATATACTAATGGGAGATTTCAATGCTCTTTTATAAGGTTTCGGTGATAATCCTGAAAATGGTTATGATAATACTATTAGGCTATAAGAATTCTTACTATAAAACGATCTTGAGATAGTGAATGATAGCAACATTAATACATGTATTCACAAAGGAACAGGAAAAACGTATTGTAATGATTATATCATTATAAACAACCATTTGAACGTTAATTAGTTTGCAAATTTCACTGCTCATAATAATAGTTTATTTTCTGATCATATTCCAATCACTGTCGACTTTATCAATAATTCTATAGTATATTGGGAAAAGATAACTGAGAGAAAATATAAAATAAATAGGTTATAAGATGCAATAGATAGGCAAAAATATTAAGAATCTTTCCTACAAACTTATCTAGAATTCTTTTAAATAGATTAAGATAATCTTGAAGATTAATATGAATGCATCAAAAGTCATATTTAAGATAATACTGATCAAACATTAGGTTCGTTTATTCCAGACTCAAATTATAACAAACTTCCTCGAGCTCTCACAAAGAAATATATAGAGGCAAAAAGAGCTAACTCAGAATATAAGGAAGCTCACATAAAATTTGGAAGAATAAACTAGCAAGTAACTAATCTTCATGAGGCAGCAAAACGACTTTGGAAAGACTTCAAGTATAATCTATGAAAATTTAAAAAAAACAAAGCAAAAAAGAAGTTTCTACTTCTTAATGGAGATTCTAAGGAAATATTTTCACAAGCTAAGAAAATTCTAAATCCTTTGGAGAGAAATACTATGAACTTTAATTAAGAAATCAAAAATAAATTCATTGAATCATGGGAAAATTGTGTTTTTAACAAGCATTCTAATCTAACTAAAGAATAGATAAATCTTAGTAATTAAAAAATAGATAAAATATACGATAATATTTAAGAAATTAAAGATTATCCACTCTCATATTTATAAGGATTTGATCTTTTTACCATAAAAGAAATATCGGACATTATAAAAGAAATTCCGAATGGAAAAGCAGCTGGTCCAGATGGAATAAAAGGCGAACTTCTGAAATATGGTGGATAATATTTATTAATAATTCTTCATTCTTTTCTGAATAATATGCTAAGACTTGGAAGAATCCCTTAGGAATTAAATATATCGGTGATAATTCCAATATTTAAAAAAGGAAATAAAGATGATTGGAAAAACTGACTAACTATTTCTCTTATTAATACTATTTTAAAACTATATAAATAAATAAATAAATAAATTTGATTATAGAGCGCATAGCACTCTCGTTGGTGAGCAGTTCTTTAAAAAAAAATGTTTCATACTGACAAGAATGTTTGTTACTGATAAAATTATCAGATACTGATAAACCTTGTTCAATACTGGTATAATTATTCAGTACTGATAAAAATGTTCAATACTGATATAATTTTAGAATACTCGTAATCTTTAATACTTGCTGGAGGTCCAAGGACATGGCAAGATTGTGTCTCGTTGCATCACCAAAGCAGAGGACGACATGTGTCAATTATGGGTCTCTAAATTCCCCACCTCTGATGAAGCTCGCAATATTATTTCTTTTTCATTCCAGTATTAAAAATAAACGAAACCAAGTCAAGCCAACGTCGAAGGTCTAAGAATCTTATGTCTCGAGGCCAAACCAAAGCAGAGGAAGACATAAAGTCGATTATGGGTACTTAACTTCCCCAACCTCTGATGAAGATGACCTTGTTGTTCACCTTCGAACAACTATGTCGGTTTTAAAGAAATATCATATGATAAAGCTTTAACAAAAAGACTATACAATCTGATTTATTAGAGAAATTTGATTCACCCTTCATAAATGAGATTTATGAAAAAAAGATAAAAAACTTAATAAATTTGAATAATATAACAAATAATTGATAACTATCGGAAATGTGCTAAAGGTAAGATTAAATTGATAGCAACACTGACGTTGAAAAAATGTTTGACTCAATAGAAAGAAGACTCTTGTTTGATTAACTTAAGAGAGTTAAACTACCACTTGGAATAATAATAGCCTTAGAATCGTTTTATAAAAACCTAAATTCTTCATTTATCATAGATGGAAAGAGCACCAGAACTTTATAATTCAAAAATGGAGTTATGTAAGGAAGTTCTCAAGGACCAGTTTTAGCATTATTGTATTATGACATAGTAATTAGATATCTGGAAAGTAAAAGTAACTAATTGGAATTTAAATGCCAGGATTCAAGTATTAGCTTCGCTTGTAGAGGATGAGCAGATGATCTTATTCTTCTTTCCAAATCTGCAAAGTAGATGTAGAATTTAATAAATGAAGCAAATAAAGTTTTCGCATGAACACATTTAAAGATAAATGTTACCAAATCTGAATGCATCTAATTTCTAAAGAAGAATCAGAAATAATAAATTTTAAATTTATAATTAGGAAATTAACCAATTGCTTAAAAAGAACAAGTAACATACTTAGGAGTTATTCTACATCAGAAGAAGAACTTGAATCCCCATTGCAAAGAAGTTGCATTCAAATATATAGCTGCAATGAAGAAAGCTGTTTTTTAACTGATAAGATATAAGAATGTAACTCCTTGACATTTTAAAACTTTATGTAGACTTTTTACATTACCTAAAGCAGAATATGGAGGAGACTTAGTACCATGAAGTATTCAAAAAGGAGTAACTGGAGTTCTGAACAGAATAGAATCAAGCATGAGATTAATTTCAAGAAAAGCTTTTTAAGTAGCAACTTCAACATTTAATGAATCATGTTATATAGACGTGAGATTACCCTTTAAGCACATTATGGTTATAAAATTCTTCAGATTCTACCATAAAATTAAATAAGAAAGTATTGACTTTCCAAGATCAACAATAGGCTCTCTTTTCATTAATATATGGAAAAAAGGATTTCAATACTACGATTAAGTGTAGCAATTATCAGACCTTTATAATATCGATCTGCAGAATTAATAGAATAATACCAATCTTAAAACTTTTACTAAACATGTAAGAGAAAAAATACAACAATATTTCTATAAAGTAGTTACTAAAAAATTTATGAGAATGAAAACAGCTAAAGTATATACTGAATAATTTGGTAATCTTTAACAATTTCCACAAATTACTTATACTAAATTAAACAAATAGTATAGACGAGAAATTATCAGTATATATAAACTTAGAGCCTAAACTTATAATTTCCGTAAGGATCTTTAAGATCGTCATTACCCCATTGATAATCCCTATTGTATGTATGGAGAGTATGAAACTTTCGAGCATATCTTTAAATGTGTGTACTATTCTAATATAATGAATTGATTATCGGAAATTATGACTTAAGGCGCCTTATACTATACAATTAAGAATATCTAAACTCATTTTCAAGGTCTAAATTGGAGTATTTAGACTTATAGATCAAAACATTTCATAAGAAGCTAATAACAAGGAGACTTGAGATTCTAGAAATGGAGAAAGCAAAAAAGGAAGAAGCTAAAGATGGATAGAAAGAAGAGCTAATTGAAGAAAAATGATGAGATGTAAACAAGATTAAAAAACAATTTAAAAACATTTACTAACGTCTATAATTGAAAGAAGCAATTCTTGCAACTAAAGACGTCAAAAAACTCTTTTAGTTTAAATTTAATTTAAAACCAACTGCTAAACAATTTTTAAAAAGAACATATCCGATAAACATTTCTTAGTATCAACTACTTCTATTTTTAACAAGATAAATTAAAAGCAGATATTTATTATTTATTTAATTTAAATCGTAGTAATTTTCTATTTCTTCAACTGTTTTTCTTACTGTTTTTATTAGCTTTAAGCTAGACCATTAATTGATGGAATAAATAACCAATCAATCATAAACTTCCTTAGTATCTTATTCTTATTTCATATTTTTAATTAATTAAGTAGAAAATACTCCATCTTTATTTAAATTCCCGCTAGTTTAAATCAGTAAATCTTCTTAAAGTCATTCATCTCATTTTATAATCATGAAACTGCTAAGCTTATAAAATCACTTGGTAGAAACTATTCAAATCACTAAAGATTACTAAGACCAAAGTCTTCAGTAAAGTAATCTAATACCCGACACCCTTTGTCAGAGTTTTAGTCCAAACACTCTTACTTCTTAGCAGAAGGAAGAGTTGCATCAAATGTGTACCTCTTAAATAAAAGCTCCTCAAATGAGAAAAAGAAGCTTCAAAGGATAAAACTCTAAGAATCATAACAGAGCTAGTTGGAGTCTCTAAGAAGATTAAATTTTATTTAGACTTAAAATAGAAAAATAATCTTGGAGTTAGATAGCAAAACAAATTAACTTCTAACTTTATGAAAATAGATAAGCAAGTAAGAGAAAGATGGACTAATTACTTAAATCCTTATTTAAAAAGTAAGTTTTAAGATTTAGAAGGAGAATGAACGGAATAAGAAAACGAAGTTCTAGTGAACTTATATTTAAAGTTAGGACCTAAATGGTCATAAATATCTAAAATGTTAGGAACAAGAAATGAAAACTAGATAAAGAGTCACACTTTAACTTTAATAAGCAAGTTGCGTAAAAGTGGATAGTTATAAGGATAGAGAAGAAAGAGTAGTGTAAAAGACAATAAATTTAATAGAGTTAACAGAGTGAGTAGGGTAAAATGGAAAGTATTGTGTACGAGATTTAAAGATCTGACGGTGAAGTGTAAGAAATAAAGTGATTAGATAGTAGAAAAGAAAGTGAGAATTATGATGTAATTTTGATAGCGGAATGAATATTTGTTTAATATATTAAAGTATGCATAACTTTTATTTAATATATCCTTTCATGTAAATAAAGTTAAGAAAAGGTTTAAGAAGACATAAATTGTTAAATGTCTAAATTATTTTATAAAATCAGAGTATTAATTAGCAAGGATGAAAATAAAAGGTAGAATAATCTCTTTTAGGAGTAATAATAATAATAATATACTTAAAGTTAGTAGAGTTTTGCATTCTCTGGAATTGCAACCAGTTCCTGCGGATAGTTTTTTTAACGTGGGTGTGATCCACGACCTTTTTATTAAGTGGAAGGTTACCACTGTAACCGTTCAAGTGGTCTTTCAAAAAGCTTTTATTTGTAGATCCCTGTTGGAGTTATTCATAGTTTATTGAGTTGTCTCCATGTTCTTTTCTGCTCTTATTCGTTTATTTTCTTTCATTATCAACAGTTTTTTAAAATATGTTGATTTAATTTGCAACATCAACAAAGTTTGTATTATTGTCTTTATTTCGTTCTTTTTTATGATAATTTATTTTCTATATTTTCTAATCTTTTAATGAAACTTGTAGCAATCATTTCTTTTTCTGGATTCAATTCTGTTTTTAATTCTATTGGTATTTTTTCTATTTCCATTTTTGTGTCGTATTTAAAATTTTATTATGATTAAGTTCAGAGTTATTCTTCCGTTATTAGTTTGCTACAAATAAGTTATCTTCTAAGTATTAGTAATTCGTTGTTCTAATCTTCTATGTTACTCATTAGTTCCCGTATTTTTTCACCTAAGTTTTAAGTTGTTTCTTCATAATTTGAGATTAATTTTTACATTTGGTCTAATTAAATTTAAAGTTTTTGATTAGTTTCGTTTTTAGATTAACTTATCTCTATTTATCCTACCATAGCTTTACCTTCTGAAGAAGAGCTTGACTCCTCCTATTGTTATTATTTTTTCTAAATTTCTTTTGCCGCTTTTCTCTTTAGGTTTCTAAGTTAATTTTTTGAGAGTTGAAGAGATTAATCCATTTTTTTTCTCTCTTTTAGGAGTAATATATTTACTTTTAATACTATTAAATATCTTTAGAGATGTAAGAAAAGTAGCATCGAGAAAGAATGCAAGGAAAATAAAATTTAATCAAGCAAATTTAAGATATAACTCATTCCAGTAAATAGCTCTCTTTTATAAGTTTAACAGTAAAATTAATTTAGTTTAAAATAAAGTATAAAATGGCAAGAAAGAGAGTAATCTTAATAAGTGAATTAATTAGGTGCTTAATTAAAAGATATATGGACCAAATCAAAAGAAAAATAACATAACTAAGAAAGAGATACAAACAGTAAGGCATAATTTTATCAACTAATAGATTAAAATAGAGTTGATAAATAAAGTTTGAAAAGTAATAGAGTATAACAATATCAAGTTTAGAATCTTACTTTTGATTAAAAAAAAATCGACTATGAATGTAGAATGAGTGGTTGTGATAATAAGAACATTTTTTTAAATGATACTGTTCAGTTACCTTAAGATAATGGAAAAAAGATGCTTAATGTTGCGAATTATTAAAAGACTATATTTCATTAATATAATAAGCATGCAATAACAATTGACTAAAAGATGTATATAAGAATATAAGTATCAGTTATAAATTAATTATAAGAAGTATAAGAGATGATTATGCTAATAAATAAAGGAAAATTTGTTTAAATGATGTCTTTTTATCTTAAAATTTGATATAATTAATATAAAATAATTTATTTTTAATACTCTAGTTATCTAGTAAACCTAAAATATTTTATTACATATCTATTATATACCTTTAGTTAACTTTGAAGTTGCTTTGAAGACTTAAGGATAAATTATTGCTTCTCTAAAAGAATTTAATTTTTACTAGAAATGTAAAAAGAATTGATTTACAGAAACAAAGACTTATCATATTAAATATCCATGGATTTAAAAGCAGAATTAAGCAGATAAAGTATATAAATCTAAATAATTAATATAGAAGAAAGTTAGATGAGGTAGTAATAACTATTATCTATTAGCATGCTATTTTTATAAAACAAGAAAATGTCTTAGACTTTAATTTTATACTTAGACATATTACTAGATGGATGGCTATTTATATTTTAGATTTATATAATAAAGCTACATACTTATGAATATTTTAAATAAAGAATAGTAGATAAGTTACTAAAATAAATACTAGATGGTATTATACTCTCAGTAGCTAAATTTTAGTATTTCTTTATTTTTAAAAGATAATTAGAGTACTATATTTAGGGTATTTTAATTGAGCTTTAGATAAAATAGTGGATATTAAAATTTTATAATTAAATATAATGATCTTGCGAGTATTAAACTACAGACTAAAGATTTGTCATTTTGAGTAGATACTAAAAGAAGCAATAATAATAACATGAGATATTTAAGAAAATAACTAAGGTATATTAATTATTAAATAAGAAGAGAAACTAATATAAAATAACTAAATTATTGAAAACAATTGTCTCAAAGTATAAAAGAGCTTCTTTATTGTTTAAAGAGAGAAAGCTAAAAATTAAAGATTTATAGCTAAAATTAAAAAAAATAAATTTTTATTACACATTTATCTCTAAAAAAGTATTAAAACTTAATCAAAAACATTTTAAAATATTTTGCATGTAAAAAGAAATTAAAAATAGAAACTTAAAGTGTGCACTTTTATAAAACAATGCATACTCATATTCGAATACTTTGTTAAAGCATTCAAGTCATTTTATTCAAAATTCAAAGTATGAAGTTGATAAGTAAGTTAATATTTATTCTTATTGATTTATTAAAGTAAAATTATAAAATGATAGCAATACTTCTAATAAACTTTACCATTATGCTATTTAAACATTTATTAATTTAAATAGGAATTTCTCTAAATCATTTTTTCTATTTACTAAAGAATTTTGCTTAAGATATAATATAAGTTGTAACTGATTAAAAGTATAAAAACTTAGTAGGCAATATTAAGTTATGATAATTCTATAAATTTTTATATATGAAGCGCTTAAAGTTTATGAGAAAGTTATAATGAATTGAAACATAATTAAATTTTATTTCAACAGGAGAACTTAAAGAAAATATTTAAATTAATATAATTTCCTTAAGCATATTAACTTAAAATAAATAATAAAGAATAATCATTTAGAAGGAAATTATTTGGATATTTATTTGGTAATTTTATTTATAAAATGAATCAGTAATTCTTGCAATTTTAATAGTCTGCATAGTTCTCTCTTAAACTAAAATAATTTAAATTAAATAATTTTAAATTTTTAAAACTTGATTTAGAATTTAATTAAGAAGAAAGCTCTTTCCAAAAATTATATTAGTACAAATAGATTAAGTATTACCAAAACTAGCTTCTATCTTTAAGAGTATAAAAAGATGTTAATAATAAATCATAGTTATGTTTATTATTTTCAATATATCTTTAGATTCCTTGCTAGAGTTTTGAATCTAAATTAATTTATTTATCTGGAACTAAATTAAATCTACTTGTTAAGATCAAAAAATTATAGTGTAAAAATTGTAAAATTTCAATAAAGACTCTCTAATATAAAAAAATTTGGAAAGATTTGAATTTAGAAATTAGAAATATTTATAAGAGAGAAAGGAGAAATTATTTATTAATCTTTTAATTAAGTAATTTTATGCATCATTTAACTATTTTCATAAAGTAAAAGTTATATTTACTTTGATTGTAATTTTAATAGAAAGCCACTATAGTTTAATAGTAAACTGGAAGGAATTCTTATGAAGTTATCTTATTTAACTATATTTATATAAACGGAGGCTTTAATTATTACTTTAGAATTTTAGATTAAAAGCTTAGTATAAACTTGGGATTAAAAAGCAATCTTTGCTAGGAGTAGTTTAGTCATTGAAGGAAAGACACTTAATAGGTAGCTCAATTTGTTAACTATGCAAAAATGGCAAAGAAGATGAGGACCATATAAGAAATAATTGTATTGTATACTAAGAAGAAAAATAATTATTCATATCGAAGATATAAAAATAGTATTCAAGAATAATATAGTCAGAGAAAGTTTTTTAAGTTTGGACTTAATAGAAATTGTTTGAGGAAATAATAAATCATTAAAATCTTATAAGATCATTGCAAATATAACTTAGAATTGAAATAGATGCAGCCATTAAAGACTATGAAAAAGGTCTAATGGAGAAGAGAAAAGAAGGATATATAAAAAAACTTTACCATTTTTTAAAAACAAAGGAAAATATTATAGTGCCGGAACAAGTAAACACACATGAATTTTCATCTAGCTCTCGAAAGAGAAAAAAACTAGATTAATAAGCATTGTATCAATTTTAGGCTATCATCGAATCAAATTAAGAAACAGTTAAAAAAAATGTACTGATTAATTGGTGATGGAGAAAATGGATAAGCAATATAGGAAAAAATATATAGAAAATCGAATATTCATGCTTTAGAATGAATTTTCAGGAAATAGATTCAAATCTTTATAGCGAAATGATGATGGGCCTAATTGAAGAAGAGTTAGAACAAGAAGAATAACAATAAAAAGAGCTCATAAAGGCGGAAAATATGTAATATTGACATATAACATATACAATTTAATTGTGGATAACCAAGCAAAAGTGGTTCCACATTAATCTAATATTATTATTATTATTATATAAATAAGGAGGAGCATTCCTCCTACTGAAACTGACTTAAACTCTGGTATTAGGAAGTACCCCATAAATGAAAAACCAGCCAAAAGAAGAGAAGACAAGATCGAAGAGACATTAAGTAGCATTAATGATGAAAGATGCCAGATACTAAGATCTCTTAGGGTAGCATTCCAACCGCTGCCCTTTATAAGACAAAACTCACAAGGGAATGCTAGCACTGTGGAAGTTTCAACAAGGAATTTTTTAACTTTAAAAATCTTTATTAAAGAGGTGCACACCATTGAGGTGCTACGCGCTCTATAATCTCATTTATTATTTACTATTATTTATATCTAACTAAAATCTCTATGAAGAATTTGCTATTATAACAATTAATAATAGAATATATTAAACTTATATGTGACTTGATAATTTTTGTGCAAGATAGTTAAAGAAATAGGATATAAACTGCATAAAAGATATTGAAGTATTTATTAAGATTATATTGCGTTATTTTGGTAGATCTAGCTTAATCATCATTAATCTTCTTATTTCTATCTTAATAGGGTTAGGTAGGCTAATCATCAAAGCACTTTAGAATGCTAAATAAAATATTAATAATAATGGTACTTATATAGCTAGCCTTATTTGATATCATTTACAGTATGCTATCTAATATTATTAGTAATAGCCACATATCAATTAAGATAATAAAAAACAATGTTTAATAGAATATTTATATACTTATATTTATAAAAGTTAAGCAGCCTATTTTATTTAATAACTAAAAAGGAAAACTAATTAAATATTTTTATAGTAGCTTATCAACCTAGAAATTACTTAATTATACTCAAATTATTTAAAAAAGATAAAAAATTATAATTTTTAAATTTAAGATAAATAAACATTAGTGGAATAGTAAGGATGCTCAAATAATAGAAAGCAATGCTTCTAATAGTTATAAACTAATTTCAGTCACTGCTTTGGTCAATCTTAAGTTAGATTTATAATATTGCCTTTGAATATTTTATTGCAATTATATTAAATATATTTGACTGCATTTGAAAGGCAATAAATATAATAAATTTTAAGCTCTTTAATCATATATTTAATATTGCTTTATATTTCATTCAATTTTAAAAAGTTATATTATAATATTTTTAAACTTTATGCTTGTGTTTAATAATAACCTGATAAATAAAATTTAGGTTTATATATTTAAAACTAAGTTAAGAATATCAAATTGCCTATAGTAATAGTCTTTTACCTTAATTTTTTATTTTTGTTTATTTTAAGAAAGCCTTTCTTCTTATCTACAATTTAGTTTATTCTTATACTTTAGATTCAAAATATTTAGATAAACTAGTATTTACATTCTAAAACATTTTGGATAGATTTTCTTTTATTTTCTTAGGACTTTTAATTATTTTTATCATTATTGTAATTTAAATAATTTAATCCTTTTACTAATAAAAAGAAACTTGTAATCAGATCAAAGAGGTATTTTTAGATATTCTTGCTTTTTGCACTAATTATACACAGTTATTCTAATTTTGTATCTAGATAATTATTTTATCTTTTACTAAAAACTTTATTTCCTATTTATTATTTAAGCATAAATTAAGGCAAACAGCCAAGCTATTGATAAGATATTCAATTTGTAAGCTTATACACATTTTTTTATAATTCTTGAGGTGTTTATCAACCATCAAATTGGTTAAGTTTTATAAAATGTTATCATTCTTTTCTAAACACTATTGATTATGCTTATATAAGAAATATAATTTATATCTTAAACTAAGTTAATTTAATTATAATTACCTTAATTTAATTAAGTTCTTTATTAATAATTCATTTTAGAAGAGAAATAACTTTAATGCAAATGCTAATTAATTTAAGTAATTTATATAGACACTTCATTTTAAATATGCTTATAGAGTTCAACCATCGATTCTTTTTCTTCCTTCATTTCACCCTTGCTTCTTGTTCTTTCTTGATTTTCTTCTTTAGACTCTAAATAATTCTTTCTATCATGCCCTTAATCTTTGTATTTTAGTTTTTAAAAAAACAACTTAAAAGCTAAAATATGAAAAGTTATTTTATTTAAGTTTTAAACAGAAATTTAATAAATGTTAGCTATTAGATTTACAAAAGAAAAAAGAATAAAATTCTAAGATAAAAAAGTAAATTTGTTTTAAACTATTTCTTAATTAAGTGATTTACATAAAAGACTTTTATAGCTTCTTAACAAAACGATATTTACTTTAAATTATTTTTATATATTATAAAAGACTCTTATACTAATAGTTATATAATTGCTTAACACTTATATCTTCTAAACATTTTAGTAAAATGTTAAATTTAATTAGCAAAACATATTAAATAAAGCATTTACATTTCAACAGTAGTTTTAATAAATTCATTTTAATAGTTTACACTAAATAATTAAAATATATTATTATATATTATATTTTTTTTAATGGATCCTCGATTCTAGTCAACAAAGTAGGTAATCTGGTGCAGTCATGTCTGCATTGCAAGTACTCTTGCAATAGGCGCCTCCATAAACATGGAAAGACGTGCCCATTGTGTGAAAAACCTTACTTATTTAAGTTTTTCCTTATCGGTAGGAGAATCTGACTAGTAGCACTGATGTCCAGATCTCAGAGTTATCCTGATCCACATGTCACTAATCTGATCAGAAATTGGAAAGCATCAAAGATATGACTGAGACAATTATAACTTTTATCTAAGAGAATTTATTTCGATTACTGCATTTAAAGGAAATTCGAAATATTCTCTTATCCCTCCCAACTCTAACCTTCAGAAAGGATTGAAAAATTTTGAGAATGAAGTCAATCAATTTTGATTTTAAAGAAGGAGCGAAGAAGATGATAATCGAAGAGACAAGGTGAAACAAGAAATTTTACAGGACTAATACTGATAGTAAATATGGTTTTCTTTATTAATCATGGTGATCCAAATAATAGCAATACCACGCTAATTTATTTATTTATAAGGTAAAAATACTTAAATAAAAATTTGTTAATAATATAGAGAAAAGTAAAATAGATTTGCATAAAATATTTCTTATAAATAAAAATTATTTAATTATAAAAGACCTTATAGTTTTAATTTAATTGCAAAAGAATAAAAAACAATTCAAATAATAAGAAATTAGCTATATATTTGTAAGCTTATACTTAGTTTAAAAAAGAATATATTCATAAATATTATAAAATATAAAAGATGAATTAATATAAACAATAATTTAAGTGTATATTAGAAAAAGATAATCCATATATAAAATAAGGAATACATGTTTATCCAAGGATGATTCATTGTCAAAATTAAATCAATCTAATCATAAAAAACATTTTAGTTGTATCTTAAAAATTATATTAAGTATTAATGTAGCAAAATATATAAACTTCTTTTATAGCTTAAACTAAATAACACATCACTTCTTCTCCTACTAATATGTATTAAAAAAGTAATTATACTTAGACTACCTTATATATTTTATTAACCCTAGTAGCTTTATAAATGCATTTAGAAAAAAATAATAATTAAAATCCTTATTTAATACCTTTTATTTAAGTTATTGTTAGTTATTAAGATACTTACTTAAATTTTTATCTTTCAAATTCTCTTATAAAAGATATAAGCTTTCATAATTAATTTTTAAAACAAAGTAGCAAGTTAATTGGAATATTTAAACTAAAGCTATAAAAAGCTTATAATTTAAATTTTTCAAAGGTTTCTATTAATTTAATCTTCCTAATATTTTAATATAGCAAGGAGTTTATATACTAATTTGAAATCTACTTCTTTTGTAAATAAACAAGTTTTAAAATAGACCCGTTCATATATAGCTTAGGCTTTTAAAGAATAAAACAATATAAAGTATTAAATTAATATAAAAGAAGCTTTAATACACTTATAAGGAGACAAAGTTAAATTATTAAAAGTTATACTCAAATGTTTAAATACCCTAATATTATATTGATTATTTGCAAGTTTTCTTTATTTTAAAGCATGAAAAATGTATTAAAATACATTATAATTAATAAAGAACAAAAGAAATAAACTCTAAAATAATTTATAATTATTGGCAAATATATTTATCTCTCTTAAGAAGAAAGTTTTTTTACTTTATTAGGTAAATTCAATTTTGGTGTAAGATAACTGCTATATAATTGTAAAACTAAAAATATCTGATTAGCCTTCTTTATGATAAATATTTCATTAAAATAAGCAAAATGATAAATATAATTATTAATAACTCTAGTTAAATTATTTATTTTTTAATTAAATTAATATTTTTCAATTTTAGAATCATTTCCTTAACTGCTAATCTTATTTCTTTTATAATATCTTTCATCTTAATCGATATTTTTATCTGATATAACTAAAGGAATGAAATAAATAGCCTAATATTTATATACTTCATGCACTTTAATTATTATATCACTTTCTCTTCATCTTTATTCTAATATTTATTTACAATTTTTTATTTAAATCAGAATACCTTTTTAAAGCCATTCATCTCATTTTATAAAAATGAAGTTGCTTAGCTTATAAAATCACTTAGTTGAGACTATTCAAGTCAGTTACGATTAATAAGATCAAAGTCTTCAGTAAGGTAGTCTAATACCCAGTACCCTTTGTCAGAGTTTTAGTCCAAGCGCTCTTACTTCTTAGCAGAAGGAAGAGTTGCATCAAATATGTAACTCTTAAATAAAAATTCCTCAAATGAGAAAAAGAAGCTTCAAAGGATACAACTCTAAGAATCGCAACAGAGCTAGTTGGAGTCTCTAAGAAGATTAAATTTTATTTAGACTTAAAATAGAAAAATAATCTTGGAGTTAGATAGCAAAACAAATTAACTTCTAACTTTATGAAAATAAATAAGTAAAAGATGCGAAGCAAGTAAGAGAAAGATGGACTAATTATTTAAATCCTTATTTAAAAAGTAAGTTTTAAGATTTAGAAGGAGAATGAACGGAATAAGAAAACGAAGTACTAGTAAACTTATATTTAAAGTTAGGACCTAAATGGTCATAAATATCTAAAATGTTAGGAACAAGAAACGAAAACTAGATAAAGAATCACTCTTTAACTTTAATAAGCAAGTTGCGTAAAAGTGGATAGTTACAAGAGATAGAGAAAAAAGAGTAGAGTAAAAGACAATAAATTTAATAGAGTTAATAGAGTGAGTAGGGTAAAAAGGAAAGTATTGTGTACGAGGTTTAAAGATCTGATGGTGAAGTGTAAGAAAATGATTGGTTAAGTAATATAAAAATAAAAGAAAGTGGGAATTACGATGTAATTTTGATAGCGGAATGAATACTTATTTAACTTATTCAATTATAATCTTAATATATTTAATATCTATATATCTCTACAAAAATATTTTAGCGAGGAAAAGAAGAAAATTAAGATTTATTTTCTTTTATGAATTTTTCATTTTTAAACTAAAAATATCTATAAACATAAAGTTATTAGTTAATGAATTTATAGCTGAGACTTATAAAGATTTAAATATTTTTTGGAATAACAAAGAGAAAGATAAACATTAAGACGCCATTCTAGAGATGTAAGAATTTCATAGAAGAATGAATTATAACCAAGCAAATTAAGGATTCAGTACATTCCAATAAATAACTAGCTATGTAAAGTTAACAATAAAATTGATAAAAATAAATTGAAATAAAGTATAAAATACCAACTAATAGAGTAATAATAGTTGATAAAGTGATAGATTTAAATACTTGTTTAAAGGTATTTAATTAAAAAAAATTGATGGATTATTTTAAATGATACTTAAATATAGCATGGCTTGATAAAAAATATTAAAAAGAAAAACTAAAATAAATACTTAAAGCTTTTGAGCGCAATAACAATTAAATTTTAACTCTTTTAAATTTTAATGATACGGAAATTTTGAGTAAAACTCTAATTTTTTAAATATTTTCTATGTAATATCTATTATTTAGTGGCTCTATTATAATATTTTAGATTATGGGATAATGTTAATTTTTCGTAAAACGCTAATGGTAATTGTTGTTATTTCATAGTTTTTAAGTTAAATTTATTTAAAAATTTAATTTAATTTTTGTTTTTTAATTTTTTGCTTAGGAACTTTAGTAAATTTGAAAATCTCTAATGGGCTAAATAAAATAATTCTAAGTGATTTAATAACAAGGAATATAATTATAAGTAAATTAAATAAAGAAAAAGTGCTTATCTACGCTTGAAACATATAACAAAGTTAGACAGTTAAAAAAAGCATAATAGGAAGGAAATTAGATAATAAGAAAATATGATAGTGTATTACAATTTATTGTCTACTAAATTAATATTTTTATTGTCCCAACAATAGTTATAGTTAGTTAGTAGAAGAATCTATTGCTAGTTATTTACTTTTGGATCCAGCTAAGGCATTTACATTCATAGATTTATGATTTATCCTTAAAAAACGATAACAAATGTTGCAGTTTTAGATAATAGGTAATATACTTCAAAGGTATATTTTTATAATTGGAAATAATAGAAAATATTAATGTGACTATTAAGCTAGAAATATTATAGATTTCTCAAGTTAATAAGTCAAGCTAAATAAAGCATAAAATGTAAATGAAAAAATAGCCTTTAAGCTAAATAATTATATTTTAGATAAATTAGTAAAGACTAAAACTAAAAATAAATCTTCCAATATAGATAAATATTCATCTTAAAAAACTATTAAATGACATGATAAAGATAGATAAGGGGAGACAAACTTAGATTTAGTATATCATTTAATATCTTATTTAAATTAAAAAAATAACTTTATCATTTAAGGAAAGAAATTAAATCTTAATGAACTTATATAAAATAAATACAATTAAAATTAAATTTATTAGTTCATACTTTATTTGAAGCATGATTCAATTTAATTTCAAATAGTCCATACTTAAAGAAAAACATATCTTTATTTCTATTTATTAATTTTTAAAACCTAGAGCCAGCTTAGAAAAGCAAATTTAAATATATTCTAAAAAAGTTCTTATAGTTATTTAAAGAATATGCTTATGCGTTAGAATATAAAGAATGTTTAATTTTAGATATAAAATGATTAAGTTATTTTATCTTAAGTAATTTTATTTATTCTATTACAAAGTACCAGGATGATAATAATAGTCTAATAAGGCTTAGCCTTTAATCTGCTTATTGGATTTTAAACTATCGAAATTTATGTTAAAATAGCCTTTTAATTGTTTTTGAAGGATTAAGATTTAATTATTTTCATAGAAAAAATTGCTTTATTGGTTATAATTAGGAAGTTTATTCTAAAATATATACAAGTTATAAGCAAGCTAGTACACTTAAAATGATTTAAACTAGAAAAGTGTATAAAATAACTTAAACAGACCAAATTTAATTGTTAAGCATGCAAATAAATAAGATGAAACTTATATATGAAGTTAGTTGGAAAATGAATTTTCCTTACTATAAAGTTAGATTAAACTTATAGTTATTGGTTAGAGTAAAGCTTATTATTGTTTGACTTATACTTCTAAAATAAAATTATTTAGTATTCACTTTTTATAATTATAAGATAAACTTTCTTATAACTGAAGCAACAAAAATGAGATTTTAATTATATCAATAACTTTCTAGTTTCAAATTGATATATCTTAATAATATAATTAATAGTTATATTCTTTAGTAGAAGAATATTCAAATAGCTTAATCTAAATTCTCTCATTTTTTAATCTCAGTAGATTTGCTAGTATGTCTAGATAAATTTAGTGCATAGATGATATAGCAGAGGAAAGTTAAAATTTTAATAATAGATAATTTAGAATGAGGTATAGATTTAGGTTTTTTATATTACTTAAGAATTTAAAAAATATAAGATAGACTTAACTTCATTAAATTTTCCCTTCATAAACTACTTTAAGCTTTCAAATACTTTGCTATTCTTATAAAGATAAAAGGACAAATTAATTCTTAATCTTATAAGTCAAAATCTAAATTTAGAACTCTATAAAAATAGTATATAAAGAAAGCCTTTTAATTACATCTATCTATAATGGTTAAGTGTAGGCAAATTTATTGAGTAAGTTAAAATTCAATCCTATTGAAGAATATTTCAAGTTATAACTAAATCATTAGCATTAAAAATCTATACATTAAATGAAAGGAATCATTTAGATTATAACAAATCATTTCTAAGATCCAAGGAAAAAAGGTTATATATAATAGACTAAGCAACAATATGTATAAATTAAATCATTAGAGTGATAATAATTCTATCAGCTTAAATATTAATGTCTTTGCAATTTTAATTTCATTCACTATCTTAGCATAGCTCATTAACTATTTTTTTATTCATATACTAACAAATCAAAAAATATTAAAAACAAAAGATAAAATTATTTTATCTTAAACAAAAAATTTGAAGCTTAATTGATAAATTTAGACTCATAGCATCAATTATAGAAGTATTTGTTACTATTATTGTTCTGCCAAAAACTATTTTCATTTCTTCATTTTAAAAAACATAAGAAAGAACATAATTTTAATAAATCCTGCTATAGCAACTGGCTCTTCTTGGTTTTAGCGATGATAAAAATTATATTTGTTAAACAAAAAATTTATTTTAAGTTTTATAAAAATGACCCAAATATTATATTTAATTTCAAATGTTGAAAAAATTGATTAAAGAGAGAATTTATAATTACTAAGGTATGAGTCTCCTAAAAATAAAAATAAAGGTAGAATAGATTTATTTTAATCATGGATATATAAGTTTATAAATTAGTGTTTAAGCATAAAATATTAGCTACTATATTATAATTAAGATAATTAAAGTTAATAAACTTATTCTTTATTTAGTTTACTTTTCACTAATAATTAAGCTTTTTGACTATCATTTTAGC